>OZ020303.1:37255208-37624623 GCA_963971305.1 Arcuatula senhousia | reverse complement strand
AATCCATTCATAGCTTTTCTTGTGGGTTACGTGTGCTTTAAAGCCTTTATTGTTTTATGACAAGAAAAAAGCATCAAAAAGACGCTGAAAGTTCGGGAAAAAACAAGTGTGATTTACCAGCCGTTCATCGTTGTTGAAAGAAAATTCAGCTCATAGTACAACTATAATATTGACATTTCTACCATTATCGATCCCTTTAGGAGGGTATAGAACTTCTATATTGTTATTTTACATCTTCATACATGTACTTTGGTGTTTTATCTTTAAGGGGGTTCCCAACACCATTTTGACTTAGATATCGACCAAAAAAATGTGTGTTCTTTTATTTAAATTAACACTTTTTATTTGGTCGATATCTAGGTCAAAATGGTGTTGGGAACCACCTTAATAAAACTGAATATCTTAAATGTCTTTTACCCAATAATCCATGCAAAATACTTAAATCATTGTTCAGCAGCTTAAACAAATAAAAAAATGCACCATCACACACTTTTCAAACTTATTCCAGTTGCTCTAAAAAATCCCTAAGAATCCACATAAGACTTATTAACACCATCAGTACAAAAAGACCTGATAATTTGTACCTAGCAGTCTAGGTTTACCAGACTGAACCTACAATTCACATACATGTAAACTTGATAAAATTGTTGAATTTTTCTTCTATTTATGTGACTAAAATAATTCAAAATTTTTTACCAAACATTTCATTGCATTCAATGCATTTGGTCCTGTAAATTTTGTTTTTACTACAAACAAGTAGTTAATATGTTCTACATTGTATAAATATTGCATTTACAGTTTGCAGGTCCTCTCATAATTACATCATTATTCATTCTAACCTTAACCTGTTCAATATGTGATGTATATGTAATTGAAAATAATGAAAAACAAATTAAGGGGGTACCTAAATTACACTTTGGCTAAAATAAAATTGTGTCGTTTAATTTTCCTTAAAAATTCGCTAAAAGATGAACTTTTGCAAAATGAATTTAATTGTAAAATCTTAAGAAAATCGAACCATAGGTTTTTTGGAAAAATTTTCATTGAACATAATGGAGTACCAACATTTTATATTTTGATCATTGACAAGCTTGATTTCTTTGAATAAATATGTCTGACTTAAACATTCAACTGATATTTAAGAGTTATCTCCCTTAGGTGTTCTGTAAACCCCCCCCCCACCTAAATGGCATTTTTACTGGACAGGCTGAGGAGCCAGTGGGCCAGTGCTTTTTTCGCATACTGTTAAATATTACATATGGTTTATCATTCTTACATTTTCATTGGATTATTTGGTCATGTGATGTAATGGATATTTAGTGTATTTCTTTGCTTTGGAAATTAAAACGAAGCATTTTTGGTATATTGACGCTATGTTTCTATTTTTACCTATATTGACGCTATGTTACTAAATTTAGATCCGGATATTCGTCCGTCTTTGACATATTTTATACACGTCTGTGTGACGTCATTTTAGACGTCCTAAATATTGACGTAGCTGGCAACGGAGCATTCACTTTCTAACGGCGTGGATATAGATACAAAACCGACAATGAAAATGAGTTTGATTCAGTGATTTTGTTTAAAAGTTAAGAATTTAATAAATTACATCTGATTTTTCGGTAAGTACGTGAATTGGGTTACACCGCCATGACCGCCAAGACAAAATAATGCAGTGTAGAAGGGTATGTTTGTCAGCATTTTCAAAGACGCAATAAATTTACTGCCCAAAAATTTAGGCTAGAAATAATAACAATTAAGGTGTGGAAGATTTCCTAGGTAAATTAGTTAATTTTTGTTTTGATATTGCAAGTAAAAAAATTATGACATCAAAAAAACGTAAAAAAACTTCGAATTTGAATTACATGATGTCAAAACAATAAAAATGCAATTCATTTAACTCTAATTAAAAAAAACTACATATGTAATATAACAATGATGGACTTTTGACTCTGTCAATACATTATATATGGACCTGTTAGGAATATATTGACCTCAGACTTCGTCCTCGTTCAATATATACCTAACAGGTCCATATATAATGTATTGACCTCGTTAAAAGTCCATAATTGATAACTATTTACAAATTTCATGACTTATGAAAGTTTTGGTAGCATATTTTTATAACTTGTATCTTTTGTCATACATGATGTAGTTTAAAGGTATCTAACAAAAAATGATGACATCCATTTCAAAAGTTATTTAAAGAAATATAGATTTGAGAAACAAAGGGAAATATGTCTATTGTGAATTTGTAATTTTAAGGAAGTAATGTTGATTTGAGTATAGACTTCGTTAACATGTTCAATCTACCATATTAAATACATGTACTATTAAATGTGCAATGTACATGTTAACTGGTATTTTTTACTTGCTTTGCATGTGCAGTTGTCTGATTTTTATCTTGCCTGTGAAGGGGTAGGAAGACATACATGTAGGTGTTTCATTTGTACTTTACTTACAGTGGCGGCAATATGGCGTTAACTATGTATGTTAAAATAAGCCCTAGGTTGATGAGACTTGGTATGGATTTGTCCCAATAGTAGCTTTGCAAAGTTGCATTTGCATCTTTTGATATGGACCGTTGAGTGACTTACACAATTTTCAATACCCGGTACAATGCTTAAGTTTTATGAGCACAGAAACTATTAGTCCTTGGTTGATGAAACTTGGTATGCATATGTCCCAGTAGTACCTTAACACACTTTTGACCTTGGTTGAGTGACTAAGACAATTTTCAACACATATAATTGGAATGTTAAGGTTTTATGAGCACCTCCATATGTCAAGAACTCAAAAGTCCTAGGTTGATGATACATGTATATGCCCCATGAGTAGCATAGCACAGTTGCATCCCCATCTATTGACCTTGACCTTGATTTTCTTGTTGAATGACTATGACAATTTTTTAATGCATAAAATAGCAATATTAAAGTTTTAGTGAGTGGGAACTTAATTCTAGGTTTATATATTTGATATGCTTATTCACCAGTGCTAGACTGTTACATCTTGACATTTATAGATGTTGATTTTACATTTAAGTGACTATGATATTTTCATCAGTAATTTGGGGTAATGTAATAGAACTTGTACAAGTATAATTTTTTCTCAAGAACTACATGTAATGAACAGTTGAACTTTTAGGTACATAAAGTACATGTATTCCATTAGTGCCGGCAGGCAAGAGATACTTTTAAAAGAGTTAACTCTTGTTTACAATTTTCACAGAACTCACCATTGATGAAACATCTTGAAGAAGTTGGATTTGATGTTAATCCTGAAACAGTCAGCCTTCCACAGTTACATGTTGAAAAAATATCATCAAAATCACTTTTGTCAAAGGTATTGTCTTAGTTAAAAATAACTTTCATGACCTAAACTAAAGGTATTGTTTTTGGTTCCAATTGAGATGAAAATATTTGAGAGAAAGCTTTAGAATGTACATGTAAATAAATTAAGGTTATCAAAAAATTACCAAAATGACTAATCAAAAATGATGAATTTCAAATTACTCGGTATGTCTTTAACTGAAAACTACCGAGGTCCTGACTTGATACAGGAGAATGGTGGGTAGAGAATTAAACCTTTGGAGTTTCCAATGTTCTATTGCAATCTTAGTAGCTGGAACATGTACATGTAGTTACACATCATGGTTGTTAGGCATTTGTCATCACAGCGCATTTAAGGTAGAATATGACTGTATTTGGCCATAAACATGATAAAACTCTTTCCATCAACCAGATGTGAAATATAACCAATCAAAATCAAATTGGTAATTTATATTAAAATTACAAGTTATTGTGTTCTATTGAGAAAGACCGAAAAAACTTAGGGACCAAAGGGGTGAAATTCAGAATATTGCCATGCCTTAATTTGTTGCATAACCGTTTTTGAAAAAATGAGAATTTAGGGTTCAAATTAGCAAGTCCTAGTCTACCTGGTGACAATAATTGCTAATCATATTATTTGTATACCAAATACACTGTTTACGTGACAATATTCTGTTAGAATGTTATATGGCAATCGTTTTTGTCTCGCCTGCGAAGCAGAGCGGGACATAGGTGTTACTTTACCGGCGGCGGCGACGGCGGCGTTAACTTTTTGGAAAAGTTTTATGAGCACCTCCATATCTCAAGAACTATAGGTCCTGGGTTGATGAAACTTGGTATGCATATGCCCCAGTAGTAGCTTAGCACAGTTGCATTCCCATCTTTTGACCTTGACCTTGATTTTCCGGTTGAATGACTTTGACAATTTTCAATACATATAATAGCAATGAAAAAGTTTTGCGAGCACCTCCATATCTCAAGAACTATAGGTCCTAGGTTGATGAAACTTGGTATGCATATGCCCCAGTAGTAGCTTAGCTCAGTTGCATCCCCATCTTTTGACCTTGACCTTGATTTTCCGGTTGAGTGACTTTGATTATTTTTATTGCATATATTTGCAAATTTGTTTAAGTTCTATAAACATCTTTTGATCTCAGAAACTGAAAATCCATGTAAATTCAAAATATAGTGGAAGTAAGAAAGAATAATTGTTTCTGATGGTGCCGGCAGGCGAGACATATACTTTAGTGTTAACTCTTGTTAGATAAAAATTTTGAAGCTGTGACCCTTTCTTGTCCTAGTACTTTTGAGTCAAACCTTACGTCCCAAGAAATTGCCTCTTTCATCCCTAGAATATTTCGGCCCATATCAATATAACGCAAATATCTATAACTTTGACATATATTATTATATTGATCTTGAGGGGTCATATTTCACATCTGGTTGCCGAAAGAGTTTTATGGCCGAATACAGTCATATTCTGCCTTAAATCATGCGCTGTGATGATTATCTGACATTTGTCGTTTGACATTAAGATGAAAAGAAACAGAAAAGTACTGTTAATGTGGAAATTTTTGCATGGGGGTTATTTTCACTATTTCAAAAAATATCACAAAATATCCAGAAAAGTATCCCAATTCAAAGGGATCACTACTTAAGGGGGTATTCTTCTGAGGTTTCAGTCTCATTGAAATCTCGTTTGTGAATAATTTTTAAACATTGCCTTACAATTGAAAACTTTTGGTGGATATATATCAAATGATGATCCATCTTAATTTTGTCAAAAAATTATGAAGATATGATTAGTAGTTTTTGAGATATGCAACATTTTAATTTTTGACCAAACTTGACCATTGATATCAATCTGAATTTAGCCAATTTTAGGGTAGGGGTAGTAAAATTCATTTTTCCAACAAAATATTCATGCAATTCATATAATTTCTTTTCTAAATTCAAAAGATATATTTGTCCAATTATTTCAAACGAAAATGGAGAGTTTTGAGGTTTTGGTATGATAGAAAATTTGAAAAATCTTGATTTTTACCGGTTTGATGGTGTCTTGAAAATGACCTAAAAAGGCACATTTTTGGGACTAAACTTTCTTATATCATCACGGACATATACTTTTTTTAAGTTAAATTTGTTCAGAATCATGGCATCTGTAAATATGGAAACTTTGAGAGAAAACTTGATTTTGAAACTTGATATTTTAAATTTTTTTTACCCCAAAATAGGCCAAAAATGATGAAATTTTGGGAAAATTGTCAAAATAGGCCCTTTTTAAATGGCTGTAGCCATCTATAATGCACACGGACATATTGTTTTCTTAGTAAATTTGATTTTCTCAGGGTCTTAGCATTTCAAAAATGTAGGTTTGGGAAAAAACTTGATTAAGAAAAAAATTGACCCCTCAGAAGAATACATCCTTAAGAAAAGGAAAAAAATAATGAGATGAATCATGAATTTATCATCCACATGAAAGGTTCAATTTACAAAAATGTGTAAATTTTGACAATATTACATTAAATGTGCTAAGGGAAATATTTTTGTTGTATTTTTTAACAGGTCATTGATTTTCAAATAATTCTTAACTAAAATATTCAATCATTTTTGCCAAGGAGTGTTTTCTGACATTTGTTGTTAGACATTAAGATGAAAAGACACAGAAAAGTACTGTTAATGTGGAAATTTTCGCGTTGGGGACTTGGGGTTATTTTCACTCATTTCACGATCACAAAATATCCAGGAAAGTATCCCAACTCATAGGGATCATTACTTAAGAAAAGGAAAAAAACAATCAGATGAATCACGAATTTATCCTCCACATGAAAGGTTCAATTTACAAAAATGTGAAAATTTTGACTATAACATTAAATGTGCTAAGGCAAATATGGTTTTAAAAAACTTTTGTTGTATTTTTTGGCATGTCATTGATTTTCAAATAAATTCTAATGTGAAATATTCAATCATTTAAAGCAAGGAGTGTTCATATGAAAATTTAAAAAATAGTTTTTAATATGCAAATGATGTTTTTAACTGGAAACATGGAAATTTCTATTTGGGGGTAATAGCTCCATTTGAAAATTAGCTTCCGATTTTTATTGCGGCATCCATTTAATTTTTCTTTGTATTTCTCTATGAAAATTCCAGCTGTTACCGAATTGCATACAGAACGGATAAGTCTCTGACTTTTTCCTTTACGACTATGATAATCTACCATAAAAATCCGAAAAACTTATTGGCATTAAAATGATTTTTACACCGTTTTCTAAAAATTTACGCCTGACTGTTTAACATGACCTGAGTAAAAAAATTTAAAAGGGTTCTAATAATTCGATCAATCACAGTAGATTATCGTATTAATTAAGGATAAAGTTCTAGACTTGTCCTGTCTGTATGCCATTCGGTAAGGACAGCATTTTCGATAGTGCTAAAAGAAAGAAAAATTAAATTGATTCCAGAATAAAAATCTGAAGCTTATTGGCAAATAGAGTATTAACTTGCTGAATTCACCATCACAAAATATGAACGAAATATCCTAGCTTTAATATTTCGTTCTAATATCATGAAATACAAATAATAACTTTCTTTTTATCCTTAGATTGCATTTTTCTTATTTACATGTATTTAGGAACCCAATAGATGGTTTGCTGAAGTGTGGTGCTATGTTGTGAGTTTTCTTGGTTTCACAATCATTAAAGATGAGATCAGACAACTTGTAAGTTTTAAAATATTCAATACAATTTGCATTGTTTGTTTTGCAATAAACAATACATTATTCCAATTTTATTCCCTGGGCTCAAAGTGACATTATTTCATTAAAGTTATGATATTTGATGCAAGAGTGATTTGATAATTACATGTACTCTGTTACATGTATAAACTGCATTTTGATTTTATGAGTTTAATTAAACTCCACTCACGACATGTGAGAATTCAGTTAATAACAGTACCCTACGATGTGAGTTACAAATGTAATTTAGAACTGTGCTCTAAATTTTCAGTTTAATTGATACATGTAAACTGTATCATGATTTGTGTTCATTTCTGAGTTGTGTTTAAGTTGTATTTTACAGTGTACATTCTGAAGCCTAAGTGGTTGAACTTAGTTGAAGACAATGAGTTCAGATGAACACTCTCTAATAGACCGATCCAAAAAAT
This sequence comes from Arcuatula senhousia, assembly GCA_963971305.1. NCBI lineage: Eukaryota > Metazoa > Mollusca > Bivalvia > Mytilida > Mytilidae > Arcuatula > Arcuatula senhousia. The sequence continues at coordinate 37,617,133 of OZ020303.1, read as the reverse complement.
ACTTTGTATTGTAAATTGAACTGGTCCTAATTGTCCTTGTTTTATCACTTTTGGACTAGTCCAAAATTTTATTACAAATATTTGATGAGCCTCAGTCAAGCTTTTGTATTAAGCAGATGGATTTTGAACAAAAGAAGACCATGAAAATGCTACAGTCTTCATGAATAAGACATGCAAAATGGAACAATTTCATTGGTCAAGAGCATTTTACTATGGTCTAATATTTGTTTAAAAGCTTGACCAAATGGTGTATTTTTGGTCACCTGTAATGTGTTGCAAGCAACAAATACTGAAATAATGGTTACTTTGGTACTATCTGTCATCCTGCAATGTACAAACATGTCAAAGTCTCTTATTATTTTGCATGTAGCTCTTTCTACAGTACTATATGGTTTAAAGCAATTTTATGCCTGTAATTCATCTACTTCAGGCGATGCAGGCAACATACATGGAAGGTGCCACCATTCTAATGATTTTTAAAAAAAACTTCACATATAAATTTTTGAAGTTTCAATTAAAAACCGGTTGTATGATTGAGGTTCCTTGTAGCCTCTTGTTTAAAATGTTCAATGTTGTAGTAAACTTCCTGTTCAATAACTAGTTCAAATGAATTATATTTGTTTCATGTAAGCATTATTTTTATTAAACTCTTTACATAGGAAAACATATATAAACAGAGGATGTTACAATTAGCTTTGAAGTCAAAAGCATTGGAGCCAGAAGATCAACAGTTTTTAGAAAACTACTCTGAAAATACAAATCAAGATAAACCTCTGCTTGCTGTGTCTTTGATGCCAAAATCTAAATTGTAAGTCCATATTGATTCAGCTAAATGTGTTAATTTTCTGTTTTTGCATGAAAGTTTATGTGAAAACAATGAAATAAAAAAATAATATCTTGAAGATATTTATTTGAAATAACAGGAACAAAAAAGACGCGAACTTTTAATTGTGACATTACAAATAATATCCTTTGAATTTTTCATAGAACAATATCACAGTTAGAATCTCTGCTTTATAAGATAATGCTAAAAGAAATTTAGAAATTTATTAAATGTCACGAAAAAACGCCTTGAAAATTTTTTTTGTACCAAAACAAAAAAATAAAGTCTCCCTTCTCTGTCCTAGATTGAATGAAATAAGAATAACACTCTCTATTAATATTTTCAGAATAACCATGATTGCCTTTCCATGTGTCTTGGCCTATCTAGTCAGTAGGATATTCTATCCTGATCTACCATGGGCCTTTAAACCTGTTACAGACCTATCGGCCGTACTCACTGCCTTGTACTTAATAATAACCATAGTTAAGTATGGCATTGTGTCTTATAAACAATGGACGTTAGACAATCTGTTTGAAGAGATGTTTGGGGCATTTAAGATTGGAGAGGAGTTAACTAAATATATGCAGAAGTCACTGAGGCTAATACAAGAATCTGAGTTGGTTTCTAGAGGATTTACATTGTAAGCTATTACTGTAAAAGGAAATTTGACACAGGTTTTTTTGTGCTAATTTTGCAATATCAATATACATGTATTTGCAAAACAAAACAACCCCACAAAGGTTGATATCAATATTTAATGCCAATGAATATTTTGAAGGAAAAATGATTTCCATGATACCAGAAAACTTAGGGTATTTGAGACAAATATTTCTAAGTTACCCTCATCTTACATTTAGTTACTACATGTACTGGTAACTATTACGCATACATGTAGGTTGAGGACAATTTTCGCCTTGCTGTTTATACCAAAAGAAGCAACAATCTAGAGGCAACAGTCTTAACCCCTTTTTTTTCTTTTTATGCAGATAAAAATGTTAACTATGAAAGTTTATGTAGTAGATATTCTTAAAACACAAACTTGCAATACAGGATTTGAGGATAAATTTGTTTAAGCAATTACTGCACTTTTCTTTTTACAATAAAGCACAAGACATTAAAGTGAACTTCTACATTGAAGCCCTCATTGTAAAAAAATGCAAGATACATTAACTACTGTGGTTTCATTATTATTCGATGGGTATCAATTTTCATGGTTTTTGTTGGCGGCCTTGACCCACGAAATTTAATATTCAAGGAAAAGTAAATTTGACATTGGTCTGTGTGCTGCAGATTTCAAAACCACGAATTTAAGAATCCACGAACTAATCTTTTTTCGCCGTAGCATGAAAATTAGTACCAACGAAAATAAATGAATACACAGTATTTGTTATGATTTTTTTTGTTGCATTGTTTTTTAGAGTCAGCCAAAAGAGCCCAGTGTCCAGATTAGAACAGAACTCTCTTCAACAAACCAAAAGACAGTGTCCACAACTACGATCAAAGCTATTTGATACAGCCAAAACATGCTTCCTTGAACTTAAATCTACCACAGAAAATCTTGTCAAAAGGTACAGTTGTATATTAAATATAGAATTCAAGTTTTACATTCTTAACATCCCTGCGACAACTTGTCGAAAGTCAGTAAATTTTATTCCATATATATTTTTCTGAATCAGCAGGCGCGTAGTTCCCTTTACGCAAAAACTCATTTGCGTGCACATCATTTTGGCAATTTTTTTTTTTTTAACAATCGAGAGTAGTTGCTTTAACTACAATAAACACCCACTGTTTATCGTATCATGTACATTGGGATGATCAGAAAACCATAACATCCGACATCGGTTGAAATTACGTACAGTATCCCAAAAGTTTTTTATGGTGTGAAATATGAAAAAGATTGAGTCATACTTTATAAAACCTGTGCCTTAGCGTGCAGACCAGTACGATGGAAACGAAACCAGTGTTTCTAAAGAGGTCGAAACAAATACTATGGAGACCAGCGCCATGACCATCCCTAAGATGGTGACTAAAAAAAACATTTTCCTCCATATCCTGATATTGGAGAGTTAACACCTGACAAGTTGTCTAACCATGCAATCAAAGTCGATTTGCTGTCTAAAATATGGGAGCCTTGTGACTTTTTTGAATTCGAGTTCCCTTTCAGGTACGAACGAATTTTGTCAAGTATAATAAAGCATGTTAGAATATTGTGCCTTATACAGTTTTTACTTTGTGCGTCAATCTGCCTGTCTTCCATTCGTCCATAGACATTGATGATTTTCTTCAGATTTAAATGGGAAACAAGATTTTTTGGGGACGTGCAAATAGAGAGAAGTTGAGAGATTTAGAGAGACGCGAAACCCCGTCCTAAGCGTAATTTGGCTTGCCGGTTTTGCCTTTGTTATCTTTAAAATGCCTATTTGAATTGTGCCTCTTTATTCTTTCTGGATTCGTCACAAACCAGTTTTGTTTTTGTTTTTATGGTCCCACCACGTATGTGGATCGGACACAATTCTTCCGTACATCCGCCCCGCATCTTAGTTTAGGTCCACATTTTGACTCTTATTTGTACCTCTTACGGGTCTGGGAGGGTCATCCATGGCTAACAGACACATCCTCCAGTTATATTTGACAGATCTTCATGAGGCCAACATTAACTTGAAACTCTTTGTTTCCCCTCTCAGACTAGGAGCTTGTAGGTATGGGTACCGTAGAATGAAGGTAAATATTTTATTTGTTTTTTCTTAAAGTAAAATTTTGTTTATTAAATCGCAAAAAGCACCATAAATAACAATAAAATAAAGTATGTTCTAAGTCTGGAAATATTTTTTTTTGGTGTAAGAGCCTTTTTGACTGGGTCGGTCGCGGGAGGGGAAACAATATTGATTTGGGATATTAGACAATAGTTTACTACAACTAAACTATGCTAGTGTTTTCAATTTGTATACAATTTTCTGGTAATCATCAAAACTTTGTAATGATCACATGCTATTATTAAGATAGATTGTTTATGTGTTTCTTTATTGTGTTTTTATATCTGACCATTACCCCTACTGAACCATCTTTAAGGCAAAAAAACCCCACAGTTTTGGTTACAAACTTCCGTATTCTAATTTGAAAGTGTCTTTATCAAATTAATTGCACAATAATATTGAAAAAAAAATATAATTCAAGGGTTGTTTTATCGTCTAAATTGTGAAATTGTTGATTATTAAACCGTCCGCAGTTGACCTCAAAAACGCTATTTTCGCTGAGCTTCCGGGGGGCTTTGCCCCCCTTGTCCCCCTACCAGGGCTCTGCCCTGGACCTGCTGGGGGCCTTGAGCGGCCTCCAGACCCCCTGCCGTAATTTGATTGCACATGCATTTGATACCTGCTACGCCCCTGATCAGGATGTGAAAGCAGGTCTTAGAATCAGTTTACTCTGTCATTCACGCTATAGGGGTGCTTGTCTTGTGTAAACTAAATCACTAGATCTTTCTGAAATTTCACACAGTGATTACAGATATATTGAAGATGTACACATTCCCTTTTGGGATCATTTTTTTGTTCCATTTATTACAAAATCTTGTGTCTTATAATTTATGTTTTTTACAGTTTAACATAGGGCTGTCTTAATTTGAAGTATGATTTCTCCCAGTTCCCTTTAGGGCTGTCCTAATTTGGAGTTTGTTTTTTTCCAGTTTAACTAAGGCAGTCTTTCTTTGGAGTGTGATTTCTCCCAGTTTTACTGAGGGCTGTCCTTATTTGGAGTATGATTTCTCCCAGTTTATCTTAGACCTGTCCTAATTTGGAGTATGATTTTTTTCAAGTTTGAATTAGACAGTCTGTTTCAGGATTAAATGTGAGTGGGGTGGTCAGGGAGGAACTTTTATTAATTATTTATAGCCAGTGGATTTGGAAGATTATTTTCATAAAGAGGCAAAAGGGAAATATCAAATTAAATTTTATGATTTGTAAGGTAGTGAATAAAAGTACTCGACCTCTTGACCTCCTCCACATTTATTCTTGAACAGTTCTTAGCACCATGAACATGTTAAAGGGTGTGATGATAGCATTTATATTTCATCTATCTATAGCTATCCATTAGATGACACTGTAGACAATGTCATGAATTATCTCTGCCATGTACCCTTGGAAGAGTTTGGCCAGTGTTTACAAGTAGGAGTGGATACAGAGGAGGCAAAGAAAGAGCTCTACTGTTTAACAGATGGGTTCTCTGTGGCAGCCTTAAAGGTTTGTTTTATATTTGTATACCACATGCTATACCTAAGTTAACATTTTGAAGGTGTTTGAAGAAGAAAAATGAAACTTGTTGAAACTCTTAATAATAACTTAGTAACTTAGTAATTTACAGTAACTCATAATGTCAAATCTAAATCTCATTTCCAGCATAATTTAGATATATGTGTACAAAATGTAACTATGATATTTAGCTAATAATAAAAATTTTTAAATATATATTTACCCCATCTATGAAAGAAGGGAGGCAAATAGTGTTGGGGTCTGTTCAACCATTCTAAATGTTGCAAGATGTGGATTACCGGTATGTCTTTTTGACATAATTATTCTTGTTCATTTTTTTGTCTTTCAATAATGGGAAATTAAACTGTTGCTTACATGCCTTAATATATGAAACTGTAATTCTGAAATCTTTTTACTTGACAGGGGTTGAAACATCTTTGTCAACTTCAACAGTCAGAGTTTCTTAGACGCCTTGCCTTGACCTTTATAGAAGTCAACATTTCTGACTCATCAGTGACTCAAAAATGTGTCTGTTTTGTAAATACTGTAACCAAAATATTGAAAAGTAATTCTCAGGAGCTTCAAAGGTTCTACAACATCCATTCCTGCTGCTCTGTCAACCAAGATCCAAAATTGCCAAAGTTTTCCACTTCAGAATCTTTTCCAATGCAAGATGTGTACATAGCTGTACATAGTCTAGATCTACATTTGCAAGCAGCATTGCTAAGGTATGGATTAGAAAACAATGAGATTTGGAAATGATAAACAGCCAACTGTTTAAATGCATTTAATACAAACTTTCTACAATGTAGTTTGGTAATTAAGTTTTTTTTGGCAGTTTTCATTTTTACACGCAGTAATTGTATTTGTTCTCATTATTTACAAACAGTTGACTGGTAGATTCGATGTTTGTATATGAACAGGTCATAGCATGGTTTTTGTGCCTAATTGGATATTGTTTGATTGTATGTATAGACCATGTACAATATGCAACTTTGTGAATTGTTCATGTATAGTTTTCCATCTTTCACAATTTGGTTAAAAGAAGCATTCAAATGTCAAAAGTCAGAAAGGGCAAAGACAAAACCAGTCAGCACAAAGGAGAACTGCATAAAGAAATGTTACACAAGACCCCTTCAAAGCAAATGAAAAGTAAAAGATTCTTGTTCCGGATCAAAACCATAAAGTTAAAAAAGTTAAAAGTTTTAGGTTTAAAGTCTTTTTCTACGCTAGGCATATTCAAATGACTTTACACTTTAACCCCCGATCACTGAATTGCAAGTCGGCTGTTAACATACGGCGCCCATAGCAGCCACAGCACATTGGCTTACAACCCTCACAGGTACTCATTCACAGCTGAGTGAACTGGAACAAGTGAAGTAAAGTATCTTGCTCAAGGATACACCACAATAACACGGGTAGTGACGGGAGTCGAACTCGCAACCCATTGGTCGCCAGGCCGGCACTTTAACCACTCGGCCATGGATAATATGCATTAAAGAGGGTCTATCCCTTGTTTTATAGACAAGTATTCTAGATTGAATAAAGAATTTGATTGCCATGATTATGCATTTTAGTACATGTAGTTGATTTAAAACATTTGTTTTGCTTCTAGGATTAGATCTCTGTCCACAACATTAGAACATCAGATGGAAAAAGAGGATGGAAACATCAGCAATTTAACCTCATCTAATGAGGTATTATTGCAACAGATTAAACAGGAATTAGTAGCTTGCAAGGGATGCTGGGAAGAAGGACTGAATAGGGTAGAAGTCCTGATTCATCCAAAAGGAGAAATAGGTAATTTTGATAAATAGGCTTTCCTTATAATTTGAAGTCATTGAATTTTGTAACAATGTCAAGAACCAAAAACCCTAAACTTTTATAAAAAAAAAACAAGAATATGTCCAAAAGACATAATGCCCAATCTTGTAATATTTGGGATGGATGGACAGACAATCAGATCTGAACACGATATTCCCTCCTACTTTCATAGATGGGGCATAAAAATAATACATTTTAGAAAAAAGCCTTCACTTGTATCATGTAAGCTTTTTAAAGTATTCTGATTATAGATGATACAAGTGAAAACAATGCCCTAAAAAGTATTTTTTTTATTAAACAACAAAATACTATATTTATGTTCATTGCTTACTTGTGAGCGATTTTTTTTTCACTATCAACTAATTTTTTCAAAAGGTATTTTCTTTGAAATCTTTAAAAAAAAACGCCTTAGTTAGGGACTATGCTATGGGATTGCTTGCACTACTCATAACTTTCGGATTTTGACCGGCATGTATGTCAAATTAGAATAACTTCATTTTTTTCTTCATTTTAATTTTTCAGACAAAACAGATAAAATACATGTGGAACAGACACAGCCATTGGAACCAAAGCTGCTTAAACAAGTAGGATTGGAGGACCCTGTCATTGAGGATGAGGTAAGTACTGTGAACATAGGCGGATCAAGGTGGGCCCCGCTTTTGGTGGAAAAATTTGGTTGAATATATAGGAAATCATTGAAGCGTGACCAAAGTCAGGGCCCATTCTTTTTAGACTTTCTGGACCCGCCTTTGGTGAATTACATGTAATTATATTTGTGGGTATTAATTATCATGTATTTAGCTTTATTAACATGTTTGTGGATTCATAAATATTTAATTTTTGCTACTAAAAGAAGCTTAATGTTAATCTACTAAAGGCACATAAAGATATCTAACATTTTTAATCAAAACAAAAATGCATGTCCATTACATGCAGTGTGTAAGTGTGTGTAAGACAATAGATTTCGGATTGTCATGTATGTTCACTATTTGACATGTATGTTGAAAAGTCTTGAGTTTCATCCATTGTAAAATTCTGTTAGCAACTATTTTTAAGCACAAATGATAGACAATGGGATATGGAAATAAATTCTTCTCAAACTTTATCTAAAATTTCTTTTTGTGAGAAATTTTTGTTCCATGGGCAAATCTTACTTAAATTTTCTTTAAGACTTTCAAAAACACATGACTTTTTTTCGTAAATAGGTATTTGAAGCCTATAATGATGAGGATGAAGATGAATTGACAGATAATACTTGGGATGAGTTTTTAAGCCCTGAAGAAAAGGTACGGCAATTAACTTCCTAAATTATGTTTGTTTTAGATTTACACTGTATTTAACTTTTTAGCTCACCCGGACCATCACTTGGTGTCCTTCGTTTTTGTCTGTTGTCGCCTGTCGTCCGTTAACAATTTTTCAAAAATCTTCTCCTTTGATACTACTGATCAGAATTAAATGAAACTTGGTATGAATAATCCTAAGTGTTTCCTGCACCAAACTTGTGTTTTGATTTTTGTTTGTCTAAAAACATGGCTGCCGATACTAAAAATAGACCAGGGGGGTCAAACTACTGTCTTTGGTCTGTAGATCAAAAAAGTATTAGAGATGGATGAAATCTGATGCCACCCTACTGCTTCAGCATCAAAAGTTCTACGAAAGTCTCCCTTTGGTCGAAGTTGTCAGATGATCCCTTATAGTGGTTACAGCCCCTTAAAGGTGAAAAATAGCGTTTTTTCATGAAGAGCTCTACAAAAGTCTTCATTGGGTCGAAGTTGTCATATGACCATTTATAGGGGTTACAGCCCCTTAAAGGGGGAAATAGTGTTTTTGGCCTATAGAATGAAAACTATAGCAGATAGAGAAAATCTGTGGCTTGCTTAAATGATCAGCTCATTTAGTTCTACAAAAGTCTCCATATGGTCAAAGTTGTCAAATGATTCCTTATAGGGGTTACAGTCCCTTAAAGGCAAAAAATAGTGTTTTTGGCATATAGAATGAAAACTATTGCAGATAGGGAAAAACTAACGTTTGCTTAAATGTTCAGCTCATTTAGCTCTACTAAAGTAATCATTGGGTCAAAGTTGTCAGATGACCCCTTATAGGGGTTACAGCCCCTAAAAGGCAAAAAATAGTGTTTTTGGCTTATAGAATGAAAACTATTGCAGATAGGGTAACGCTATTGTTTGCTTAAATGCTCAGCTCATTAAGCTCTACAAAAGTCTCCATAGGGTCAAAGTTGTCAGACGCCCCCTTATAGTGGTACAGCCCCTTAAAGGCAAAAAATAGTGTTTTTGGCTTTATGAATGAAAACTATTGCAGATAGGGAAAAGCTGTTGCTTGTTTAAATGTTCAGCTCATTTAACTCTACAAAAGCATTCATAGGGTTGAAGTTTCCAGATTACCTCTTATAGGGATTACAGCCCATAAATTAACATGTTTTCATGTTTTTGGCTTATATAATAAAAACTATAGCAGATAAAGAAAAGCTGTTGCTTGCTTAAATGTTCAGTTTATTTAGCTCTACAAAGTTAGGATTGACATCAGGACCAGGTTAGCGATTCAGGCTCCTTGGAGCCTCTTGTTACTTTATCCATAAAACTTTTGACAACATATTACCAGCTTATTAAAAAGGTTTTTGCTGTGTCAACTGCGTTATTAAGTCATTCATGAAAATATTTGATGTAACCTCAGTTGTGAAAATGTCCTTGAAAACGATAGAAAGTAGTAGGCTATGCAATTATCTGAAAACAAATTTAAACAAACAAAATCACCTTGTAAAGTCAACTTCTTCTGCAGATACTACCTTTTTAGCTCACCCGACTCAAAGAGCCATTTGAGCTATTGTTATCTAGCTATTGTCATCCATTTGTGAATATACATGTATCTTCAAAAATGTTTTCATCAACTGAAGTGATTGCTTTCCAAATTTGTATACTTGGTTTTTAGGATGTCTTTACCAAGTTGAGATTAAGTGTTTAAGAGTTTTGAAAAATCTACAAATTATCTCCCTTTTGCTGCTTTCTTTCAATTAATCTGTTTGAAAAAAATATTTGAAAGCTATAGCCCATTTCAAAAACTCATCCAGATTTCTGATTTTCATTCTTTAAATTTTTGGCTTGATATCACGGAGTGAAAAATCTGGGTTATAAATTGGTGAATGTCGGGCTGGTAGACACGCAGGGGGGATTTTTCGTTACAGTTTTCTCAGCAACTACTAATCACAGCCACATGATATTGGGTATACATCATCATCATGGGTTCCTATAATGTGGGATTACATTTTTGATCCAACACTTAGCTACTTCCTGTTAAACAAATCCAGCTATTTTTGACTTTGACAAATTTTTCATGTTACCTTAGCAGGTTGGACATATGTGATAGCAATTTTGAGATTAGGAAAACATTCACTTATCCCTATATTATATTGTTTTCTTATGCTTCTTACATGTATAAGAGCATGTTACAAACTAGGTAAAAAGCTTAAGCATTAGAGATCTGGTGAACAATTCAGGCTTCTGGGAGCCTCTAATTGTTTACAAATTAAAGTCATACATTATTTGTCACAGGAAAAGAAGAGAAAAGAAAAGGAGGAGGCAATGAGGGTTCTAACAGAATTAAAGTCAGTAATATCTGTCCGAGCCCAAGATACTGCCAAACGAGAACAAGTAGCCATGGAAAAATCTAAAGGTCATGTAGTAAAATCTCCTAAAGAAAGTTCTTATCAAGAAAATGATGATGGTCTGAGATACTCTGAAAATGCAGAGGAAACATCTCCAAATTGTTCTCGGGACATTAATGTACATGGAACCAAATCTGAAAACAAGAAAGATTTTGACAATAATTCATCAGATTCGACACCAGTAAATGAGCAACTGAATGTTAGTTCAGACAATGAGATACTATGCCAGGGTTGTAATACACAGACTAAAATTAGGCCAAGAAAACAAAAATATGTGTATTGTCCTCCTGAAGATGAAATGACAACAAGTATAGGTGCCATTCCCATGATTCCTGGACCACAATTTTTCAGACTTCCTGTTTTGGGTAGAAAGGAAGCAGCGGAAGAGAGGCTGGAAAGGTTATCAGGTGCACATCTGTCCTTCACCTCTATGATTGCATCTCAGGCTGTCGCACGATCTCAAAAGATTGGACTGAATGTTCAGACATTTGGTGACCAAGAAGAAGATGTTATTTATGGTGACTATTCGGATGATTGTGATTGTAAAAGTGAGGATAGTCTAAATCATGATTCTGATCATGATAACATAGGTAATGATCAGTTTAATGATAGTTTGCAAACTGATCACGGTGATACAGATAGTCTTGGTAAAAGTAATCGACCAAATGAAGACAAAAGAGAAAATCAGGACAGTGATATCAGTGATAATGATAGTCTAAGTGGTGATAATCATAATAAACAGGTTAATCATGATAACCATGATAGTGATGATAGTTTAGAAATGGACCCGGTTGAATCTTCTTTACCTCCAACAAAGTAATAATGAGTAAATCTTGTCATTTTTTGTTTGTTCATATGTACATATATATTTATTGTTAATGCATGCTTATACCCCGCCAACAAAGTTGGGGGGCATATAGTTTTTCGGTCTGTTCGTCCTTCCGTCTGCCGTCCATCCTTCCGTCTTTCTGTCCATCACACTTTAGTTTTCCACACCTTTTTTCGACATCCTTGCATATATTCAAAAGATTTTTGGTATGTGAGTCTACCATGATGAGTTACAGGTCAAGTTCGAGTTTCATTCCGGTCCACTGATTTTGACCTAAATTATGGCCCTTGGACTTAGCAAAGGATGGGTTACGATAAGACCCTTTTTCAGCCCACCACGAAAGTCAAAAATAAAATTAAGCAAATTCTATCACAAATGTCTTGTTGGAAAGGTTAATATTTCTATTTTTTTTTAAAATAAACGTCTGTAGTTGAAAAGCTTATTTTATTTTTTAGTAAATGGTGCTTGAAATGAAACAACTGCAAATGATTTTAACATTGTGCCTATGGGAAAGTTGCACAAATGAGTGATATATATCCATCCCGGAAGTATAGCCTTGCACACAGAACCAGCTCCATATTTAATTTTAAAAAATGTATTACTAAAATGCATCTTTTATGAAAGTTTCAAGCTGGTTCCATGTGCAAGACAGACTGAAAATTTAAAAAGACAATACTTTTTGAACTTGTTGTCAGTAGTTTAAAAATGTGCAAAATTTCTCCGTTTTCTTAGTTTTTCTTTAAGATTTAATAGCAGTCATTTCAATTTCAAAATTGTTGTTAAGGTGATGTATAAATATCATGAAATTTTTATGAATTTTAAACACTGGCTTTAAGTATTTTAGCACAAAATTTCAATTTATTGAAGCTCTACATTGAAATTTTCTTTAAATCAAGATGAAATTTTCACTCAAAATGGGTCAACTTTGAACCTGATTTTCGAAGCTGTGTTCGTGCAAACGTATTTAAAAGTAGTCTTTTACAACAGTACAATCATTTTGCTACAAAATAAGATATAAAGTATTAAAAGTAACATGCTATGAAAAACTTAAAATTTTTCGCCTAAAGATGGGCCAAAATAGGGCCCTATCGCAACCCATCCTTTTGTAAAAATAACAGTTTTCCGCATTTTTTTTTCGACATCCTTGCATATATTCAAAAGATTTTTGGCATGTGAGTCTACCATGATGAGTTACAGGTCAAGTTTGAGTTTTGTTCCGGTCCACTGATTTTGACCTAAATTACGACCCTTGGACTTAGCAAATTTTGTACAAATAACAGTTTTCCGCACTTTTTTTCGACATCCTTGCATATATTCAAAAGATTTTTAGTATGTGAGTCTACCATGATGAGTTACAAGTCAAGTTAGAGTTTCGTTCTGATCCACTGATTTTGACTTAAATTACAGCCCTTGGACTTGAAAAAATAAATGTTCTATTTTATTTGCCAGTGGGGCAGCAGTGTCATTCTTGTTTTTTACAAAAATTGTTTTTGTTTGCCTGTCTTTTGTAATGTTTGCTTGGTTTTCAGGGATTTGTGCAATAAATGTTTTTAACAATTTATTATTGTGTTCTCTCCTAAAAAGTACTTCCAAATCATCCTTGCCTTTTAACAGATGGATGTCTGACTTTTTCAGTGTTTTCCATAACAAAACATGGACTCTAACACATAAGATGACAAGTTTGTACCAATCCGTTATCTGAAACTTATCCCAAACTAACAAATGAATATTCATGAAACTTTAAAACAATTTAGATGTGCTCCTTTTATTTGGCCATGTAAGCTTATGCAATCACTATGCATCCGTCTTCGTCTGTTAACAATTTTTAAAAATCTTTTCCTCTAAAACAACTGAAACAATTTAACTGAAACTTTGCAGGGATGATATACATGTATGACATGTTGGCAACAAACCATCATTTTAAAATGATTAGATAAAAAAACCATAGCAGTTGTTGCTAAAAATAGAAACAGGGGGGTAAAACAGCAAATTACTCAAAAACTGTGACAGATATAAAAATTCTGGCAAAGGGCAAAAGTGATCAGCATGTCAAGATCTACCTTTCCTGAAATTTTGAAGAAATTCCAACAAACCATGTGGAGGTTATTGCCCCTTTTCTTGATTTTTTTCTGCATTTTGCTTTTATTGTGTTATAAGAACTATATAAGATAAAGTTATTTCAATTGCATATTGTTCAGCTAAGTAAGTTCTACAAATTTATTCTTTGGGTCAAAATTGTCAGAGGACACCTTATAGGGGTTATGGCCCCTTAAATGCCAAAAAAGTGGTTTAAGCCTGATAGATTGTGAACGATAGTAGATATGGAGAAAACATTTTGCTATCTTAAATGCTCAGCTAATTGAGATCTACAAAATTGTCCATTAGATTGAAATTGTCAGATGACCCCTTATTGGGATTATGGCCCCTTAGGCGCCAAATATAGTGGTTATAGCTTTATGGTGTGTGAACATTAGAAGATATGGAAAAGGATTGCTTACATAAATGTACAGCTAATTGAGCTCTACAAAATTGCCATTAGGTTGAAATTGTCAGATGACCCCTTATAAGGGTTATGACCCCTAAAACCCTTTGGCCTTTTAGATTGTGAACCATAAAAGATAGGGAAAAGGTTTTGCTTGCTTAAAATCTCAGCTTATTGAACTCTACAATATTGTCTATTAGGCCAAAATTGTCAGGTGGCCATTATAGGAGTTAAGGTCCCTAAAATGTCAAAAATAGTTGATTGTATGTGAAACATTTTGTACTATAGAAGATTGTGCCACACATTTGCTTGCTTAAATGACCAGCTTTATAAAGCTTTCCAGTTGTTTCATGTCATGACTGCTGTTGGCAATGGTAAATATTGTTACATTAAGACATTGAAGCCAGGTGAGCCATTCAGGCTCCTTGGAGCTTCTTGTTTTAAAATCTAATCTATTGAAATTTGGAGTTTTCCATTAACCATTTGATAATAAGAGGGTACCCATATATTATCCACAACTCCTCCTTAACCCTGAAATGGATTTTCATAGAATTTCACACTATCTTAGTGACATAATAAGACATCCGAAAGTTTCATCTGATTAATTTTGGAGAGACTGGAAGTATTTTTGTGAGCTGCTTAAAGCTTTTGACTGAAAACACAGCTGCTATTTAAAATTCTTAAATTTACTTAACATCTTTCTAGTAATTCAAATTTTCATGTCCTCTGTATTTAGTCTGTGGATACATTAAGTTGCTTCGAAATCACTATGTTTTTAAACTCATTTCGTCTGATCTAGGAATGCCCTACGGGGTATTTGATAATTTATGTCTCCTCCCACTTTGTTGGGCAGTCCTTTCTGTCTTGAATGTCTGTCTAGCTAATACCAATTTATTCCATTCAACTCCTGAAGCTATAAATTGAATTTAACAAAACTTGGTATGTAGCAAAAACACCATATGTTGCATATACCTGTTATATCTTCATGCGAAAATTTTATTTTGGAAATTTTGTGGATACTAGGCCCTTTGAACTTAGAATTTTCCAGAAAACCCTTGTTTTGCTCCACACCTCTGAAACTACTGAAAAAAATATAATGAAACTTTGTATAAAGGTAATACACCATATGTGTTATGCATATGCATATTACTAGGAGAATTGATCCTAAAAATATTGGTGGAGTAATGGGCCTCTGACCTATATTTTTAGCTCAAAGGGTGTTTTTTTTTTTTTTTTTATCTCACCTGAACCGAAGGTTCATGTGAACTATTACCATCATTTGGCGTCGTCTCTGTCGTCGTCGTATTCGTCTGTCGTCCGTTAACAATTTTTAATAAAAAAATTCTCCCCTGAAACTACAGAATTTAATGAAACTTGATATGAATGATCCTTGGGGTGTCCTGCACCAAAATTGTGTTTCGATTTTTTATCCGTCTAAAAATAGACCAGGAGCGTCAGACTACTGTTTTTGGCTTGTGAATCAAAGTATATGAGATAGATGAAATCCAATGCCATCCTTCTGCTTCAGCATCACAAGTTCTACAAAAGTCTCTATTTGGTTGAAGTTGTCAGATGATCTCTTATAGGGATTACAGCCCTTAAAGGTGAAAACAAGCCATTTTTCATGTTTTTTGGCTTATAGAATGAGAGTTATTGCAGATAGAAAAAAGGCTGTTGCTTGCCTAAATGTTCAGCTCATTTAGCTCTACAACAGTCTCCATAGGGTCGAAGTTGTCAGATGACCCCTTATGGGAATTACACCTCAAAGGTGAAACCCCCTTAAAAGGGTTACGGCCCCTTACTAGTAAAGGTAAAAAGTAGTATTGTTGGCCTATTGCAGAAATAGAAAAGCTTGCTTAAACATTCAGCTAATTAAGCTGTACAAAAGTTTTCATTTGGCAGATGATACCTTAAAGGGGTTATGGCCCTTTAAAGGTAAAAAGGGTGTTTTTATACCCCGCCACACGAAGTGGCGAGGTATTATGGTATACCCTCACTTTCTTTCAGTGTCCGTCCGTCTGTCCGTCCTCCGAAGGTTTCTGGATGATAACTTGAAAACGCATCAAGGGATTTAAATGATATATTGCACCGTGTTATTAATCCGTGATGTAATTCAACTAGTAAGAAAAAAATCTCGATTGAACATGATCTGTGATTAATCTGATTGCTTTTTTCATTGGTCATTTATGTGTTGCAATTTAAAATTGTAATTTTTAGGATTAAAATTAATATTAATTAAATAAATACTTACCTTCATAAATTTTGATATCTATCGATCTGGATCTAGCGGCTAACCGGAAACCATGTAAAAAACATACCCCTCTGGATCCTCATCACTTCCCACCTTGCGCATGCGCAACTGTGATACTTCCTTCTTTTGACGTGGAAAAAAGCCATAGAAGGGGGATGAAGGGGAGGCCAAAAAAGGGGTGGGACCTCTAATTTATGAAGGTAAGTATTTATTTAATTAATATTAATTTTAATCCTAAAAATTACAAATTAATAGCAATAAATACATTCCCTTCATAAATTTTGATAAACAGAATTTATCTTAAGGCTGAATCCCCCGAAGGAGGAAAAATTACTTTCTGTGAAGTAACCAGAGGACCCAAAGAATATAAGGTATCCGCATGCAATGGCATGGAACGCAAATAGTGGTTATAGAAGGTGTTGTCAGACCTCCAAAAACCAGCAGACATGATCTCCGATAAAGAGGAAGAATTGAAAATACTCCAGGAAGAAGCTAAAGCTCTTACTTCATGAGCTTTAACTTGATGTCGAGACAAGTTCTCAGGAGAAGCTAACTTGTATGCCAACAAAACAGTACGACAAAGCCAAGAAGAAATGGTTTTGGCGGAAATATCTACCACACCTTTCTTAATAGGCACAAAAAGTCTAGAAGAAGTTTCAGCTCTATTAGCAACTGAGGCTGTCAAGTACTGAAGAAGCGTTTGCACAGGACACAAACCATTGTTGTTTGCTGAGATGGGTAGAGCAGGAACAACAATTAATCCTGATCCCTTTTCAGGTATCTGATTCTTTGCCAAAAAAGAGGGATCAGTAAGAAGAGTGACTGAGGATTTGTCCGCAGAAAATCGCATACAAGACTCTGAAATAGAAAGAGCGTGAAGCTCGCTTCTACGTCGACCAGTAGCTAGGGCTAACAAAAAACAGCATTTGTAAGTCAAATGCTTAAAGGAAATAGAACTTAAAGGTACAAAAGGAGGATACTGAAAAACTTTTAGTACCAAACTTAAATCCCATAAAGGAACTAAACGTCTTTCTCTAGGACGTTCAAGACAGAAATTTTTTATCAAACGAGATAAAAAATCATTATTTGAAAAATCTGTACCACCTGATAAAGAAAGAGTTCTGGCTATAGCAGAACGATAACCCTTAATGGTGGAAGGGGAATAACCCTTATCTTGGAAAAGATAAACAAGAAAATCTGCTAAGTGTGGGACAGACACTGTGAGAGGATCAATCTCCCTCTCACCACACCAAGCACAGAAGATTGACCACTTGGAGTCGTAAACTGCTCCTGTGGACTTTCTAACAGACCCTGCAATACACTTGGCTGCTCTCTCAGAAAATCCTCCCTCTCGGAGGGAAGTCCTGACAACAGCCAAGCGTGTAGATGCAACTTCTCCAGACCGAGATGTAACTTTTTCCCTTTGAATTGAGACAATAGGTCTTTCCTCAGAGGAAGAAGAAGAGGTCTGGCACAACAGAGTTGAAGAAGGTCTGGAAACCAGGACTGGCGGGGCCAAGCAGGGGCTATGAGGATGGCCCTGCAGGAATCCCTGTGGATCTTGAACAAGATCCTGTGAAGAAGGCGAAAAGGAGGGAACATGTAGCCAAACATCCCTTTCCAAGACAGAGTCATTGCGTCTACTGCCAAAGCCTTCTCGTCTGGGATAGGAGAGACATAAGTCTGGAGTTTGAAATTCAGACTCGTAGCAAACAGATCTATCAATGGGCTGCCCCACTGAAGAGTAATTGCTTGAAAGACAGTTGGGTGTAATTCCCACTCTGTATTGACTGGAGTCAGAGACCGTGAGAGGGCATCTGCTATCAGATTCTGTTCTGAAGGAACATGACGAACTGATATTAGAATACTCAGATTGTGACAGAACAGAAGGATCTCCCTGCAGATCAGGTAAAGAGACACAGAATGAGTCCCCCCTTGATTCTGCAGGTAAGCTACTACAGTGGTATTGTCCGTAGCTATCAACAAAGACTGACCTTGTAGAAGGGATCTGAAGTGCTGTAGAGAGAGGAGCACCGCCCTCATCTCGAGCACATTGATATGTTCCTCCAACTGAGGTCCTGACCAAAGACCCGACACTGACCTGCCCTCCAGAAAGGCTCCCCAGCCTGTCAGGGAGGCATCTGTGTAAATTGTCAGATTGGGATCTGGTGGGTCTAGAGATAAACCTGTTCGAAGGTTTTCCCTCTGTAACCACCATTGAAGATGTGGCAACAGACGTGGTAGCACAGGAACTTGAGCTTCCCACAACTGAGACCTTGGGTGCCAAAACTCGAGAAGATACCATTGAAGGGGACGAATATGAAGACGTCCCAATGGCACTACATCCATCAAGGAAATAAGAAAGCCTATCAGTTGAAGAAACTGACGAGCTGGAACTGAGGATGCTCGACACAGATTGGACACAAGAAGGGTCAATTTGTCTAATTTCTCTAGTGGAGGACAGACAAGACCCAGATCTGTCCGAAAGTGTTCCCCAAGGAAAATGAAATCTTGGGAAGGAACAAGTTCGGATTTCTCCCATGAAATCAGAAATCCCAGACTCAGAAGAAGTTTGATAACTGAAACAGTCTGGTGCTGAAGAAGGGAGCAAGAATAATTCTTGATAAGAGAGTCGTCTAGGTAAGTGTGGATGAAAACTGACTGGACATGAAGATGGGATACCACAGTCTGAAAAACCTTGGTGAACACCAGAGGTGCAGTTGACAGGCCAAAGGGCATCGCCTTGAAGGCATAAACCTTGCTGTTCCACACTAGACGAAGATATTTCCGGAAACCCACTGAAATTGGAATGTGAAAGTAGGCGTCCGTGAGGTCCAGAGAAGTCGTCCACATGTTCGTATGAAGGGAGGACCTGATTGACCGATTTGTCTCCATCTTGAAATGAGGGATAACAAGAAAGCGATTTAGGACTGAAAGATCCAACACGGGTCTCATCGTCTTGTTCTTTTTGGGAACAAGGAACAGACGGGAATAAAACCCTAGACCGTAAGGTTGACTGACTTCTTCCAACACACCTTTCTGGAGCAGAGAAAGAACTTCCTGTTGTAAGAGAAGATTTTTCTGAAAATCTCGAGTCGTGGAAAGATCTATTGGAACAGAAGAGAGAGGAGGGTGTTCTGAGAACTGAAGCTGAAGACCCCTCCGAAGTACCGAAAGAACCCACTTGTCTGAAGTGACTTCCTCCCACTGATGTATGAAGTGGGAAAGTCTGCCCCCGACTGGAAGAAGAGGACAAGGAAGAGGAAACTCCTGTGGACTCGGTACAAATGGAGGGGGAAGCAAGTCAAAAACCCTGTTTCTTTCCCTTCCCAAATTTAGATTTCTTATAATTAACAGGTTGGGAAGAAGAGGAAGAAACAGACTTGGGTTCAAAAGGTCTCTTGCGCTGAGCAGACTGTGCGTGAGAAGCAGGAGGAGCCTTAGCTTGAGCAGGTTGATAAGGCTGGGGAGTTGTAGTAACTTTCCTCCTCCCCTCAGAGACCTGGACATCAACCTTAACAGTAGGTGGTTCCTTGAGTAACTCTTCTCGGAGAGTTTTCAAGGACATACCAAAGAGAGAACCCTGATCCAAAGGAGAAAACAACAGGGATTCTTTCAAAGACTCAGAGACAGAGGACTTGTCTAAAATGTCTTGTCTCTTAGCAAGAGCAAAATTACAAAGAGTACCCAAAACCATAGGTTGGGCAGCACCTAAACATTTGTCCACTTGCAAAAGGAGCGATTTTATCTCGGTAAAATCTTCTCCCTTATCCTTAAGTAGAGAACCAACTGCTGCAAGAAAATGCTCAGCTGTCTGCAGAGAACGAGAAGCAATCCTAAGATTGTTTTCGGACTTATAGTAAGATGACTGAGAAAGTCTCAGGCCATCAACCAACCTAGAATGTAAGAGAGAAGTAAAAGATCTCTCGCAAGTAGGAGGATGAGAAGCCAAGGGAGCATCATGCATATCATACTCTTTGGCGCGAATCATACCACCAGGAAAGCTCAAAGGTCCAAAGGAAAATTTTACACCAGGACCAGAAGCTGAAAACTTGGAAGATTTGTTCTCTTCCAAAGAAGCATTGATAACCGACAAAGAATTCTTGAAATGGCTAGAAGCCGGGAAAGAAGAATAACCTTTCACCTCTGGTTTAACCATACCAGAACAAGACTGGAAATCAGAAGGGTTTGCGGAGCGTTTGGTGGGGGAGGCCATAGGAATGTCAGAATTCCTCCTGACCTCGTAAACCCTACTCCGCAAGCCAGCAAAGGAGACAGGAGGCGTTTCTTCGCGAGAAACCAACTCCTGCTCCTCAGCTTCTACAACCTCATCTGGAGCATCAGGCGCAGTATCAGATTCATCTTCTAAAAACTGGGCCTCTTGACTCCTAGGAGCCAAGGAAACAGAGTCATCAAAGTCAGGCAATGGCAAGGGCTGAGAGCCAGAACAAGATGGCCGAGATGACTGAGGTTGGGGAGAGAGAGGAGACTGAAAACTACCTACCTGTCTCTTCTCTAAGTTGTCAAGTCTACTGCCCACTTCTAAAAATTTAGCATTGACAGTAGCACTTAAGGTATGAATACTGGTCGTAAGTTTCTTTATTTCCTCGCTAAAGGAGGGCTCTAAAGAAGACCTACTATTGGACCCTTGATGAGACCACACTGACTGGGTGGCATATGGATCAAAAGGGGTCCATGAAAAGGCATAGGGTAAGCAAAAGGGGCAGGCCATCTAGACCTGTGAAAAGCATCACTCCTAGGCCCAAAGGGAAACGACTCATGAACACTTGTGGATACTGTAGATGGAACTGAATCCACTGGTCTAGATAAAGTGTGCGTAACCCTAGGTAAAGACACTCTTAAAGTAGCGGAGCTTGAAGTCCTGACAGGGGAAGACACCTGAACAGGAGGGACACTACTAGAAGGGGTGTTCAAAAAATGTTCAGGAAGCACATGAAGAGGATTGCCCCAGAAATCATCTGGACCTGTGGCTGGTTGCCAGGGCGATAAACCACTCATATTATCTTGATCAAATGGTGGTAGTTGATTGTTATCCATGACAATACCTGTTGAACTCACAATAATCAAAGTAACACTAAATAACGCAAAGAAATTTTTCCTCGATGCAAAAAAGCCGCTGTTTTCCACAAAACCGGAAAAAAAGAAGAAAGTATCACAGTTGCGCATGCGCAAGGTGGGAAGTGATGAGGATCCAGAGGGGTATGTTTTTTACATGGTTTCCGGTTAGCCGCTAGATCCAGATCGATAGATATCAAAATTTATGAAGGGAATGTATTTATTGCTATTAATCCAACATTTCACATCTCTGATGACCAGTACATGAAATCAACACATAAGGCACGCTTTATACACAGCCAAACGTGATGACTTCAACTTTCCCATCGTCAACTTTCCATTTCTGTGGGGCAACATTTTGTCCGTTCCGGCTTACGGCGTATACGTATCACAACCGGTTCGTTATTCCAGAGCTTCGTGGATTTGCTACAGTCAATACAGCATGTCATGTCCTGTAAAGGAAGACACAACAAAACCCTAAGTTAAACCAACATACGTACTCATCTGTGGCTTTAAGCACATGATGTTAAATTCTAGATTGAGTGACAACAACTGAGGAGCAGCAGTTTATTTGCAAATCCATTTAGTTGCGTTCACTTATTCAAAATCTTCTATTTGCTTCACTCCATCAACTCGACTTACCGTGGTTGTCATCATTACGTTCAACGTGTTTTTAATTTTGTTGTCCGATATAGGAACAAGTTGAGTTTCAAACATGAAGTGTACAGTAAAGGCCATGTGAATAATGAGTCAGCCGAAGAAGCCAATTTTGTGTGCATACTAAAATTACCGAACTTGGAGAATTAATCTCAAATGTCCATAAGACAAGACAAAACAAGGAAGACATAACGGAAAAAATGAAGATCGCAATGGTCTGGTACAGGCATTTCAAAAGAAATGGTTTAAGGCGCGCCAAACCTCCCCTTCCCATTGCGATCTTTGGGTCTGGTAGTTGCACAAAACACAACAAGTTTGTGAAGACATATTAGGGATGCTAGGGTGATCATCTCAGTACATCAACCAGCCAAACACTAATCAAAGCAAGAACTAACAATTTCGTCTAACATGATATTGATTTTTTTCTACCAGTGGCTGATAACGAAGAAAGAATTTATAAAGGGATCGTATGAGACGTATTCCCTGCTTGGTCTAATAGTCGGTTACGGTGAAAGCGGTGTCGAATAAAAAATTCAGAAAAAAATTGTACAAGCCCTGGCATATCGAATTAGTTGTGAAATATAGACACCGTATACAGGTGATAAGACCTTTGCTAGACAGAATTCACACTTCTGAATATAATCTAGTACTTATTAAATCACCTTTACTACCAAAATCATCAATAACAGTTTTTTCATAATTGTTTGACTCGAATAACACACGATAAATCATTGTTCATGATGCCCTTCCCCCAGAAAAATAAAAACCTTAACAAATGGATAAAAACACAGGCGACACCAGGCAGAATAACAAGTATTACAATTGTTGAAAACTACAATAAAATCTATAATAAACTGATAATTAATATACCTTTATCAATCAATCAATCAATCAATTTTTACTGCCATGTTAATCAACTGTGTTAATCATAACAGTAGATTTGTGACAAACATACATGACATGACATAGAGAATCCCCGATAACTGACGAACGAACGTAACTTTACCTATTCAAAACGTAAGGAATTTGTCAGGGCATAGATATAATGTATATTATATCTATGGTCAGGGAGAATTTACTGTTTAAAATTATAAATACCCTGTCTTTATGAAGGTTTTAGATTCTTGTGCCCTTTCGTACATCAAAATTATTTTCATTTTAATTTAACACAGCAAGCATGCACAATAAACACATATATGAACCACAAAATTATACAAAGGTTAAAAGATCTCTAGTCCTCAGCGCTAATGACTGTTTTAAGAAGAAATCAGAGTTTTCTACTTGCCGAAAGGTTGATGGAGACAAAATTGACTTTTTTTACTTGTTTCATTCAGTATTTCTAAATCTAAAGATTCATTGTCTATTTTTACTTTTTGTATGTTTTTCTTAATTCTTAACTATTACAATCAAGTAAGAGATGTTTTTCATCCTCAACCACATATATATCGTACATAAACGGTTTTCCCTTAAGATTTTAAATATCGATCCTTTTCTCTCAGAAGGCAGTTGACTATTCTGAATTTTGTTATAGTTTTTTTTTTTTAATTCAAAGAAGTTTTATTTTAAACAAAAATTTACAAGATGGTTTGAAAGACTTATATAGGAACTATCATCAATACCATCAATTTTCTTATTATACGTATTTTCATAAAAATCATTCTATTTTAAAAGATACAGAGAGTTTTGTCAGGATTAAGAAAAGATCATGTGGACAATACGGATACATTTTATATTTCATGATAGAACAATGTTGAGTAATAAATACATACAAAACAATTCAAAATAACCTGGAATCGTTGTATGGGCATTTTTTTACAAACTAAGTCATTTTTCCTATAACGTTCACAGTGACTTGAAATCTGGTCCATTTATATCGACTGAAAAAAAGATCGAACCCCACGTCATTCACGAATAAAGTCTGTTCAATTCAAATAAAACAATCTTTTACTTGTAATGTTTGAAATTTTCGCTATTATATACCAAACTGTTATTCCTACTTTACATTGCGTTTATAAAGTTCAGCTGAGCTTGTGGTGCAACTGAATTTGATGTTGGCTTGCAACACCCAGAACAAAGCAAAGCCCGAAACTGCCGAATCCTCAAGATATACACGACTGGATCTATAAGTGGTTTCATGATGTACACGGAGTTAGTTATTCTTCGTACGGTGTCATTCTTGTTGTCAGGAGATGATAAAAATATGATCGAGTAGAAACAGTTCGGTAGGATGGCCATGAATGACACCGCGATCACAATTCCAAGGGTTATAGCGTAGTGCTTAAGACGCTTTGCTACCACGGTGCTTAGTGGGTGAACTTGTTGGTGTTTTTGGTATATCTTTGAAATTAAAATGATATACAAAGATATGATTAGCGTAGTAAATAAAAGAACTGGAACATATATGCTTAATGTGACGATGCTTATATCCTGCTTGTCGATTATTGCAGAAAGAGTACAGTGGGTCGATGTCTCGTCACTGTACCTAAAGTATATCGCCAAACAGTATGCTTGGATAAGTCCATAAGCTACAGCCATTCCTCTCTTGTTGATTAATTGTTGAAATACTGAATTCGATGTTCCAAACACCATCACAAGCTGATGAACACAGATAAGGACGGTCTGGTACAAAGAAGTAATAATAGTGCCCATTAACAGCGAAACTCCTGAAACACAAACTATTCCATTGCTAGGCCGTGTCATTTCCAAAAGTATCATAAGGCCGCTGAAAACACACGTTCCAACGTCGCTAAGACTATGAAGCATTGTCAAGATATAAAACTTGTTGCGTTTGAGATGCTGACTACTCAAAGGAATAACGATACAACATGCGTTTATGCATATTCCAATGATCAGAATTGGGATCACTATTGTGGTCCTGGTAGCGAGTGATCCTAGGTTGTCCCCGGGTTCTCCTGCGGTGAAATTTGGAGTTACACCATCCATCTGAAGTCGTGGAAGAAATTATAACAGGGGGTGTATATGTTAAATATAAAAACTGGTGCTTTGTGAATATAAAAACTGGTGTGAAAGCGTCATTGATTGATCCGTTTTCATTTTTCTACTAGAAAGTGATAACTTCGGGTAATTGGTTGTTTTAGATGATGAAAGGTGGAACCAAGTATTCATATATTTGATGATTAATTAGTACATGTTAAATTTGTCTTTTTAAACAACTAATGCTGGTATTGAAAGGTTGAACCAATACTAAACGCCATTTACAGTTATTCTTACTTAAGTGAGGTTAAATAACCGGGGTGTTAATGATGACGTTCGTTGAAAAAAGATTATTACAATTCATATATATAAAATATAAAGTAAATCATATGGCAGCTGCTAATAGCCACTTTGGATGCAACATCACCTCACATATAAAATATCATGTAAATGGATAAATATACGTTTTACACTATGGGACCAGGAATTTAACTTTAAGAGTGTGTCTTAATAGACGTGGTTTTTTTAAATATTTAATCTTATCTTTGTACCTACAAAACAAGACTTTCACTAAAAAAAAAAACGTCTATTTATCGTTCTTAACATATATCTGTAGAAAAACCTGCAATGTTTGTTTTGTAACACATACGTATAAAAAGTACCGGTATTGTTAAATTCAAATAAATTGATTAAAATTCAAGATGAATTAGATGCTGAAAAAACTTGCTGAAGACTATTTTATGGGAAAACGTTCAGACGATTGTTAACAAACGCAAATGTTTGCCATTTGCTCATGGATAAAGTTTTTGATCTGGAGGGGTTTCAATTTGGGAATTTGAAATTCATCAATAGATATTTAAAATTTTGTCTATCATATGATTTTTTTTAATTGTGAAAACCTGTAACTAAAGTAAAGGATGAGTGGCATTAAGACCCATAATTGGCCCAAAAAACTGTAGTTGGTTCAAATGTTATGATTTTTATAAGAAATATCAGCTAATATGTGGTTACAAAGAAAACACATCAGCTATGGCAATTTTCCTTCATTGTGACGTAATTATGACATCATATTTAGTGGTCTTATTTGACAAAATAGAGAAAATCTGCAATTTTTAATGGTTTCTGTGCATATTTTCCTTAAGAAAACATTGGGCGCATGAAAACAACAACTCCAAACTTTCATGATTGATGGATTTTATCATTTTACACATTTTTGCTAGGTATGAAGTTGTTGTTTTGATGCGCCCATCTTCTTTCAGACCAAAAAGTGTGTAAAAATCAGCAAAAATCAATAAAATAATGACAATTTCTTTAATACATAGCTTTTTGAGTTAACTTATTGGCATGACAGCTTAACAGATATGACAATAGCTTTATATTTTCTCTAAGCCTAACAATTTATTAATGTTTCAGCAACTTAAGGCATCTGTATGATCAGGTTTAATTTCTTGGTAAATCTTGGGCCAAAAATGGGTCTTATTGCCACTCATCCTTTATAAGAAAAGACCAAATATATTTTTTTTCCTGTCTATTCAAAATAGCATTTAAAAATTTTGACATACTCTGCAAGCAGACTACACAATGCATGTGCGCCATATCTTAAGATGTGATTTCTTCATAGAATGAAATATTGTGGTCATTCCTTAATTTAAAAAAAGTCACATATTCAAATTACAAAACTAACAAACACATCAAAACACATCAGTTAAAATAATAGATATCATACATTTTACAAATATCAATTAAACATTTAAAATGATATTACATAATTAACTCTTCACAAAAAGAATGATATTATATAATTACATTGTAACTCTTCATAAAAACATGATATTATATAATTAACTCTTCTTAAAAAATTAAAGAAAATGAGAAGAACATATTAAATCAAGTATAGTGTAAAACATCTAAAAAGCTCTTAATATTTTTGCGAGAACAATGGCACAGAATGCCATGTCAAAAAAAGTGAACAAAGGGATTGAACATCGGTAAATTTTATTATATAGTCTGAATCGAGTATTTTTTTTACTTGATAATTTCAACCGTTGTTAAAAAGAAGGTATTCTCTGGTAACAGTGTTTTGATAAAATTGGCTTGCTGTCTTATAATTCTACTCAGCAATACACCTAAGTTTTTTTTTAAATATTTAATCTTATCTTTGTACCTACAAAACAAGACTTTCATTAAAAAAAACCACGTCTATTAATTCCATAACTCCATATATTCGCCTTACCCACCGGGGCTGTCATTGTTTCACTGACATTTATGGTGTTGTTATTGTATGAAGATAGATTAAATAATCCAAATATAAATCCAATACTAAAAGAGTGTTAAAAAGGTATTGAACATGCACAAAATAGAAATCAGGAACGTTTCTTTCTATGATGAATTGTGTTATTTTTGTCAGACAGTGGGATTACATAGCTTGTCTTGAACATTTATATAAAAAAAGCTGAAAAAGGTGCGACTTCATGATGAAAACAGCTGAGGTCTTAAGATTGAAAGAATCTGAAAACCTATAAAGATATTTTCATTTTATCTAAAAATGGAAATCTTTTTTCTTGAAAATGATGGGAAATATATATCATATGATGATTTTTTGTCTTCTTGTCACATTTTAAAGTTAGTTGCTATGGACACATCCTATTGACATATAAAAGACCTTCCTTATTTTTCTCTTAAAAGAAGCTATGCGTAGTCGTTCTTTAACATTAAAATGTACTATATTTCAGATTTTGCCTTAATAGAGGTCAAACTAAGTGTCAATTTCAATAGACCAATCGCGAGTTAATCCATTCCGGAACATTCCGGATATTATAATGTCCAAATGTCAAAGGTCAACTGAGGTAAGATCTGACGTCAGAACATTGGGAGCAATGGAAGCAACACATTTACCGATTTATTTTAGGAAAATTTGAAAGAAAATTGAATAAAAAGTTTTGTTCATCAATTTTTAATGGTTAAAGAAATATAAAAACAAACATTTCCAAGGAATTGGAGAGAAAGTACAAGGTCTCACTGTTTGATTTATCACAGAGTAGGTACAAGTTTTCCAGTAAAATCGAGGTAAAATGGCGGCTATTTTGGAACTCGCGATCCGGGTATTAATGGATGTTTGCCCTCTTATATTCAACCAAAGCGTCTGAGGTATAAAAGTTGTTTGACATTTTTGATGGTCTATTTTGCCTTTTTGTGCTCTTCAATATTTTTTTCTTCGTGTGTCGATCTTTGGCTCTATAAAATAGAAGAAAACGTGCTTCAGACACTTTTAATGGTTGCATTATGTGTGGATTGTTTTGAATTTGTTTATAAACACGTGAGATTACGTAGAAATACGTGTTTTGTCAACAAATACCACAATTTGTACAGCTGCTTTGATAGTCAAGTATACTTCTGCAACATTTCATGTGTACGACAGAGACTTGCTCCCCTCTATCATGCGGTAAGAAAAAAAAGACACAAGGGAGATAATACTTTAACCATTCCCTTTTCTTCAATTTTATTTTCCTTCAATAAATCATTTATCTCATACCTTTTCCTTTATAAATCGTTAAATGGACGATTATCCTTTCCAAACACACAAATATATCTTCACTCATTGCATCTGGACTCTGTTCGGGCAATTTTGTAAAATTTGGAAATCGTGTGAATATTATATTGCACGGCTATTAACAGTGAAGCCCCCAGAAGCAAACTTTCCCATTGCTAGCTAGTGTCATTTCCAAAACTGTCTTAAGCATAATAAGCCTGCATTAAACACGCATTCCAACGTCGCTTGTTTATTGAAATTTAAAAATAAAAAAAACCCAGGAGTTTGCATGTTCAAAACAAACATGCCGGTCGTATGGTTCTGATTCAATACATCCGAATATAAAATTTCATTTTAATGACAGCTATCTCATTACAAATTCCAAAACAATAAACTTAAATGAGAAATATAATTGTCAAGAGAAGTAATGTAATTGAAAGCATTTCAAATTGTCCGTACATGCAGTATGTTCGTCAAGTTGTCGTGTGCTCTGTTTTTGTTGGGAGTAACCCTTCTTTCCCTGGTACAGGCTAATGATCATGATAATGGTATGGTTTTTTTTAGGATGATAATTTTTCAAAATGTTTACAAGTGGGAATCATAAGGCTGAAATGTTATTTATTATTTTACACATGTCAGAGTTTTAGCATTGATTAAGTTAAAAATCTTTTACTTAAAAATTGATTGACAGTTCTAGTTTTTATAGATGTGTCTACCCTTTTATTCTTTCTGATGACCTGGGGTTTATCGAAGCCCCGACGTGCCACGAACAAAAAAATATTTAACTTGCGCGCACGAGTTACAAACTTTTGCGCACGAGTTTTTTTTATCTTGTGCGCACGACTTTTTTATCTTGTGCATACGAGTTTCTAACTTGTGCGCACGAGTTTGTTATCTTATGTGCACGAGTTTCCTATCTTGAGCGCACAACTTCAAACTTGAGTGCACGAGTTTCAAATTTTAGCGCACGAGTCACTTACTTGTACACACGAGCAAATAACTCTTGTGCTTAAGTTTTAACTCGTGCCCTCAAGTTTTAACTCTTACGATCAAGTTTGAGCTCGTGCGCACAAGTTACTGTTACTTGTGCGCTCAAGTTTGAAACTCGTGCACACAAGTTTAACAAGTGTGGCCACTAAAAGTATGTCTCGCCTGCCGGCAACATCACTAAAATCAACGACCTAAGATTTCATTTCTTGATATAAACACTAAAAGTGTCTGTATACCCAACATCAGATGCCTAGCTATTATACTTTTCTAGAAATTTATCGTCCACAAAAGTCTTACAAAAAAGTTTTCGGCCTGAAAAAAGACATAAGTTCACAGAGTCACTGGAGCATGAAAATGGGGTCAAGGTCACACGGCATGGTGACAGTTGCGTAGACCATAATCTGAACTGTCTGTATACAAAATATCAAATGCCTAGCTATTATACTTTTCGTCCACAAAAGTCTTACAAAAATGTTTACGCCGCCGCCGGAAATTAATACCTTTATATGACTATTCGTCGCAGGCGAGACAAAAATCGTTCACATAAGTTTGAAACTCGTGCGCACAAGTTTGAAACTCATGCGCACAAGATTGAAACTCGTGCACACAAGTTAGAAACTCGTGCGCGCAAGATTGAAACTCGTGCGCACAAGATAAAAAAACTCTTGCGCACAAGTTAATTATTTTTTGTTCGTGACACGTCGGTGCATAGGGGTGGGAGAATCAATTGTAATGGAATTTTGCAATTCTTAAGAAAAAGTTTCACAAACTACTTGTAAATTTGCAATACATATTCTTCATTGCATTAATTATTTGTTATTCTTATTTGTCAATATCTGGGTTTTTTTTATATAACATTAATTACAAAATATCTTGTTTTTTTATATAAGGCATATTGTCGGCCAAAATCATTTTTCCGCCTCCATTTTTTATCTCATTTAGGTCGAAATGTAATAAAAGAAAACTAAGAATACACATTTATTATCACTTGGTTTTCCGTAGTTCTATCTCTTACTTTTATTACTATGAAGGAATTTATCATTCAATACTGTGAAAGGGTATTCGAAAACAGTGGAATTAATCATTTTTGGAGCGAAAAATTCTTTTGATGTTTTGGACAAGCTTCGTGCATTTGAAAATACTTTCCATACCGTTGATATATATACGATTTTTCTACTTTATATACTAACCTACCAAATAATTTTATTAAAAAGAAATTTTAGTATTTGGTTGAAAGGTGTTTAATTTTTGTTTCAAACTCATTAAGTAAATCATTTTTTAGTAATGAGACTCAAAAAGTACATTAACTGGACTGATGCAGAAACTATTACTGCTCTAAATTATTTGTTCAATAATATTTTCGTACGTTTTGATACATAAATCATTGGTATTTCTATGGGTACTATAAGACCCCAACAAACAGAACATGATCGAAACTATTAATACTACTTTTAGATATTTAAACGATTTTCTTGCACTCAACAATTCTTCATTTTCTAATTTTATTACAGATATCTATCCTTCCGAATTAACCTTGAACCAATCTAACGTCAAAAGTGATAGATATCCATATTTTAAAATTATCTATATGTAAGAATATGATAATCACTGTCTCCATCGATGATTAAGTACGAGCGAAGGATTTCATGGTTCTAATATTAATATGTGGTTTTACTGGCAATGGTTGATGTCGGAAATCTGAAGAGAGACAAAAAAAAATCGAAACCATTAATCTATTGTAAATGATTTTTAGCAAAGAAAAGGAAAATGGGAGAAATGGTGGACAACAGTCTAATGATACACTCGTGTATACTGTAATCAAATATGATTGGAGTTGTCTTAATATATCTGGCTACGGTTGATGTTGAAAAACTGAAAAATTTTTTTTAAAAACTTCCAACTTCCTAAAAACTAAACCTACGGTGTATGATTGTCAACAAAGAAAATGAAAATGGGAGAAAATGGTGGACAACAGTCTTATGATACACTAATGTATTCTATTTTTTCCCTTGTTAAAAATCACCGATTCTTGTTACGCCATATATGACCTTGAATGACCTTTCATGATTCAATCATCTCAATATGACCACTTAGACCCTTTTAAGTCATTTGAATAGCATTATTATCATTATTAAACAAATTGAAATTTTACCCCCTGATTTTTTGGACTGTCTTCAAATTTCAGCGTTAACTATTGCGGGTAATACTCTGTGGATGAGCCTAAGGCAAGTTTTTGTATTAAGCAGATGGATTTTGAACAAAAGATAATCCTTTATTAAGACCATGAAAATGTCATGGTCTCCATGAATAAGACATGCGAAATGGAACAATTTCATTGGCCTAGAGCACTTAACTATGGTCTAATATAGCTACTCCAACAATTCATTTCATTCAGAGATTTGTTATTTTGTAGATATTTCACATCTAAAATTAATCGTGACCCTAACGTAGATGAAATGAGAAGTGGTATTCTTCGTATTTATCTGTGCAATTTCTGTCAAAATACCAAGTTTCAAATTAATTGATGAATGCACGGAGATGCACGCCAAATTTGAATTTTGTGTGTTTTGCTATTTTCTCTACTTTTTAAAGAATTCTTCTGCAATTTTATTGCTAACAACGGCCAAAGCGCCGTAACTCTATGCCATTTAATTTCGGGATACAGTTTAAATCCATTATGAGGAAAGGGAGAAAAAATTCGACTGACCGGAAATGAAAAAAAAGCACAAGAAGTGAAAATTTTCATTTTTTTAACAATTCTGTACTTCGTGCAATTTTATTTTTTTGAAAATAAAATTTATATTTTCATGTTTCTGAAGCAGATACCTTTCGTTTTAAGTTGCTTTCATGAGTGAATTTGACATTTAATTTTTTTAGTTGGAGTAGCTATCTAATAACATATGAAACGATACAAGTTAATGGGGGAATGAAAAGCAATGTTGTTAATTATAAAAATTCTTTCATAATTGTATTTTTCAGAGAAAATATGCATGACAGAGAGTTTATTCAAATCGGTGTTGATGATGAACAATAAAAACCAGGGGCAAGGTATAAAATAAGAAAGAAAAAATATTATATATGCCCCAAGGTGATTGCAAATAGAAGCCACTTTTATGTGAGGTTGTAGTGACCCAATTTATAGCATACTAGCATGCATGTACTAAAAAAAACAACAAAACACATTTTCTTAGTTTTCACAATTGTTCTAACTAAATGTACAATGAATTTATTTGCTTCGTGCAATTAACATCTATAGCTTTGATCATGAAAATTGCATGTTATGATTTATTACTGGATTTTTTTTCTCTAAAGTAACATTGAAAACCAAATTCTGAGGTATCCCTGAAATAGGCATTTCATTGGGGTTTGTACATGGCGATGCAGTTCATTTGAGCGAATTTGCATTTCAATTGAGTGGAAAACATCTTTCATTAGAGAGAATTTTTTTTTTTATTTCGGTGATTTTTTCGAAGGTAAATTCAATAATTACTCAAATTATTGAAATATCCGCTTGTTAAATTCAAAATTGTTTAAAACACCAGGTTTTTTTCCTTGTAATCGCACATCGTCGATATCCTCGGTGCTGAATTTGGCTTTCCTGTTCGTTCAATGTTTTTGGTTTGTTATCTTCCAATGTTTTGATCCAAATGCTGCTGATGAGAGGTTACTCCTTGAAATATCGATATACAGGATACAGGCGGCCGGATAATACAGCACAGCCAAATTAACCGTTTTATACCCGTTTTTTTGGTATTGTATTTTCAAATACTCTGATTACTCTATTTTGACACTAAATCATAAAGTAAGGCAGAAAAGGGAGATATTCATAACTATTCTAAATAAAAATGGTGTAACAGATAGTTTATATGAAAATGATAATACCACAAAAGAAAATGAAACCATAGAACTGTTAATACTAGTCTTCAAATAGTTTCAGGTTCATCTACAAATCAAAGTAAAATAGAGAGACCAATATTTATTGCCTTTCTAAAGAACCACGTCACTTTTAGAGGAGATGATGTGCTGAAATTTGATCATGTTACGACAAATATTGGAAATGGGTACAACAAGAACACAGGCCTGTTTACAGCACCAAACGATGGCGTATACATATTTGGATGTGTAATGGTAGCAAGCACTGGAAACAAAGTTCATTATTGGATTTACAAGAACAACAACTACCACACTCCGGGCTTTGTCTCCAATTCTGACACACAGCATATCATTCTAGAGTTAAAGAAGGGTGATAAGATTTCTATTAGACATAGAGGGGGTTCATCAGAAAAAGTTTACGGGGACCAACACTCTTCTGCATTTGGATACCAACTAACAAACTCCATATAAAATTTCATAATAAATAAAATTTGATAGCTTATTTTTTCCTCTCTTTTTTTGTGCAAAAATGTTGACAAAAAGTTAGAACCTAATATAATTGGTATCGGTATATCAAATAAGTTATCAGTTAAAACCTAATAAAATAAAGAGATTCGCAGGAGCCTGAACTTATCATTTTAAACATTTTTGGACATCTGAGGGGAAAACTCAGTTTAAAGAGATTTCCATACAACTTCAAGTTATGGATGCTTTTGAACAGCCTTACACCATTTATAGTTCCAATCTAAAGGAAACAAGACTTAAATTTTAGGGGTCATAACTCACAACCATAGAGCTTAATGAACTGAAGGTTTAAGCTATCTGTTACAGTTTTCCGCCTAGTCTCTATCTGTTTGAGTTTTCCTTCTGTAGGCCAAAACAGAAAAATACAAGGGTGGAAAATACAAATACGAAAAAAAAATCGAAATGCAACTCTTTTACAGGATACCTAACTAAGCTTCATTAAATTTTGTTTACTAGATTCAGAATTGTTTTTTATTGTTAATGGACGACAGACGAAGACGAAAAAAAAAACAAAACCAGGCACCAAGTGATGGAAATAGCTCACTTGCTCAAATGGACCTTTCGGGAAAAGTGCGCTACAAATTGGTCATATATTATTATAACCACCCCCAATTCGGTGATAACTTGAACCGTCGTCTGGAGAACTATGCAGTGATGTGATGCACATATATAGCGTGAGTATAAAAAGGTTGAATGGGGTTTAAAAGATAAAGAGTTCTTTCAAAGTCAAAAATGGCTGGATATCTTTAAACAGGAAGTAGGTGAGCGACAGACCTGAAAGAGAATCCAATATTATTGGACCCTACGCTGATGCTGTATACCAAGTATTAAAAGTGGCTGTGATAAGTAGTTGCTAAGAAAACTATTACGAAAATTACTTTCCCTCACGCCGGTCCAACGCCCGACATACACCATTTTATAACCCAGATTTTTCCGTGAAATCCGGCGAAAATAGTTCTTGGTGGTAGTTTGGCTCCTAGGCATGACCAAGACACTGAATTGAATTGCAATTTAGCTTTATAATGTTGGTAAATTTTCTCTGTGCTTCCATGCTTCCATAACGCTTTATGTTTCCACAACTTCTTCAATGGACGGCATAACTGGTTTTATACAAATATTCTATGTGGCATTATGTAGATGCTCACTTCCTTTTCAGAAAATTTGATCTGATTAATTTTGGAAAGCAGAAGGGGGCATTTATTTGTTACCCATTCGCTGTAAACATAATTCAAAAGCACCAAGCATAAAAATCTGAGCTTTTTCTATTTATTTTTTCTCTCCTTAATACTGGGGAAGCAAAATACATTCTTTTAAGTATTTTCCACATAGTCAGCTTTTCCAGACTATCATTTTTTTTACTGAGAATCTGGTCCATAATTCAAGGTGCACTAACATCATACATATTACAGACAAATGTTTTCTTTCTATAAGATTTGGCTATATAATTTATCTTATCCAATTAAATGGCACATGTTCCCTGTAACATATTTCCCAAACTGTGCTGTTGCTTGCCATAAGCAAACAATCCTTTACACACAATGATGTCTCCTCCTAAATAGCCAGCATGGAAGGCACACATCTGTTTGAGTTGCATATTTAAATGCTCAATTTATGACATAAGGGGGGCATAAAGTGTTCTGGCCTGTTGGTCTCTCCATCTGCCAATAAAAAGCTACGCCGAGCGCAGCATGATACGACCGCAACAAGTTGAACCCTGTACGTTGGAGGCCCAATATGGATAGTCCATTGCTGTGGTCACATGAAGCCCATGGTGGACTTACAAAGCTTTTTGACACATGCATCCTGTGGTGGACTTATAGAAATGCATTTTTGACAAATATATGTACATCAACGCCTTATTTCTATACATGAATTAATTTACAATTTTGGCCCTTTGACCCCTAATTCCTCAAAAATGGTAAAAGATATTGCTAATCCGATAAAAAATAATAGGAAATTGTGTACATGGAATCAAATGAAAAAAAGATTTTGAAAATCGGACCACAAATAAAAAAGTTGATTTTATGGGCGTGGCCTGTCTTTAGCCCCCTGTAACAATGTAATGGTGAAAAACATATCAAAATCATTGACACATTTTGTTGACAGAATTTAATGATGAATTCAACAAAGAAAGAATTTTCAAAATCTAATGAATAATAAACATTCTACAACAGTTTTGTCAATACACCCGTTTTAGCCCTTCTTGGCCCTTTTTTCTAAAACAGTAGGGGCCACAAACCCCAAATACAAAACCAAGATTCCTTTAGTGGATATAATCATCATATATAAACTTCATATCAATTGGCAGGCCCACTACAACTTGATTTTTGGTATAAAACTATTTGCATTGACAAACTTTTAAAAATGGCGTTTTTGGCCCCTTTGACCCCTAATTTCTCAAAAACGGTAAGAGATATTGCAAATCTGATTGAAAAACACAGGCAGGGATTTTCACAAGGATTCCAATGAAAAAAAGATTTTGAAAATCGGACCACAAATACAAAAGTCGATTTTTGGGGTGTGGCCCCTTTTTGACCCCCTGTAGCAATGTAACGGTGCAATAAATATCAAAATCATTGACACATTTAGTTGACAGAATTTAATGCGGAATTCATTAAAAAAAGAATTTTCTAAATCGAATGAATAACAAACATTTTACAACAGTTTTGTCAATGCACCCGATTTAGCTCCTTTTGGCCCTTTTTTCTAAAACGGTAGGGGCTACAAACCCCAAATACAATACCAACCTTCCTTTAGTGGTTACAAACATCATATCAAAATTTTAAAACAATTGGTCAACAATTACTCAAGTTATCGCACGGAAACCAAATGTTCCCAGACGACAACGACAACAACGACGATGACGACGACGACGACATCGCCATAACATTATACCATCGCAAAATTTTGCGGTCGTATAAAAATGCTGCAAGATGGGGCTTTATGTATTGTGACATTTTCTTGTTGCTCTTATGCTTGTCCTTGGAATATGTTAGAAGTAAATATATTTTCATGAATATTTGACTTCAGCTTATATGCAAATTTGGATGGATGGATAGACAAACACACATATTCATTATGTATGTTCCACAATTATTGTTAGCAAGCCATAATTTAATGTAAAATATTCATTAATTAAAGTGAAGATGTAAAGATGTTAACAATCATGAAGTTTGATTAGATGGGCTATCAAAGAGGATACTAAAATGGATTAGTGGCCAAGAAAGCTTCAAAGCTGAATGAAAATTTAAAAGGGAATGCATCTTTTTTTATTTTATTTATCAATATATAATTAAGGTAATAAATAATATGATACAATTCTAAATATACAAAAATGCTGACTTAGAATGCACATTGTCATTGAATTAAGTAAAAGAAATGGAGAATTGCCTTCCATAGCAATATTTTTTAAGATACTACATGTAGTAATTCTGTTTTAAATTTTATGCATTAGGATGACAATATTCTTTGAGACAAAAGCTTTGAATTTGTTTCATGAAAAAATATTCTTCTTGACACTAAGTTTGTTATTATTCTTTTTAACATTTTTTTTTCATCTACACTTTTCTGGCCTCTGACTTTTGAGAAATATGTATTCCAATTATAAGATATGAAGCAACAAGTCATAAAATAAAACCTGTTTTATAAATATCCTGAATGATTATTAAAACAGTTAAAGCAAGCACTTTTTAAGACTTGGTGTGAATTTCAAAAAATGATTTAATGTTTGTGTCATAAAAAAGCATGTAAAAAATCTGCATAAAAGAAACATGAAACATCACATTAAAATCATTGTTATGTAGGCGAAATGACAATAAATTCATGAAAACAATTAGAAGGAATATTTCAGACACGTTCCTTAGCTTTTCTTCTAATTCTGAATTTACAAGTCAATTAAAACTGTTTAAAAAAAGCTTAAAAATAACTGTACATTTTTTGATATTTCTTTTACATCTTCATTCATTAATAAAAATAAAATAAAAAAATAAGACTTGAAAACATATGATTAAAATTATATATGAGACCTCTAAACTACACAAAAATATCTTGTAAATAGTAAATAAGAAAACTCTAGTCTGCACAAATTTTTAACCAAAAAATTGTATGGCATGATATAAGAAAATCTACATAGATTTTGTTTTGTTTATTTGTAATGTCACAGCTTTTATTTGGTATTGCCAGTAATGGTTTTTGCTATGTGAAGGAATTGACAATGGCCGCAAAGTATGCAAGCTGCTTGTGAAAGGAGGAGGCAATGGTCTTGTGATGGAGCAGTCTAAAAAATTTACTAGTCACAAACAGTTTTCTTTACTTTGCTGTCCTAAAGATTCCTTCACGAGGCAAATTCACATGTGATACTAAATGATGGGCATGAATGTGTTTTACTCTCAACTGTGTTCAAAGATATTTACTCGATATGAAAAAAAAACTTATATGTATAAAACTATGACTATGAGCCCAACTAAAAATTTATAAAAAAATATCACAGTTAAATGCATTGGAAGCAAAGCATGACAGGAACATTTTAATTGGGTTAAAAGATTGAATATATAACACAAGATAAAAAGGTGTTTTGTTATTATCATCTACATGAATTAAAAAGATTTCAATACTATTAAAACTATTAGATCTGATTGAACTTTGTTTTGATATGAAGCAAGAAGTAGTAAGTTTCAAATCAACTAAAGTTTTATATATTTTTTTATCTGCATCAAAAAGTTAAATAATTATAGTATAACTAATGAGGGGTGGCGAATATCAACTTTAATGTCACGAGTCTCGAATAACGCCAGGATTCAACAAGTGTGCGGAACAAGTTGCGCGCACGAGTTGAATCCCCTAGCGTTATTCGACACGAGTGACATTAAAATTGATATTCGTCACCCCAAATTAGTTATACTATTTATTATATAGATAATTTTAAAAAACGTGACTAATAGATCATCAAAATAATGAAAACGAAAGAAGTTATTGATTGATGAAATGTGTATTGCGCACTAATCTATGTAACATATTTTTGCAGGAAACTTCATGAGGGTTAGATAAATTCGCACGCGAGTTAGATAAATCCTGTAATTAACTCCGTGAAAATCGAGAAATTTATTTAACTCAGAAATCATGATATTTCACCTATATCTATATAATAATAGAAATTAATTATTATTTAAATAAAAAAATAAAAAAAATTTCTGTAGTAGCACTTGCACAAATATGTGATTCCTGTCATGCTTTGAAACAGTATAACACAATTGTAAAATGTGTCAACATCAAAGAGATTTATCAATATCATTTTTTTCTTTGCTATTTTCTTCCATTGTCCTGTCATTGTCATCAAGACCAGGAATACTTCCTTTGAAAGTACTGTGAGCAATTTCTTGGAACTCCTCTATTTGTTGTTGTTGGTTATTTTCAACCATTTCAAGTCTTTGTTTTAAAATTCTAATATCATCTTGGTGTTTTCTTTCCTGCAAAACAAATAAATTGATGTTTAAATTAGATGTTACAGATGCGATAATAGAAGGATTACAGAAATTCAAATTAAACCTCAAACAAATATCAGGCTTTCTGTGAATGAGGTAATTTGGTATTAATGTCATCAATTCATACTACTTGGATCAATCCCATAACTTTGATGTTAACCACAGTAAATTATTTTTGGGTTTAAGACACAATTTTTAGAATCACATTATCATGTGAGACAAGATTGAAGTTTGAAATCCTTTTACAACTTCAGAAGTGGTTATGAACACTTATGGTTTCAGATTGAAATATGAAATAGGTCACTGACTGAGAAATTAATAAATTGCCTGAAATTTTTCAGCTTTCACTAACCTGGACAAGAATTGACAGATTTTGTTGAACATAAAACCTAAATATTTTCAGCTCTATCCAAACATTATCACCCCTACCCCTTTTCCCCCAGGTCCCTTTACAGTTGTAGGGTGTCAGTAATTTAAGAGAATTCTGGATAAAGTACTTAACTCTTGATTATTCCTAATTAAAATGAATTTGTAAAACTTTGAAATTTTTTTATGATTTTTTTATGGTAAAAAAAAAAAGGTAAAAAGTTCAGATAAGGACTCAAAATTCCCAGCTTCATATGTTCACCAGTAAAGCCTACTTGCTTAGAAATCAGGGGAATGAAGCACAGTATATTGACAGCTTGTAGAAGATAAGTGGAAATACTATGACATACACATTAAGATAGAAGCAGCACCAGTGAAGCAAGGGTATTTTTTATTCAGGCATTTTATACTTGATATCATAGATCAAGCAAATGGCCTTTAATGTATCAAAGCATTTAAAGCCATCACTGACATCTGTAATTGGATGAAACTTTTTCTGAGCATAGCAAAATCAGACTGGTATAAGCTCATAAGGCATGCTCATTTTCTAGATTAAATGTGATACATGTATATGCACAGTAAATGAACATCAATGCTTAAAGACTGCAAAAAATATGTCTCTAGATAATAATATTAATAGAGATGTCTCATCAACATAATTTCTGTCTATAAGACATATCCAAAGACATGAAAATGTCTTAAATTGAATAACAACATTAATGTTTATTTGCTACGCGAGAGATATTTAGGAATCTCATAATAATAATAATCTGGATAAATAAAATAATTGTGTGTACAACATAAAATCCCAGCATGCATCATTGAATCAGTGAATATATTCCTAAGGAACATTGTTTGTTAAAATATGAGAATTTTTCTTGGACCCTTGACTGATTTAAAAATGTATTTTATCATACAGGTCAAACTTACAAAAATCAAATAAAAGCAGAGACATGCTGAATTCTGATATGATCATATTTGATCTCTGAAGTGTTACTTTTAATAATTTTTTGAAAATGAATGGCCTCATTGTAAAATTTGGTCTCATCAAGAGTCCAAGAAGAATTTTAATTGTCTTAACATACTAATCTAGATACAGAAATTAAAAAGTACTTTCCTTACTGAAATGTTGTATTTCATGTATACAAGTATCTCATTGATATAAGATGCACTGTCAATCTTATATTACAATCAAATTCATAGGTCATTTTTAATCTAAATTTTTTTTTTTCCTTTAAAAGAGGTATAAAATTTTTCAAACTTTCTAAATATGTGAATAAACAAAATAAATACTGTAAAAGAAATTTCTATATACTGTGGTTTCATTATTATTCGTGGGGTATCAATTTTCTTCGTTTTCGTGGGTGGCCTTGGCCCACGAAATTTGATACCCCACGTGCACAAAAAGAATATTTTACAAATTTTAGATTCCACGAAATTGTCCTTTTTAATCAAACCACGAAAATTGGTACCCACAAAAATAAATGAATCCACAGTATGTTGCATAGTACTTTCAGAATAATCAAAATATACTTTCAAAATCTGCATAATTTTCTCTTTTTTATGCAACCCATATTCAAAATCACTATTCCTTTTGAAATTATTTTTATTTAAAGAAGTATAATTTTCATATCAGTATGAGAGCTGCCACCTTCTATAAAGTCAATACAGAGAAGGATCCAAGAAAAAAATCCCATTTTATTTAAACATTTTAAATTATAACATAAGATACATACATAATTCATACCTCTAAAAACTATCTACTTATGTTTAAACTGAAATACAATTGAAGTTACAATCAGAACTTTTTCTGGTATAAAATGATCAGAGAATTAAAAATGGCCAGATTTTGTTTAACAGGAAGTAGATGAGCAACAGACCTGAAATCAGATCTAACAGCATGGGACCCATCCCCCATACTGATACTGCATACCAAATATCAAAAGGCTTTGATAAGTAGTTGCTGAGAAATCTGTTACAAGTATTTGTCCCCACCTACCCCCCTCCCCTTTTAACTCCCTGAATTCTGGACAAAACTATTTAAATGGTAAGTTTATCCACTTTGTGGCATACATCAAAACCTAGACAGACGAAAAAAAATTGAATGATATATGCAGTTGGTTAAAATGTACTTATTTAAAATAATTTTGTTTTTGTACACATAGTTTTTTATTTACTTGGAACCAATTGCAAAAGTCTTAAGGAAGTGAGAAAAAGAATAAAACAAAAAGCCACTGGATATCATAAATGTTTATAGCTATTTTTCATCGATTTTAACATTGAAAGATGCATAATTATGATTTGAATTCCTACATTTTTGACTTGCTTTTATCCAGTTATTTTGAAGATTGCAAACTGCATTTAAGGCCATAATAAAATAATTCCTAGATTCTCATCCATATTTCATGTGTATTTCTTGAAAATAAGGGGCGGGTGGGCGATTTTTTTTATAATTTGGATAAAATATTCTACCATTTCAAAGGAAATTGAACAAAAATGAACATTATTATCTGCTAAAGAAAAACAAAACAATGTTTTTTTGAGGCAGCTGAAAAAATCAGGGTGGGAGGGGATATATTTCACAGGAAAACTGATAGAAAAAAAATAATACCAGGGTACTTTAAATAGGCTTTCTATTCCTGTCTTTTTGCATTAAAACACACAATATACAAAAAAAAATATCGAAATATTTGAGGTAACATAGTTTAAACAAAATTGAAATAAGCCCTACCTCTTCTGAGTAGCTATAATTGGGTAAAAATGTGGCATCTGTGGTCATATTGAATGAGGTAAACATCATATCTCCAATGGGAACATTATGTGTTCCTCCACCAATAAGACATTTCCTAAACTCAGAATGTCTTCTATACAAGTCTTTCCACTGCTTCTTTAGTTTGTTGTAGTTTTCTTGAGGTACACATTTTCTAGTAAAAAGAGAACATTACATAAAATTAATGTTAAGAAACAGCAGTAAATATGTTCTGTGGTTTCATTTTTATTCTTTGGGTATCAATTTTGTGGTTTTTGTGGGTGGGCTTAACCCATGAAATTTAATACCCAATGAAAAGAAAATTTAACATTGATCAATATCCTGAGAAACTTAGAGCCATGTATTTAAGAACCCACAAACTGAAACTTTTTTGTCAAACCACGAAAATTGGTACCAATGAAAATAAACGAATCCACAGTATAAGAGAATTGGTGTTGTGGTCTTTTTTACAACATAATCAAACTTTATATTTTGTCTTTCTGTTTCTTAGCTTCCCTCAATGACAGTGTGTTTTTCATATAACTACTGTGCCTCATGACCACAATAATAGAGTAAGGTTTGAGTACATGTATTATTACTTGTATAGGTTGGTAGTTCAACTAACAAAATATAATGCCAGTCGTCCCAAAATGTGCAGGTCCACCTGACCAAACAGGCAAAAATAGGCAAATTTTACTCTGGTCCTGCAAATTTATTGAATTTATAATCGAAATGTTTAATGGGTCCAGCAGTATTTGTGTTAAGTTCCGACAAACTAAGAGCAAATTTCGCAAAGACTGTAATGAGTTGTGAATTATGTGATCATGGCATAAAGCAATGGCAATTGCTAAAAATTGTAACCCCTAGTTTTTATCTGTTCTTCTTGGATATTTTAAGAATGATAATCCGTACTGAGTAATATTTTTGTTTGATATTGGTTGAAGGTTGGGCGGAGCTTATTTTCTCAGTCTTTTAGGTAGGATTTAAATGAAGAAGTACAAAATAATTAAACCGTGACCTACTGGGTCAATGAAATAGAGTAAAACATATTAATATATATGCAAGAACCATTTTTTTTTTTAATCTTTAAAAAAGCTCGATAATGTTAAAAATCTGAATATATAAACCCAATAATTATTACTTACTCTAATGCTTTCTTTTCTAACTCTGCATGTTCATATTTGGCTTCCACTAACTGAACTTTATCTTTTAAATTCTCCACCACTCTATGACTTTTACCCCTCAACTGTTAATAGAAATAGGACTTGTTTCATAAAGATCTTTTTAGAAGGTCAATGTGGCTAGCACCTAAGCGTAGTTTGTTTTGAGTCTTACAGAATTTCCCACAGTAAATTTAACAGTAAAGCAAGAAGCTAAGTTTCTGTTCTGTTGCTGTTGTGTGTTTTTGATTTTTTAAACATTTTTTCCGTGTTTTTTTTACTTTGTTTAGTCAAGCGAAAAAACTTTCTTTACATGAGGAAGGGGGCATGATGGGGGAATTTTCATGACATGTAATTCGTTCATTATAATTTTCTGTGAATTGTGATTCCCTCAACTGTTAATAGAAATAGGACTTGCTTCATAAAGATCTTTTTAGAAGGTCAATGTGGCTAGCACCTAAGTGTAGTTTGTCTTGAGTCTTACAGAATTTCCCACAATAAATTTAACAATAAAGCAAGAAGCTAAGTTTCTGTTAGGTTGCTGTTGTGTGTTTTTGTTTTTTTAAACATTTTTTCCATGTGTTTTTTACTTTGTTTAGTCAAGCGAAAAAACTTTCTTTACATGAGGAAGGGGGCATGATGGGGGAATTTTCATGACGTGTAATTTGTTCATTATAATTTTCTGTGAATTGTGATTCAAAGAATTATTTTCCTCTGAACTGTGATGAAAACAATTTCAGTAAAACATGATTGAGACTTTCCCCTTTTCAGTAAACTGTAAAATCTGAAATTTATTTTCTGTAAATTGTTACCCGAATACCCCCATCAGGACCTCTTACATGTTCATGAATTTAGTTTTATATATGTAAATGTATGCAATTTTTGACACATCTGCAAACTGGCCTTCGTCATGAAATTTATTTTAAAATGACAACATGTTTTGAAAACACGTGGCTTCCCAAACATGTTGTCTTTCTAAAATAAATTTCATAAAGAATGCCCATTGACCAAAATGTCAAAAGCTGTGTAAGAGTTTTTAAGTATATGGTATA
The DNA here is from genome assembly GCA_963971305.1 of Arcuatula senhousia. Classification (NCBI taxonomy): domain Eukaryota; kingdom Metazoa; phylum Mollusca; class Bivalvia; order Mytilida; family Mytilidae; genus Arcuatula; species Arcuatula senhousia. Next base: position 37,572,610 of record OZ020303.1, on the reverse strand, counting down.
CAACCAGAAAATTTATGCTTATGTATGTATATATATCAAGGATCTTAATTATTATACACACCTTTTTATACAGTGTTAATGCCTTTTGATATTTTTTCTGCACCTGATCTAACTTGTCATGTAGTTCCCTCACTCGATTATCTAGTTCATTTCTCTCGTCACTATAAGATGACCTTTGCTGGGTCAAAATGAGGTCATGATTATCTTGTAACTGTCTTAATTGGTCTTTAGCTAGCCTTGTCTCCTCTTTAAGTAATTCTACTTGATTTCTAAGTCTTATATTATCATCTGTCATGTCGTGTTCATTGTTTAAATAGGAACTAAGTTCATTTTCTAATTTACTAATCTTATTTTTTAAGTCTGAGTTTTCACTTCTTTCCCTTTCAATTTGATCAGACAGTGATTGTTGGTGGCTGACTTTTGATCTGAAATAAACAAAATATTCAAACATAAGAAACAAGTATATGTCCAAAAGACATAATGCCCTATCTTGCAACATTTGGGACGGACGGACAACAAAAGAACTCATAGATGGACCTGAACACTACATGCACCTACTGTTTGTAAATGTGGCATAAAAAAACTAACTGTTTGCTTTGTGTTATTTCAATGTTTATAATGTGATTTTTGTATCTAGTTCGATAGTTACTCCATATCCTTTTCAATTTTTGAAAAAAAGCATTATTTTCAAAAGCTGCAGTATACATCATGATTAATGAGTGCAACAAATAAATTTTATAAATAATTCATGTAAAGATAAATAAATAAATTATACCATGGAAAGTCATTCCATGTTAATAAATAATTTACATCATGTGTTAGTTTGTAAACTTCTATGAGACCACCATGATGATTTTTGTGAAAAGCAGTACATGTAGCAAAAGCCACAAATTGTTATATAATGGTTAAAGAATAATAACCAACTATTTAGTACTATACTGCAATTCTATAACAAATTGTGATTCACCATAAACTTTCCATTTATTTAGAGTATCCCAAGTACTGCTACATGTAATGAGTGTTTGATTTCCTAATTCCATGAATTTTAACATTCTTGCCATTCTTATAACTTAAGTTTAACATTGTACAAAATCATATGAAGTTTATTGTTATGATTGTAATTTAAAAAAAAAAACATCATGCCCACCAACATGGGAAGTTTTCAACTTGAAGGTAATCAAAATTTGGGATGGACTAGAAAAGAACAGACTGGAACACTATATTCCCCTCTTCTTTTGTAGACAGGCATAAAAATTTAATTCTTACTTGAGCACTATGACTTCTCTTTCTGCTACAGCCTTTGCTTCATTAGCAGCACTGATTCTATCCTCCATTTTCTCTCTCTCTGCATGTCTGTGTGTCTCCTCATCTATTTTTCTTCTATCTATTTCTTGTAACTTTGTTTCCAATGCTAATCTGCAAAATAATAAGTATTTAAGAAAAATTAAGTAAATACATCATGTTTTAGAAAAAGTCAAAACTTATTGGGTTATGGAAATAAACCTGCAAGAGAACTGAAAATATTTTATTTCTATATTTCAATTCAAATTACTCATATGGGTTTGGTCTCATGGGTTGATGGAAAACAGAAAATCTTTAGCAAAAACAAACACAAACAACAACAAAACCTAACCATTAATGGCTATGTAATGAAAACCACAACACTCATTTTAAACTTATAGCCAATATAAACAGTTATAACATTGTAAAGAATTAATGTGAATTTTTTTTTTCAAAACTCAAATTCTAAAATCTCAGACTCACTTTTCACTTTCTAATTTAGCATATTTGACAAATTCTTCCTCTCTGGCAGCTTGTACCCTCCTCACAGCTTCTCTTTCCTTCTCTTGTAAACCTCTGCTTTGTTGGTCTGATGTGTGCTTGTGAATTTCTATCTTAGTCTGTAAGTCTGTAATTATAAATAAATTATTCTAATACAAATACAAACATTTTTAACTTCAGCACAGATTGTTTTTGTTTCACTTCTGATTTGTTTGTTTTTCTGAAGACTGAATTAAACATTTATTGATACATACACTACTTGCCTTTTTTTTTTTGAAAAGCTAAAAGCTTTATTTGGAAAAATCTTAAAGAATTAAATAATTAGACAGAATTTTAATAAATATTGTAACGACCCGCCAAGGTACGTTACGACAGAACTTGGTTGACTGGATGTATAGATGAAGTCTTAGACTCAATGACTTATATGAGACTCAAAACTCTGGAGTCGTGCTAGACTCAAGACTCAAGAGACCCCTTACGTGACTTCATTCAAATGGCTTTGAAAGACAATAATTCGTAAAAGTTAATGATTTATTAGATGAAATAATTTAAACAATAAACAATTTAATTTACAAATATTAAACGTCAGATATGTAAAAGTAAGAAAGTATTTTCAACTATGAAAGAGAATAGAATTATTTTGATACAATTGCCAAACAATTAAATGATAGAAACGCCGTGCCGTTTAGGTATTTGAATGAGATTGACTGAGTGAGCAGATTGATATAGTTAAGTCGTCTGAAAGACTTAAAGAATACTGTATTTGAGTTTACTTTGTATACTCAGAATTCGCAGAGACTTTGATATTAAAGTGAGTCCTCACAAGGCTCCTTGACTCTCTTTTAACGGAGTTCTTTAAAAGTCTCTTTGAGTCGTCTTGTGAGTCTCTTTTATCGGAGTTCTTTTTAAGTCTCCTTGAGTCGTCTTGTGAGTCTCTTTTATCGGAGTTCTTTTTAAGTCTCCTTGAGTCGTCTTGTGAGTCTCTTTTAACGGAGTTCTTTAAAAGTCTCCTTGAGTCGTCTTCAGATACAGTCTTTTTAAAGACTTTGATACTGGAGTCCTTTTAGGTTCCATCTGGAGAAGATTTATATTTAACGACCATTTCAGGTCGGAGTTGGCCTAGGGCCACAACTGAAGGAACCCGTCATCCTCGCCGCTATTTATACTACGACGTCATTTCTGATTGGTCAATTGAAAATCTCATTCACGGCAGTGTTTACAAATGGCGTTGGATTTGCAATTTGTGTTTCTTTGATACCCAAAAATCGTTATTTACAACAAAATAAAAGCATCTACAATTAAAGTGATAATTCTAACATTATATACCTGTCTTGGATAATATTATAACAAAGTGATAGGATTTTGCATTCATTAGAAATAAAATAAAAGGTAAGATGAAGCGTGACTCAATGTGAAAATATGATCGTAAAAATGACGTTTTCTGTTCCTACATTGTTGTGCAAGTTATTAAAAGATCTAAAACCTTTCACATAGTTAGAAATACATAACACCAGTAACATTTTAAGACCAAAACGATCTAATTAGGTGAAATATTGTTAAAATGATGCATAATGTATGGTACATGAAAAACACATATTGAAAACGTAAGCAAAACGTAAGTGAGTCGTACGTTGTATTTTGTAAACAGACCTCAAACATGATTATACTCTTATAAATTAATACCCAGTTGACAAATAAATAATAAGTTAAACAACTATTCTGTAATAACTCGAAAAAGTATTAAAACTTTAAGGTAATATGCCATTTTTCTGAAATACGGAAAATGAAAGTAAAATCTAAAAATAGAATGACGTCAAATGTAAACAATATGTTTTGACGTTGAAATAGACAAGTATAACATGAAACTTGTGAACACTGAAAGTCAAAATCGTTACATTGCCCCCACCTTTAAAAATTTGTTCGTCCTCGAACAAGCAATACTTATGAATTGGTAAAATTATAACATGAACAACTCTTAAGAACAATTAAGTCTACTAAAAAAATTCTTAATGTTATGAAACCACAATATTAAACTTTAAAATACAAAATGTATACATTTTGGTCAATCATAAAATCAAGTCACACATAAAACATTAAAACACTTAAACATTAACATAAATTGTCCATATAAACAGTTCATTTTATCTTCAAGAAAGCCTTCTTCGCATTTGTCTGTATTTGTCACCATCAAAAGTCTCTAGTTGCCGCGTACATCTTTCTGTAGATCAGGGCGAATGTAAGTGCATGTATCGACTTTCACCTACAACACAGTGAAAGTTACACGTTTTCCATTTATAAGCCTTTCATCTAAAGCACAGTGAAAGAAAATGTTTAATACGACTTTCACCTACAGCACAGTGAAAGCCATATAAGTTAGTGCTCATTTTGCTTCTCCTGGACATCAATCATCACTTCAAACAGGTTGATCAGGCCTGGTGGAAGTTAACCAATGGAGTCCTTGCTCATCTCATATTCAAGTTCAATTTACTGACATTTTTATAAGTTTCTATTTCAGAACTGGACATGAACCATGTTGTAAACAGTATATCACAGACTGCATAGCATACGCTGATAACATTGGAGAAATCATTTTACTGTACTCGTTTCTTTATATGCCACATTGTTTGCCAGCCAATAAAGATATTTGAACATTCACTTCTTATTTCTTGCCTCTATCATGTCTATAAATTCATGTATTGATTATAATACACTACTAGAAAAAACTGTTTTGGCAATCAAGATTTTAAAATGCATATGAACAATATATGATCCTTGACAAACTCCATGCCTCTTTTTGAAAGAATAGCAATCATGCTATTTTCTTGATTTAAGGTATAAGTGGCATGTTTTCTGTTTGTGGCCACTTTTTCTGCAAAAAAGACATACTTTATCTTTGTTTTTGATATTTACTGAAGGTTTGCACCTTCTATTAAGATCTTCATTCCTTTCAGGATTTAAAATTTCTGATTCACTTTTCACTTGTAATTCTTCTGGTTTACCAGAAGCAACCTTAAATGCTTCAAAATATGATTCATATTTCAGGCAAATTTGTAAACATTCTTCGAGAGTTGAAGGGTTATGTCTAAGAGCTTCCCATTTTAATTGAAATTGATCAAGTGAATTAATAAAACAATCCTTCTCTAACTCTCGCCTAAATGTAGGTGGGAAAGATGGAAAAGCTTTCCTAGTGACCCTCTTAACGTCCTGTGCTAGTTCTTGTAATGTCTGATTGTTTTGTCTATGCATGTTTCGCCAATGTAACCTGTGAACCATTTCTAAGCCACTTGGCTCATACCTTTCTGTTAAAGCAGAAACAATATCTGTGTATGATGTACGTTGCTCTGGTGACAAATTTGACAGAACCATTAAAGCTGAACCGCGTAAGCTAGTAGCCAAATAAAAAGCTTTCAGTTCTAAAGTCCAACCATTGAACTTTGATAAAATATCAAAATAAGTCATGTAGTCTTCCCAATTAGTGGTACCATCAAATACTTTAATCTTTACGCAAAAAGATCTACTAGATATCTCTGTATTTACATCATTCCGGAAATGATCAACATTTTGTGTACCCATGACATCAGGCGGTGCCAATGCATTCCTGCACCCAACTGAGCCATCCTTATTTAAACCTAGATCAGGCGGTACCAAGCTGCACTTGAACCCAACAGATCTAGAACCCTTGTCATTTGTACTGAGATCAGGCGGCACTAAGTTACCGGTATACTCAAGCCCAACAGTCTCATTTACCCCTGTAGTTTCAGGCGATACCGAGCTAAACTCGAACCCAACTGAATAACTACTATTTGAACCAGCATATAAAAATTGTGTCCTGGCACCATCACACTTGCCGTGTTGGTCAACAGGTCCCTTAAAACTAATGACATCATCATTTTCGACCACAAGTCGAGACGTCGGTTGCTCAAGATAGTGCGGTCGCAGGACATAAGATGATAATTGAGGCGCCTGATTAACACTTATTCCCGACCCATCCCTAACTGAGACATCAACCGAAATTTCAACTTGAGAATGTGTCTTTCTTAACATCTCATTTGAACATGTAGCGTTCTTCATAAATTTCGATTCATCTTGTGACACATTCATGATATTTGTTTCTTGTTCTTCACTGCAGTTGAAAATTTTAGGATTTGGATGTTAAGAAGCAGAATCCTGTTTTTCTAAAATATTGCAGTTACTTGATTCTTTTATAATGATCTTTCATGTATGACTATCGTGACATCTGAAAGTTTTGATTGCAATTGATCAGATGGTTGAATAACCCGCATCCGTGTCTGATAGATATTTTCACTTCATGTTTGATATGTGTTTGCCAACAAATGCGGGGAGTTGTGACTCATGTAGATGTATCTCAGATTGAACTGTCCAGTTGTTCTGCAAAATAATAAAACCTAGCTCTGTCAAAGATATCCACTATTGGAACAGTGGATCCCCACAATGGCCACCAAATGTAACGACCCGCCAAGGTACGTTACGACAGAACTTGGTTGACTGGATGTATAGATGAAGTCTTAGACTCAATGACTTATATGAGACTCAAAACTCTGGAGTCGTGCTAGACTCAAGACTCAAGAGACCCCTTACGTGACTTCATTCAAATGGCTTTGAAAGACAATAATTCGTAAAAGTTAATGATTTATTAGATGAAATAATTTAAACAATAAACAATTTAATTTACAAATATTAAACGTCAGATATGTAAAAGTAAGAAAGTATTTTCAACTATGAAAGAGAATAGAATTATTTTGATACAATTGCCAAACAATTAAATGATAGAAACGCCGTGCCGTTTAGGTATTTGAATGAGATTGACTGAGTGAGCAGATTGATATAGTTAAGTCGTCTGAAAGACTTAAAGAATACTGTATTTGAGTTTACTTTGTATACTCAGAGTTCGCAGAGACTTTGATATTAAAGTGAGTCCTCACAAGGCTCCTTGACTCTCTTTTAACGGAGTTCTTTAAAAGTCTCTTTGAGTCGTCTTGTGAGTCTCTTTTATCGGAGTTCTTTTTAAGTCTCCTTGAGTCGTCTTGTGAGTCTCTTTTATCGGAGTTCTTTTTAAGTCTCCTTGAGTCGTCTTGTGAGTCTCTTTTAACGGAGTTCTTTAAAAGTCTCCTTGAGTCGTCTTCAGATACAGTCTTTTTAAAGACTTTGATACTGGAGTCCTTTTAGGTTCCATCTGGAGAAGATTTATATTTAACGACCATTTCAGGTCGGAGTTGGCCTAGGGCCACAACTGAAGGAACCCGTCATCCTCGCCGCTATTTATACTACGACGTCATTTCTGATTGGTCAATTGAAAATCTCATTCACGGCAGTGTTTACAAATGGCGTTGGATTTGCAATTTGTGTTTCTTTGATACCCAAAAATCGTTATTTACAACAAAATAAAAGCATCTACAATTAAAGTGATAATTCTAACATTATATACCTGTCTTGGATAATATTATAACAAAGTGATAGGATTTTGCATTCATTAGAAATACAATAAAAGGTAAGATGAAGCGTGACTCAATGTGAAAATATGATCGTAAAAATGACGTTTTCTGTTCCTACATTGTTGTGCAAGTTATTAAAAGATCTAAAACCTTTCACATAGTTAGAAATACATAACACCAGTAACATTTTAAGACCAAAACGATCTAATTAGGTGAAATATTGTTAAAATGATGCATAATGTATGGTACATGAAAAACACATATTGAAAACGTAAGCAAAACGTAAGTGAGTCGTACGTTGTATTTTGTAAACAGACCTCAAACATGATTATACTCTTATAAATTAATACCCAGTTGACAAATAAATAATAAGTTAAACAACTATTCTGTAATAACTCGAAAAAGTATTAAAACTTTAAGGTAATATGCCATTTTTCTGAAATACGGAAAATGAAAGTAAAATCTAAAAATAGAATGACGTCAAATGTAAACAATATGTTTTGACGTTGAAATAGACAAGTATAACATGAAACTTGTGAACACTGAAAGTCAAAATCGTTACAATATTAATAGAAATAACATAATTATATCTCTAATTTTAAAATAAAAACAAGTTTATTTGAGATAGAATAGGATAACCCAACTGGCAACATGTTTTTTTTTTAAATAATTACCATTAAGTTTAAGGTGACATGTATAATTTAATAACTGATTTTTGTGGATGCCTTTCTTTTTGCACATTTAGAAAGCTTAATGATGATATAGTATACTTCCTTCAATGAAACCAAACTTAAACCTGAAGGCTGATCTAATTCATGGACACATAGTCATAGACCCAAATAATAATTGCCCCTCTAATGTAACTGGTGGGGCATTATAAAAAAAAATCTATAGATGGGGGTGGTAAAGGGGGGGTACGTGCACGGATGAACGGCCAATAAAAAATGACAATCACGATGAACGGCCAATAAAAAAATGATAATCACGATGAACGAAAAATGAAATAGAGAAACACGATGCACGATGAACCTCCATGCACGGCTGAAAGGGAAATAAAAATTGCTCAACACCATGCACGAAAAAAACCCTTTACCACCCACATAGATGTATACCTTCTATTATATTGGCCAGCTTGTCTCTTTCTCTCTCTAATTCCCCTCTCTGTTTTAACATTTCCATTTTTTGATTGGTCAGTTCCACTTTGTTTTTATGAATGGCTTCGTCAACTTTATTTTTCAGTATGACATTGTCCTTTTCAAGCTCATGTATACGCCCTGTCAGTTTGTTGTGGGTGTCTCCTGTCCCTGCCAAGTCTCTTTGTAATTGTTCCACCTGTTTCTTAAGAGATTCCCTCTCAGCCTATAAAATAATAAGAATGTATTCTTTCATTTAAAAAAAAAATGTTAAGAAATAATAATACATGTAAACAAATACCACCTTTTAGTATAAAAACGTAAATAAGTTTTACTTTAATTAATTACATTAGCAAGTCAAATTTTATGAAAAAAAAAAATAAAGATATGCAAACAGAATACTACATATGCAAGTTGAATGAAAATAAAATTATTTTTACCAAAAATCCCAAATTTTTTTTCTCACAAACATGACAAAGTGAAGCATTTCACATCCTTATAAGTATTCAATGAAATTCTTCATTTTGACAATCCCTGCAGCATAAGAACAAAAAAAAAAAAACAACAATCAGTCTGTCTTTTATGGATTTTTTGTTAATATTGAAATGTTTAGTCTAAATTTTTCTTACAACTGTTTCTATCATCTTTTTTTTCATTCAAACCTACCTCTAGTGACTTAATAGTAGCAGCATGTTCTGTGATCTGTTTTTGTTGCACTCTTGTTAGACTGTCAGCTTCAAAGCCTTGTTTTTCTCTATTAGCCATCAATTCTTCCAATTCGCCATTCAAAGTCTTTAATTTCATGTGAAGTTGTGTATTTTCCCTCTGGACAATTCTTACTCTTTCAGAATCGTCAACTGTTTCTTTCTTGATTTTTGTAATGGTTGCTTCCCTCTCTTTTCTCAAGTTTGTGACCTGTTTGTAAAGACATTATAATAATTTTTTCTTCATAAGTTATTGGGTTGCTCTATAACCAGTTAAATATTTCCAATGTTTAAAATCTTGAATATTTGTACAATTTCAAAATATGCACCGATAAGAGTAAACTACAATTATGGCTAAACTTTTGACTTAATAATGAAAATTTTCAATTGGATTAATTTTCATATATATGAAATAATGCAGGCATAATAATTTTCAAAGATGATGTTATAAGTTTTGTCGAACAACGGTTTACTATAAACTAAAACTGATATTTACGTCAAAGTTAGATTTTATTGTCAGTTTAATTAAAACTATACCTCAGCTTCATGCTTCATTTTACATTCCTCCAAGATACGTTGACACTCAATTCTCTCATGCTCATATTCTGATTTTAAGAATGACAGTTCATATTTCAATTTATTGCTGAGTGTTCTGAGTTCTTCAATATCTTCTTCCTGTTTCATATATTTTTCTTTGTAAGTCTTCTCTACCTCTTCAACGACCTGCATCCTTATGATTTCAAGTCTTTGAGGAGTTACAACCTGAAACAATAGTGATTAAAAAAGTATTCATAAGGCTGTTTACATGTATTTATAAAGGTAAAAGTCAAATAGGTAATGCTTTCTATAAACTACAGTAAAAATCACCAAAATAATGATCAAAAGATACATGTAGTACTTTCAATTTCAAATGATGCCTATGATATCTTTTTTAATATAAATAAGATTGAAGCAACCTGCATGTACATGTATATTACTTTTGAAGCAACAACACAGAATAATGTACTGTTTTCACTAAATTGAGTGTCAGATAAAAAGCAAACAAACCTTAAGTTTTTTTTTTTTCAACCTGCATTCTTTACATGCTTATTTAAAAAAAAAACCTTTTTTTTTGTCTCTTAGCATGATATACATACTAATATATACATTAATAATAAAACAATGTTTAACATACTTTACTCTTGGCCTCCTCCAACTCATTGTGAAATTCATTCAGGTCTTTCTTTCCTTGCTCATACATAGATTTGTACTTTTCTTGCACAATTCTACTTTCTTCAATTGTCTTTTTTATTTCATCCTCTAAATTTCTATATTCATCTTGTAATCTATAAAAAATATAATAAATTTTTATTTAATAGAGTTTATTGCATGCAAATATATCTACAAGACACTGACCAGTGGCATGTTTGGCACATATTTATTGAAATTGCATAATTTTAGTGTCTGTGTATGGTCCTATTGATGAATGGTTTATAAACTATACAAATTCTAATGAAGATCCAACTCACAGTTTGCAAATAGTATTAAGCATTTATTTAATTTCTTTCCAACATAGGTATATGAATATTAACAGTAATAAAGAAAATTATTATTAATCACTTGGTCAATGAAGTAAATGTTACTTATTACTTAGTTTAAACATATTTATTTATCCTGGATTGGGAAACAAGCTTAATGTTTATGTAAATCCCTCTCCAGTTAGCAGTTTGCGAGTGTGGCCTTTGCAGGGGCCCCAATTGAGCCTACTCTTATTGAACTCTACAAAGGGGTTTTTAACGAGCATGGGGTATTGCTCTCCACATACACAGACAACCTTTTTTGGCCCCTTCTGAAGGACTAGCGTCATTCCTTGAGACCATCCTCGCAAGTGGTGTAAAGAGAGAGTCGGAAATTTGGTTCATGAAATTTTCACCCTGGACGAGGATCGAACCACGAACCTTGGTGTTAGTAGCCCAACAAGTAACCACTACACCACCGGCTCTCTCTCTACACCACCGGCTACTTAAATCATATGTTATCATTTTATTTATCCTAAAAAACTTCATAGCTCTCCTGGAAAAATCTTCATTTGTAATTTTTTTTTTAAATCTGTCAAAGTCAAAAATGACAGGATTTAGGTGAGCGATTATGGGACCCCACCACAATGCTGTATACCAAATATTAAGTGGCAGTGATGAGTAGTTGCTGAGAAAACTGTTATGCAAATTTCTTTCCCGCTTGCCAGCCCACTAGTTCGGCACCTGCTGCCTCACATTAACCATTTTTATAACCCAGATTTTTCACTCCTTGAAATCTGGACAAAAATTCTGCTTGCCACATCAAAATTTTGCTTCAGGTTGTATGAAAAAAATCTGTCAAAGTCAAAAGTGGCCAGATTTCGTTTAACAGGAAGTTGGTGAGCAACATACCTGAAATCGAATCCCACATTATGGGACCACACTCTGATACTGTATACCAAATATCAAGAGGCTGTGATAAGAAGTTTCTGAGAAAACTGTTACGAAAATTCATTCCCTGCCTGGCCGACATTCACCATTTATAACCCAGATTTTTCATTCCATGAAAACCGGCCAACAAAAAAAATTATTTTGTATGGCCTTATAAACTTCATTGGAGAGCTATAAATAGTATTTGTGTACATAAACAATCAAAGGACAGGATGTGGTAAAAATATCCCTAACCAATTCATTTGGCTTCACATGTACACATACAATGTTTTACATGCAAATTCAATTACCTATGATGCTCTGTTTTAAGTTGCTCATAATTTGTTCTGTGCATTTGACTCCTCATTCTTTCATCAGCCAACAACTTTTGAAGTTCTGTTTCTGTGGCTATCTGAGGAAGATTCTGTGCAAGCCCAGTTCCAGGATAACTTGCCATGAACTTATCTGGGCTCTGAAGAAAACTGTTTGCTGTTGCCATCTTCAAGCTTTAAAACAAATGGAAAAAGGAAGGTTTGATAAATCAAATTAAATAATCATGATAAGAACATAAAAAAATTATACAATATCTCAAATTTGAAAGAACTTTTTTGTTCTTAAATATCAAATATACAGGTACATGTAAATGTTAACATGCAAGCAAAGCTAATTTCTTTGGACATGCATTATGATAACTTCACAAGCTGTTTAAAGGAGACACCTTCAATGATTGTATCTAAGCACACTAATTATAAGTTGTCTTGGTGCATTTTTGTCTGTCCTAAGCAAGGCAAAGGCTTTGCTAAGTTGTCAAAAGCCAAATTGTCTGTCATTCAATAAACATTGATAAACAAAACTATATGATCCAAGATGTTTGATTATCCTTCAACGGCCAGTTTAGTACTGTTGTTTTACCCAACTTTCAATGTCTTTTAAAAGCTGTCAAGTATTAATGAACAATTTGCATTATATTTTCCCAAAAATTGAAAGATCAAAAGAAAAAAAATCCTGCCAAAATGAAGACTACAATCATGACATTGTAGATTCATAAGTCTCTTACTTAACAGGTCTGTCATGTCTACAAGCACACAGGCAACCCTCAGGAAAAGCTAGATTGTTTTAAGTCCAAATAATTCTGCTGAGTTGGAAGCCTTTTCAATTTTTAACGTTTGGCTTCCTTTGGGAATCTTACAAAGGCCAAAATGACAAAACCCCAGAAGACGTCATAATTATTGGGACTACATTGTTTTTATTTTCAGAGACAAAAAATACCATATGGTATGTATTTTATTTAGGCATCTTCATGAGCTTTTAGGTCAATGTCATTCAGATATTACGTTTTCAATAATAAACTTAAGTCGAAAAAGTATTTAAAAGGTCTGCAATATTAAATATAACTCATTTTGACTGCTAAAAATTACAACAAAACATGTTTACACATGCATGGATATGGAAAAGATGAAAAATTCCCAAAACTAAGGTATATTTATCGGGAGTTTTTGTTGCAATGATAAATAATGTATACTTGAACAAGTATTACCTGATTATTTGTATCTTTTGAGGCTTTAACAGTGGAAAATGGCCTTTATCACATTTTTTACAAAAAGGTGTTCAAACTTGACAACAATAATATACGCATGCGTACTTTCTGTATCCGGTAACTAAATAAAAACCATGTCGGTAAAACTATGACAACTATTCGTCTTTTTAATTAAATCAAATTATGACAAAAGGCAATTAATTAGGATCGATACGGGCGATTAGTGTCAATATTGATGGTATCAATTCATTAACACAAGACAGCTAGGTGATACATTAGCGGTCATTAGCGATTTAATTTGAATTGAAAAAAAAAATCAAAAAGAAACTAAAAGGCCAGTGGTGTAAATCTCACGGTCAATCTATATTTGATTAATATCAGAAAGACGTTTCAGTGGCGGGTCCAGAGGGGGTGGGTTCCGGGGGTCGGACCCCCTTTTCCTCCGAAATTTTAAATTTTTTGTGTATATTTTCAGCAAAATTGGTCTGGAACCCCCCCCCCCTTTTTGGCCCACAGAACCCAGTATGTGGAACCCCCCTTTCGATAATTTCTGGATCCGCCCCTGCGTTTGCTAATACACGTAACAGTATAATAAGATGTGATGGGGCACTGGACATGTTTTATGCACCAACATACTCCCTCCTTTCGTTCTCGGTCTACCTTAGGGTCAGATAGTAACACAAAACACGTCGTTGTGAGAGTGCGAGCACAAAATAATGGCCTTTGATAAAAAAAATTACTGAAATGAAACAAACGCACGAGAATGGAAAGGGGGTTACTCTCATAAATAGCTATATCATACATACAAATGTACCGGGAAACAGGATATGTCAAGTTTACACAGATTTAGTTAAGTCATTTATAACCACGGTCATAATTTTCACAACAGTAAGATAAATACTTAAGCTTGTCTAGATCTTTTTATTCTTTTTATACAGAAAACATTCAACAAGTTGAATATGATTTTCCGACAAACATACAAAGATATGTCTACTGTATGTGGTAAAACATATGTACCGCTCAAATTAATTTCTTAAACATATTGATTTTTAAGCTTGGGTATAACCATGGAGTTGAAATACATGGCATTACGTGGTTGAACACATTGGACCTAATTATATGCTAAAATCACATCCTTTTTCAAAACTAATATCCAAACCACTACCATCCATAGGGAACAGTGACCACGATATCTTCCTACTAGATATGGCCTGCAAACCATTCAAGCCAAAACCAGTAAGAAGTAAGAAGAACAAAATATCTCTGGAAGAAAGCAAACATCTACAAAATTTACGAAGACACCAGAAAACTTGGAACATCACTAAAACACTTATTCGCGGAAATGACATTCATTGAAAGCATATGGACCACCTTCAAAACATCGATACAAGAGATCATAGATAAAAGAGTACCATACAAAATGACACAAAGACGACATACACACCCAGGGATAAACACTACCATTAGAAGAAAAATCAACAAAATGAACAGGAAACAGCAAGTAATATTAGAAGGTACAACATCATCTGAAGCGCCAGTCTTACCATGGGTTCCCAAATGCACGGTTTTGGGACCCCTACTGTTTCTAGCATGCATCACCGACATGCTCGAGACTGCTACATTGTCTGTAACCAAACTCTTCGAATCGCTGATGACAGTCTACTTTTCCGCACAATCAACAACAAAGCAGATAGCGACCTCTTGGATACCTGGGAAAACAAATGGCAAATAAGTTTCAATGAAAAGAAATGCATTGTCATCAGAGTCAAACAAAAGAACAAACACACAATACAAACACCATACAAGCTACATGGATATACTTTGGACAATGTGGAAGCCAGCAAATACCTTGGAGTTACAATCAACAGTAATTTAACCCGGAACACGCATATAAACAGCATCACTGGAAAGGGAAACAAGATATTGGGATTCATACGCCGCAACCTCAAAGACTGCTCCAAAAAAGTCACACCTGCAGCTTACACATCAATGCTTAGACCAACACGTTACAGTAGAATATGCATGCTCCATTTTGGATTCAACAAACCAAACCCAAATAAAATCCATAGAACAAATACAGAAAAGAGCGGCATGATTCGTTAACAACAATTACACGGACATAACTCTTAGTTGAGTCAACAAAATGATAAAAGAACTTGAATGGGAAAGTCTAGAAAGAAAAATGTTATACTTTGCATGCTTTACAAGATGATTATTCTGTACAAAAAAGGGCTAAATATTAATATTCCACACTTGATACATTATGTATCAAGTATGGAAAATATTAATTTTTATCAAGTGTGGAAATAGAAATATCAGATTTAAATGTGGCCAGTTGTCGCCGCTCGTTGTCTAGCGTTGTCCCTATATCAAAAATATTACACATACCATTAAATACCAATCATAAATTCGCCAACTAAATACCCATTCTTGGACGTAGATCAATTAATAGCGAGACGACGGGGAGGGCAAGCATAGGTAGTAATTTTGAACAAAGCACACAAATAACACAAAGTCTAAATTAAGTCGATAAGTCGAATTCAACCAGAGAAAACTCAAGACATGGAGACAACCAGAACAATGGGACATCACACTCGTCGATACTGACAGCTAGTATAGCTAAGAAGCATCTATCGGCTGATATAAAAAAAATATATCGCTTCTAAATTCGACACAATACCTAATGCAACAGTGATTGATTAAGTACTATAATATTACACAAAACCGACATACTTGATCGCTGTAGTGTTATGCTTACATGTAAAAACCATGGTCAACTTGTCATTAACATTTTTAACTTTATAATATCAAAGTTTTGACAAGAAGACCAAATTCAAAAAAATAACCAAAATCATTAATTTTCAACATTGTCTTCTATCTTTTAAGATCCAGTTTACATCCCTCGAGAGCTGCTGATCTGTTGATTATTAACCGATAGTACTTGGGGGGGGGGTAACTTGGCATTTTTGCGGGGCTGGGCATAGGGATTTGCTCCCATTTATTAATGTTTTGGCGTCTATGGGCTTCAGTCGAAAATTATACCAAAAAATATTTGGCACTTCATGTACACCAAGATAAGGTTACATCCCCATTCTCGAGTAATATTAATATCCCAAATATCGTTTTAAAGCAGTAAAGTAAAAGGCAACACGAAGAGAGAAAAAAACACCCCCCAAAGCCGGCTTTACTGTAATCACCAACACGAACTCAAGTCGAAATGAGAGCGAATTCGGTGCTAAGGATATATAAGCAGAAAATTTCATGCAAAAACTTCCTTTGTTTTTGTCCATATTTTTTTCCATTCTGACGTTCGTTTCTTATTCTGGACAAAAACTCATCAAAAGCATATAAAAGATAAAAAAAATAATAAACGTCATGGATCTATCCAAAGTATTTGACTGCCCCCACACAACCTCCTTCTTAATAGATTAAAATATTCATGATCTTTCAGAAAAAATCCTTAAACTTCTCTAAGATTATCTTTCTTAAAGGAAACAGTGTGATCTTCATTTAGTAACTTTCATAAAACTTATAAGGGGTTACAACAAGGATCCATACTTGGCCCTGTGTTTTTTAATATTTCTCAAACGATATCTTCTATTTTATAAAGGACAGTTCCCTCTACAATTATGCAGATGACAACACTCTTAATTGTTTATTAGGGATATGATCTTGACAATCTTATTAAAACACTGGAAAATGATAGCTTCAAACTAATAGACTGGTTTTCTTTCAACCAAATGAAGGCAAATCCTGATAAGTTCCAGGCTATGGCAAATGGCAACAAAACAAAAGCTAAAACATTACTTTTGAATTTAATTACAACCAAATCATATGTGAAAAAGAAGTAAAGCTTTTAGGAATCACTATTGATTACCGACTTAAATTTAATACACATGTAGCAAACCTATGTAAAAAAGCCTCAAGACAACTAAATGTGCTAACAAGAGAAGGAAAATGCCTGAACAGGCTGGGCAGATTAACTACTAGTATATACCACTCTTTCATTCTATCAAATTTTAATTACTGTCCGGTTGCTTGGCACTTTTGCAGTGAGTTAAAATCTAAAAAGATGGGGGAGGGAAAATACAACAATTAAAGGGCGCTAAGATGCATATATGAAGATACAGAAAGCTCATATGGAGAACTATTAGAGAAATCCAAACTACCATCATTAGAAATAAGAAGAAGATACGACCACTGAAACTTTTAAAGTAAAAAATAAACCAGTATATTTGCATGATCTCATTGAAATAAAAGAACATAAATACTCTTTCAGATATCAAAATACAGCTACTCTTTCAATTGTTCGAACAACAAGGTACGGCTTAAATTAATACTTTGCAGTCAAAACCTAGAATGATTTGCCTGACCACTTTAGAAAAGAAACCCTTTTTTAACAGTTTAAAAACTTAACACATTGCTGGAATGGCATCATGACTTTGCTCATCCTGCTCATCAAAACATAACTTTCCTCTACTTCATTTATCAATCAGTTGATGATTTTTTAAAAAAAATTTAAACTTTATTTTTTTTATTTACATCCTTTGCATGAGTTAGTACAGCTATCCTGCAAACTAGATTTTTAGAAGCTTGCTTTATGTGCATTTACTGTCTGCTTTTATTAAATATTCTTTATGCATGCAATGTGTTATATCCATTGAGAGACTTTCATGCTGTCTCTGGTTATATGTGACTTTTCAAATTGTTATTTGTTAATGCATGCTTTGTGCTTTGAATGTTTTATTGTGTCTTTTTGGTGCTTTATGTAATGTGTATGTCTTTCTTATATATGATCATATATGTAATGTCGGCATAAAAGCTCACTTGAGCTTGTGTTGGTATCATGTAGCGGACTAAGTAGTATTTAAACCGATTTTTAACAAACCTTTTTTGACCCTTTTTGGCTTTGACTTTTTTGTTTGTAAGAATAGAAAACAGCAAATACGAAAAGATTAAAAAAGCTTTAAACGACAGATAATTCGGTCTATATATATAAAGAAATATGAAGTACTGTGAAGCGGATGATCGGATATATCGAAGGCTTTGTATAGATTTGTAAAAAAATTGAAGTATAAAATGTGAACTCAGAAATTTGCAGTGTTACACTTGAAAGACAAGTATAGAGGCTGAAGTTATATGAAAATACTTTGCATATTCCGTACGTATCATCTTAGAACTGTCGAACAGAAATTCATATTTTCCCGCTTCAATACTTTTTGGAGTCACATGACCTCACCGGAAATCGGTGAAATTTTAGTCAAGATGGCGAATAAATTTCAGTCAAGATGTAGCGGAATTCTCTTAGTTAATTATGGGTTAGTTATGATAGTTTTATGTCAAACGATTAGCCAATCACTATCTTTTGTCATTATGCAAATTACCCTCTTCCCGAAAATATGAAACAAATGTAGAATTGGTGCTTTTTACCACAATGTACGATGACAGGCTAAGCATTACCCAAAACCATTATTTTCGATTTGGCTAATAGTCTAAGGGATTAGTGATGTGGGGGCAAAATATATCTGTCAATTCGAAGGAACAAACCTTTCCATCTAAAAATTTTATTCAGATAATTTTCAACCTAGGAAACCCTTCAAGTTGGTGTAGAACATGAAATTATTCTCAGTCCTGGCCCCAGTTCCAGAATCCGGGTCCGTTCGCCCTAATATGCGTTTGCCCTGATACACGTTCGCCCTAATATGACATAGACATAGACATAGACATAGACATATTTATTCAAATCCAATCATGGAGCCCCGTGAGAGGCAGTACAATTATTCATAACAAAATAAAATGAGTGAAATAAAATATAAATTTATGATTTAACTGATTAGTCTTCAATAACAATAAAAGGAAAAACACATTTTAAGGATAAACTATAATGAAAGCCTCTGTCTGGAATATAGGTGATGTTGGAGGAGACAGCTCTTCTTACGAAAATAGGATCAATTATTGGTAATAATGTATTATATTAAATATATGTATATATATATATATAACCATGATAACAAGTATTACATACTATCATAGAAATTGATTATATATTCATGTCTATGATATTAATGACATTCCTGATATTTAATTAGCACTAGATAATAAAGAATCTCTTTTCATAAATAGCTCTTTTAACATTTCAAATAGTTTAAGAATAATATCTCTATCTTCATTACTCATAAGCCAAATAAATTTGTTAGCTGAAGATAAGTTGCTGAAATTATTGCACCTGTTATAAAAATATGATAAAAATTTATTTCGAACACAATTAAGAGAATTACAGTCTATGAGAAAATGAATTTCATCTTCAATATTAATATTACACAGATCACAAATTCTGTCATTACTTTCAAGATTAGTATAGCGCCCTGTTTCTATTTTTAATTTATGGGCACTTAATCTAAATTTGCTCATCAATCTCCTCTGGTCTTCATTTCCATATTTTAAATATGGTTCAAGTTGAAGGTGAGTTTTAAACTTTTTGTATGTTCTTAATTTACCTTCTTCATTGGAAATTTTATCAGTCCATAGTTTAATAAACTTAGAGTGCAATTTATATTGTAAAGTATTAAATATAGAATTATTTTTTATTATTATGTTTTTCTTGAATAGATGGTTAGCATTTAAGAACTTAAGTAAATGATGAATACAACTAATCCATGATTCTTTATTATTTTCATGCATTGACCATGCGTTTGCCCTGATACACGTTCGCCCTGGCAGACCTGTCAAGTGTCACGCAACTTGCGTGAGACTCACGCATCTAGTGGGCAATTTGGCGGCAAATTTCTTTGATCTTTCAATTTTTCATCGAATCTCACGCATCCAGCTCATAAAAACTTGACAGCTCTGCCCTGGGTCCGTTCGCCAGTATTTAGGGTCCGTTTGCCCTGTATATATAGTTATATGTTTTATAGAACTATATTTTCAAGCAATGAAAACAAAATCTCTTGGCAATAAGATAAAAAAAAATCGGAAAGTTTTTTTTTTATAACAGATTATCACCACAAAGGGTTTTTCCATGTTGTTTCTTTTTACATGTATTAGACAGTCTATGAAAACATCTAAACATTAAGCTTAAATGGGTCTTAAATATAAGTTATGAAAATATTTTAACGACCGTGGTGGAAGAAAATTACCAAATGGCTTGAAAAAGACCCAAATTAGTGCAATTTCTCCAAGGTAATTAAGAAACAAGCCTAGAATGATACTGAAAATTATAGTATGTAATATCACGGAACGGACGGGCATCATAACTGCAACTGAAAGAAGACGTAGACAAATGAACAGAAGCACTAGATAACGGGTGCGTCTAAACACCACACAGGAATCCTTAGTGCACTAAGGACATGATGCATTTGTTTTAGATTAATGAAAGACCTGGTAATGGTTTCTTATCATTATAAATTACATACATCGAAAGTTTTATAAAGATATTATTTTCGGTTTTTAAGTTATTAAGGATTTTGTAAAAATCCTTTGAAGTTTCTGCTTACCCGGTGGCACGATCATCTACCATAATTCAATAAACAAATGACAAAGTCAATAAACAAGGTTATGGATCTTTAACATTCTTAATTGTGTCATTAGGATATTGTATATATGCCTATAAGCTGTATTGCTTTCGGTTATAAAGTGATTATAATTAGGAAATAAAATTGTGTTGCTTAAGACAAGAATATTATAAATAAGATTAAACCATTGTATATAGATATTTTAATTGTTGAAAATATATATAAAATAACAAACATGAATAAAAATTCTTAATATTAAAATGCATGAACTCTATCAAATGTTTTTAGATCAAACAAATTACAAACATTATATAATTTCAGATGTAAATTGATAAATAATTAAAGTACATGATTTCAAATTATACACGTTTTTTCATTGTTACTATTCTTAAATGTTTTTACTAATATCTGGGTTGTGTTCTAACGGTCCTTGGTCGCTTCTTTTGGTGGGGTTATCTGGCTAATTTCTGCGATTTAGGCACTGTGAATTTGGAACATGTTGACTTGACTTCTGTACATAGAGGAACATAATCTTGTATAAGTCTTTGGAAGTGACGCTCCTGCTGCTCGAGGGTTTTCGAAGCCCAACACTGCTGGGAAACGCTATGTTTCTTGTACCTGCCATACCATAAAGTTCATAGTTTAAACCACTACCATGACTACATTTATAGTTTCTGGCCACAGCACCTTTTCAGTAAAGAATGTCAGAGTAACAATATAAACTTACTTACTAAAAAAAATACTTAGGTTTGTCAGTTACAAATGTACCTGTCCAAGGTTGGTAGGTATTCTGGTTTCCTCCGCCATTATTACTCACTGCCCTGCATAGCCCTAATGCATTGAAAAAGCTGTTAAACTTGACACTCAAACATACTCTCTCCAAGATGCTTGAATAGTAATGTTCATTCTAAAAACAGGTTGCATACAAAAATGAAGTTTACTTAAAATGTAGTTTTGTGTCAAGATCATTAATGCTACACATGCAGCCTTTATATGAAATAAAGTACATGTAGAACTTTTAGAGGTGTCATTCTATTCATGCACATTTTATTTTCCAGTTTCAGAAAGGCAAAATTTTCTAGCCATAGACAGTGGTGTATTGCTTTTAGCAGTACTTTATGTTTTATATGTATGACAAAGTATAAATGTACACGACAGTACATTTGTACATAAGACCAGGACACTTGTTTCAGAAGATGTTTATTTTTTTCCAGAAATATGCCAGCCTAGAAATGTGATGTAATATGATGGAAAGGCAAAAGGAGAAAATGGTGAATGTTGTACTGTTTATATACAGTATATGGTGTTTATTGCATAATTGTAAGTATGGCATACATGTAGATGGCTATTAGTATTGTCATGTTGGGCAATCTCTTGTCTTTTATAAATTCTAGGGCAAATTATGACTATATATACATGATATATGCAAAATATGTTTGAATAGATAGATTTTTATCTATTTATCATATACATTTAAGTTTGTATTATTATAAAAATAATTGTTTGTTTGTGTGCCCTATCGTTACAAAAAATGTATTAGTAGAAAAGTTTTACGATTTTCAACATGCTTTAAAATAAAAGGATTATGCTAAAATTTGAGTTAAAATGTCATTGAGATAAAGACTATCTGTATTTAATAGACTATTCTTTGTATACTGAATTTACTACAGAAAAACTTTTAAGAAACTTACAAGATAGTGACAAATGGTAGAATATGAAGATCATTGATAAGGGAGAGAGAGTGAAATACAAAACTATGTATTGTTTGGGTTTGATTTGATGCCTTACTTTAAAGTTAAGTAAATCATTATCAGCATATAAATTTTTGGTAGTTAAAAATCTGAGTAATAAAATGATGAGTGATGGTTGGGCTGGGAAATAATTCTTGTAACAGTTTTCTCAGCTATTACTTATTTTTAGCTTTTGATAATTGATAGGGTCCCATAGATGCAGTGAGATTTGATTTTAGGTCTGTCACTCACCTATTTCATGTTTAATGATATATGGCCATTTTTTACTTTGGCAGATTTTTGTTTTAATACGAATACATCCATTTGTAAATGTAGTAGAGATCATTTTGCTTTGTCATATCATCAAACATGAAATAATATTAGATTTTGTTCAGAATTCCTGTAAAATAAAACTCATGACCAGTCTACTATTATATTGTTGGACATCTGGTTCCGTTTAATTAATGAAAAGGTAGCCAGATTTGGTGAAAGCCTTTTGATTACACACTTAGGTAGAAAGATGGCAGCAATTAGAAAGTCATTAGGACTATCCTCAAGTGACCCAATGAGATTTTTTTAATCTGCCTGGACTGTCTATTTATTATTCTATAGATGTAATTATTGGATTAGGAAAACTTTTAGATTTTGTACAGGGTTCTTATATGTATTTGGACGAGAGTAATGGCAAAAAATTATTTTAAGATAACATGCATGTGCATTCCAAATGTTTAACACCAATTACTTACACTTTTGTACATGTACATATTTAGTTTTATGTAGATTTATGTAGTTTGTATGAAGATTATAATTAGGAATAATGAATTTGCAGATAACTGTAAACCAACAAACTTTCGCGGCTACAAACTTTCACGGTTTCATTACATTGGACATTTTCATGAAGACAGACATTCACGGTTTTCGAGATTTGTTTAATGAATACAACTTCTCAGTGACTTATTCGCGACTACAAACTTTCGTGGATGTAAAGTGCTCGTGAATCCCGCGAACGTTTATCGCACCCGAAAGTTAATTGGTTTACAGTAATGAATGTATAATTTATTCAAGAAAAAAATTATAAGCAATACATGTAATTCGGTATTTTAAAATAAGTAAGGTTTTTTTTTATTTACTGATAGATAGAAGGTATTTTGGTTGGAATATTTATCTGTACAACATGAATACTACTTATTTACTGTAACATCTTATACAGTTTACCAAATTAAGTCATCTTATATCTAGATTTAATATACTTGTATGTAAATCAAGCCTTGTTGGTACATGTACTTGTATGTATTTGGAATTTGAAAAAAAAGGGCTATTAAGAAAATATGAATGCTGTAGTTCATATGATACTCTTTCAATCTTAAATTCCTTAAGTAATTTGATTATTTTTTCAGCCACCAGTTGTATTATCTTATTCTTTAAAAGAATGCCTTTACAACACAATTAAGAATTCATGTTTAAGGCTTTTATACCAATTATCGTTGAAATTTCTATGAGCATCAGGAGATTTTTAATCCAAATGAAGATTGTATGGATAAAAATCAATACATGTGTTTAGGTTAAAATGATGAAAATGCTGATTTGTCTTTTGGAAATAATCAATAGAGCCTGCTCAGCATTCCTTACTGTTCTTTCTGCATTCATAATTTTGACATTGCAATTTTTATGGTCAAATGATTTTTTCATGACAAATGATGAGTCTGATAGCCTGAGGTCAGGGGTCATTCGATGATTTGTTATTTCTATATATAGAGTCTAATATTGATGTCTTCTGCTATAATTGAATCCCAAGAAAAGAAGCTCCATAAATATCCGAAGACATTAAATAGGATTCCAGAAGGATATTTGAAGTTGAAATGAGAAATGATTTAGTAAGGTTAAATTAAGGTCTTTAACATCAAACTGCTTTTAATTCAAGAGTGTAAATTAAAAGAAAAAAGAAGGACAAAATTGAAAAAAAAACTGCCAGAAATGCAATAATTGTGAAGTCACTTGTCATTGAAAAAGGCAAATTACCACTGGCAAACTAAGAGTCACTTCATCCGACAGTTGTTTCAGGAATAGGGGGGCCATTAGCTAATAAAAAATATTTTTCTGGAAGCTTTTAAAAGCATTTCATTTCTGAATTTTGGTGAAAACATTATAAATAGTTAATAATTTTTTTTATAGTTTACACTTTACAGGTGTAAAAAAAAAATTGTGTTTGTCATGTAAGACATCGATCTTGGTATGCTGATCTACTTCTTCTTTTGTTTCTCTGTTTAAACCTGCCATTCCTATATGAAACATCTTTTGATTTATCTATAAAGATAAACAATCAATGGGTTATGAATCTATAAAGATAAACCACAGTCATCACTGTGCCTAAGTCTTTTGGACTGATTATCAGCAGAAACATTTGTTTGATTAGTCGATGATTGACTTTGAAATCATGTTAATTTCACCATGTAAAAACAGCTGATTTTGATAGGAGAGTTGATAGTAATGATGAAATATGACTCATGCTAATCTGTGAAGTTCAATACTTCCGATAATTGGAAATTCAAGCTAATATGAGTATTATTGATTATTTTGGAAAATTGAGATATCACCGAGTTAAATGAAGAACTACCACGTGCACCTGTCTTGAAGATTTCTTTGCTTTTGTTTATGATTGGTTTTGGAATCAATAATATTGTGCCATGATACACATGTTGAAAAAAGATGGAGATGGAGTTAAGTTGAATATTTAGCATCAACATTAAAGATTTATTTAAGGGAGTATGAGCCTGAGATTTTTTATAATTGAAAGTTATTTAACATAGAAAATTTGGAAAGAATAGCTCAAAATAGCTAGACTTTATAAAAAAAGTTTTCAAAACCATGGAGCCGTTTTTAAGATATAAGCACCGAAAAATATGGCGGGAAAAAATCTTCTCTGGGTTTTTCATAGGAAATACATTGAAAATTCTTTTTCTGTTTTAACATAGAAATAATAATTAGAATTGGTAGAAAATTTCGAAAGGAGTTTATTAGGACCTTCTCTAATAAGTAATGAACAAATATTAGGAAACCATGTTGGAAAATTTTTAATGCATTTGAATGGATAAAAGCCGAGAATCCCGAAAATCTTCAATTTCTGAGGCTCGTACTCCCTTAAGGTTGATTTGCAATAAACAATACAAACATAAGCACTGTTGAGCTTTTATCGACCGACATATAAATAATAAAGATGCACACATAAAATGATACGACATAATATATATCTTGCAGAGAAGACAAAGAAGCATTTTGAATGTAAAACACAGGACTTTTTCAGACACACAAATTTATTTCGAACAAGGTTTTTGTTCATGATATAGATCATGATCACCTCTTTGGAACCTTTTGTTATAATTCAATCTGCTACATGTATGCTTAAAATTGTAACATGCCTGTGTTATCTTTAACATTTTGTCTAATTTAACTTTTAATAGAATAATGAAAAAAAATCTTATTGAAAGTTTCTAACTTGAAAAATAGGAAAATCCTGGGTAAAGAAGAATTAAATTACATTCTTCAAAGAAATTTTATCTACAGCATCAAGGATTTCTACAATATGACTTATGAATTATTGAATATAGATATGCTATTGAAGTTGTATTGGATTGCTGAAAACTAGTGAAAAACTAATATATATTCTCTTTCATGCTGATATAGTTTTTCCTGTCATAAAAGAGAGTTAAGATTTTTGCTGAAGAACCCCAAAAATAAATTATAAAATTTTATTTTAACTAAGTTGGTGTTTTAACGCCTATCCCTAAAAGCTAAATCATCGAGAGACTATAGAGTTTGGTTTTAAGATTTAAATTTTAAGTCTCCCATTCAATAATTTTGTAGCATTTAATTGTAGAAAATTATACAATATAATGTAAAAGGTACACACGGAATGGTTTTAAATGAATGACCATTATCCCCATTGTAAGTTTATAAAGTAAGGTTGTTATCCATTGAAATCTTTGTTTCCAAAATTTTAAAATAGAACAAAATTTGAATTTTTGACCTTAAGTACTTGCAATAAAAACTTCAAAAATTTACAAATCTCATAATATAAATATAAGGTTATTGAAAATCATGTTTGTTTAAGGCCGTTTGAGTTTACTTTAGAGACTCATAATTCTCTATTGTATGACCTTTACTCTAAGGCCAATATTAAGCCTACTTAAGACATTTTTAAGTACATTGTAGCTTGCTTAAGCTTAGCCAAAGGGATCTAACTTTTTATGACCTTTAAGATGTAGAACCGGAATAAAATTCCAAGTGTGGGGCATAAGTTAAAACAATTGTTTAACAAAGCAAAAAATCAACACAATGATTAACAAACATTGAAATTTGTGTCTTTCAATGCTAGATATCAAAATTCTAATTAGGATGATTAATATAAATACTTTTAATTTTCCTATTGTTAAACTGCTAGTGAGAATGTGATTATTTTCTATATACGAATAAACAAAATATCCCTAAAAACATTTCTTAACCAAAAAACTAGTAAAGCTTTTAAATAGGTATTATAATATAACTAATGTGTCTTCAAATAGTTTCATTTCATGCTTAAGACTCATGTTGTACAAGCTTTAGGGAAGGTAATGTATTAGGAGATTAGTTACAACATAGGTTAATTGTCTATTAAAGTAATTAATGAGGTCAAATTGCTACTTTCTTTTTTCTAGAACATGTGTTTTATTTGTTGGTATGAGAGGTCTTTCATTGTAATAAAAGATAAACACTCAGTATTTTTTGTCTTTACGTTTTCCAGCATTTGGTAAAACTTTCAAGTCTTTGCTAAAATGTGGATAATTGATCACATTAATGTGCTGTTGATATATAAAAAAATATATCCTGTAACACCTTGTAAAAATCTGCATTCATGAAAGATTTTAACCTTTAAAATCTACTTTATGTAATATGTTATCATAAGACAAAGATGTAGTTGATCAATCCTCTTTATCGCAGTAGTGAATAAAGATCTAATGAAAGTAGGCATGCCTTAAGTTGTTTCACAAATGATACATTTTGTACATGTAGCAGGGATTGTGAAGGGCCATTGGCACATCAAAAATGAAAATGCCCCCCTCTCATTTCAAAAATTTATATATAGAATATTAAGAAATGGCCCCTTGAAAAAAGATTTTTTATGCCCCACGCGACTACATGTCGGGGGGCATTAAGTTTTACTCATGTCCATACGTACGTACGTTCGCACATCCGTCTGTACGAATTGCCGTCAAGCTTTTCTCAGGAACCATACATGAGAATGATTTGAAACTTGGTAGGATTGTTCAGCATGCCAAACTATACGTCCTAAGCGATTTTGAGACCTGTCAGACATCTACTTCCTGTTAAGGACTTAGGCCGATGTGAAAATATGTGAGCATGACTTTGAAAATTTCCGTCAAGCTTTTCTCAAGAATGATACTTTGTAGGATTGTTCAGTATGACAATCTTTACCTCCTAAGCGATTTTGAGACCTGTCAGACATTTACCTCCTGTTTGGGAATAGGCTGATATAAAAATCAATTTGAAAATTTCCGTCAAACTTTTCTCAGAAACTGTACATGGGTATGATTTGAAACTTTGTAGGATGGTTGAGTATGACAATCTGTATGTCCTTAGCCACTTTCAGGTCTGTTGGACATCTACTTCCTGTTTGGAGCCTAGCGGGGGCATCTGTGTCCCATGGACACATTCCTTCTTTATTTATGAAAAAAGTAGTAAATGGCCCTTTGCAAAAAATTCCTTCCAAATCCCTGAGGCCAAACAAAAAAGTATGTGTGTTTACTGTCACATGCTGAAAAAAATTAGGGTTGGTAGGTAGGAAATTATTTTTTTTTAATTATTTTTTTTTACCTTGAGTCTATGGGGGCAGCTTTGTGACTTTAACAGTGCTTAATGGAAAATGCTCAAAAAAACTTTCGGGTAGGGGGGTAAAAATTAGGTAGGGTCGGGTGACAGTAAACTCACCTACTTTTTTTTTTGGCCTGATTGTAGTATATTTTGGGTTTGATACCCAGCATTGTATTGAAGCCTAGCTCACTAGTTTCTCCTTTGGCATTGTTAATGGTACATTGTGTAAACCTGTTACCTTTGCCTGTCCTGGTCACACTCAAGTTAGGTTCTTTGTAAAAGGATACACATTTATTTAGAGAATTTGTTCTTTACAGGAGTGTCATCCCTTCTATTATAGACACAGTTTATAGTTGATATTATGACTGTGTTATTGTTGTCCCCAGCCGGGAGCAGGGACATAGAAAACTCCGGTGTCATTGCATGCATGCATCCTTCCGTCTGTCACACCTTTTTCTCAGCTACTATTAATCCTACGCTTTTGATATTTGGTATGCAACTTCAAGTAGGGGTCTCATTAAGTGGGATGTGTTTTCAGGTCTCTTGCTGACATACTTCCTGTTTAGCAAGCAGACTTGGAATTTTTTATGCTTGGCGGGGAATCATGAATTCCGTTCTTGTTTATGTACATTTATATAAGTTAATAGGGAACGGAGTGAAATACATTTTTGTTAACATGCAGACTTTTGGTAGTGTTGTTGTCAATTGAAACTTATATCTATATAAATTGTTTTGGTTCTGATTCAATGTTTGGATTTTATTTCATTAAAATTTCTGATTGTGATTCTTTCTACCTTAGGTTTAGCACAGACCAGTGGACAAGTTTTCTACAAAGTACAGACAGATGCCATTGTGCCATGTGGTATAGAAATCCAAACTGACAACCAAACATACCTCACCTACACATGGAGTGAAGGCAATGTCTTCCTCTTCACAGCCAAGGAAAATCAAGGCAACATCACTGTAGATTATCTCGTAGACTCTTTAAAACAGAAATATACCGTAGGAGAGGATTACGGTCTGAAGATAAAAAATGTAGAGTTGAGTGACACTGGACTGTATACCTGTTCAGTTGGATCCTTTAGGGACCCAGATACTAAGGATTGGATTCAGAAATTTGAAAATACTACAAATCTTTTTGTACAAGGTTAGTATCTCTGACTTAAATGGTATGTAACTGTATGATATTGTTACTTTAGTAGGCTTATCATGTATTCAACCCAAGACTCATTTTTAGCTCACCTGGACCGAAGGTCCATGTGAGCTATTGCCATCACTTGGCGTCCGTCGTCGTCGTCCGTCGTCGTCGTCCGTCGTCGTCGTCGTTAACTTTTCTTTGAAAATCTTCTCCTCCGAAACCACTGAAGGGATTGCTTTGAAACTTTGCACACTCTATCTATGGGATGTCCTCTACCAAGATTGCACAAATGGTGACCGCCGTATAAACAACATGGCCGCCGTTACTAAAAATAGACCAGGGGGGTCAGACTACTGTTTTTGGCTTGTAAATCAAAAAGTATAAGAGATAGATGAAATCTGATGCCACGCTACTCTTTCAGCATCAAAAGCTCTACAAAAGTCCTCATAGAGTCGAAGTTGTCAGATGACCCCTTATAGGAGTTACGGCCCCTTAAAGGTGAAAAATAGCATTTTTTCATGTTTTTGGCTTATAGAATGAAAACTATGACAGATAGAGAAAAGCTGTTGCTTGCTTAAATGTTCAGCTCATTTAGCCCTACAAAATTCTCCATAGGGTCGAAGTTGTCAGATGACCCCTTATAGGGGTTTCAGCCCCTTAATGGCGAAAAATAGTGTTTTTTGCCTATAGAATGAAATCTATTGCAGATAGAGGAAAGCTGTTGCTTGCTTAAATGTTCAGCTTATATAGCTCTACAAAAGTCTCAATAGGATCGAAGTAGTCAGATGACTCCTTATAGGGGTTACAGCCCCTTAAAGGCGAAAAATAGTGTTTTTGGCCTATAGAATGAAAACTATTGCAGATAGAGAAAAGCTGTTGCTTGCTTAAATGTTTAGCTCATTTAGCCCTACAAAAGTCTCAATAGGGTCGAAGATGTCAGATGACCCCTTTTAGGGTTACAGCCCCTAAATGCCAAAAAAAATAACGTTTTTGGCCTATAGAATGAAAACTATTGCAGATAGAGAAAAGCTGTTGCTTGTTTAAATGTTCAGTTCATTTAGCTCTACAAAAGTCTCCATAGGGTTGAAGTTGTCAGATGACCCCTTATAGGGGTTTCAGCCCCTTAAAGGCGAAAAATAGTGTTTTTGGCTTATAGAATGAAAACTATTGCAGATAGAGGAAAGCTGTTGCTTGCTTAAATGTTCAGCTCATTTAGCTCTACAAAAGTCTCCATAGGGTCGAAGTTGTCAGATGACCCCTTGTAGGGATTACAGCCCCTTAAAGGCGAAAAATAATGTTTTTGGCCTATAGAATGAAAACTATTGCAGATAGAGAAAAGCTGTTGCTTACTTAAATGTTCAGCTCATTTAGCTCTACAAAAGTCTCCATAGGGTTGACATCGAGACCAGGTGAGCGATTCAGGCTCCTGGGAGCCTCTTGTTAGCTCACCTGGACCGAAGGTCCATGTGAGCTATTACCATCACTTGGCGTCCGTCGTCGTCGTCGTCGTCTGTTAACAATTTTTCAAAAATCTTCTCCTCTGAAACTACCAAACAGAATTCAATGAAACTTGGTATGAATGATCCTTAGGGTGTCCTGCACCAAACTTGTGTTTTGATTTTTGATCCGTTAAAAAACATGGCCGTCGTTACTAAAAATAGACTAGGGGGGTCAGACTACTGTTTTTGGCTTATAAATCAAAAAGTATAAGAGATAGAGGAAATCTGAGGCCACGTTACTGATTCAGCATCAAAAGCTCTACAAAAGTCTCCATTAGGTCAAAGTTGTCAGATGACCCCTTATAGGGGTTACGGCCCCTTAAAGGTGAAAAATAGCATTTTTTCATGTTTTTGGCCTACAGAATGAAAACTATTGCAGATAAAGATTAGCTGTTGCTTGCTTAAATGTTCAGCTCATTTAACTCTACAAAAGTCTCTATAGGGTCGAAGTTGTTAGATGACCCCTTATAGGGGTTACGGCCCCTTAAAGGTAAAAAATAGCCATTTTTCATGTTTTTGGCCTACAGAATGAAAACTATTGCAGATAGAGATTAGCTGTTGCTTGCTTAAATGTTTAGCTCTTTTAGCTCTACGAAAGTCTCCATAGGGTCGAAGTTGTCAGACAAACCCTTATAGGAGTTACTGCCCCTTAAAAATAGCGTTTTTTCATGTCTTTGTCCTACAGAATGGAAACTATTGCACATAGAGATTAGCTGTTGCTTGCTTAAATGTTCAGCTCATTTAGCTCTACAAAATTCTCCATAGGGTCGAAGTTGTCAGATGACCCCTTATAGGTGTTACGGCCCTTGAAAAATAGCGATTTTTCATGTTTTTGTCCTACAGAATGAAAACTATTGCAGATAGAGATAAGCTGTTGCTTGCTTAAATGTTCAACTCATTTAGCTCTACAAAATTGTCCATAGGGTCGAATTTGTTAGATGACCCCTTATAGGGGTTACAGCCTCTGAAAAATAGCGATTTTCATGTTTTTGGCCTACAGAATGAAAACTATTGCAGATAGAGATTAGCTGTTGCTTGCTTAAATGTTCAGCTCATTTAGCTCTACAAAATTCTCCATAGGGTCGAAGTTGTCAGATGACCCCTTATAGGGGTTACGGCCCTGAAAAATAGCGATTTTTCATGTTTTTGGCCTACAGAATGAAAACTATTGCAGATAGAGATTAGCTGTTGCTTGCTTAAATGTTCAGCTCATTTAGCTCTACAAAATTCTCCATAGGGTCGAAGTTGTCAGATGACCCCTTATAGGGGTTAAGGCCCCTGAAAAAAGCGATTTTTCATGTTAATGGCCTACAGAATGAAAATTATTGCAGATAGAGATTAGCTGTTGCTTGCTCAAATGTTCAGCTCATTTAGCTCTACAAAAGTCTCCATAGGGTCGAAGTTGTCAGATGACTCCTTATAGGGGTTATGGCCCCTTATAGGTGAAAAATGGTGTTTTTGGCCTATAGAATGAAAACTATTGCAGGTAGAGAAAAGCTGTTGCTTGCTTAAATGTTCAGCTCATTTAGCTCTACAAAAGTATAGGGTCAACATCAAGACCAGGTGAGCGATTCAGGCTCCTGGGAGCCTCTTGTTTGGAATTTTCAGTGAAAATACCAGTAAATTAAAATCTGCATATGTTTTCTATTTTTATAAATTTGAAGAAAACTTCTTAAACTCAAATACATTCAGTAGCATCTGTGTGTGAGGCTTTGAACTTGACAGTGCAAACACCCTACTTGTTTAGAAAGTTATTTTGATGCAGTGATGTTAATGTTTTTTTTTATACAGATGTCCCAAGTAAACCAGGCCGTCCAGAGATAGGTTACCTACACAGTAGAAATGTCACAGTATGGTGGCAGTCCAGCACAGAAAGTCATAATAGTCCCATACATAGTTATCTTATACAAGTCAGGTAAGTAAACCAGGCTGTCAAGAGATAGGTAAATGTCACAGTCTGGTGGCAGTCCAGCACAGAAAGTCATAATAGTCCCATACATAGTTATCTTATACAAGTCAGGTAAGTAAACCAGGCTGTCAAGAGATAGGTAAATGTCACAGTCTGGTGGCAGTCCAGCACAGAAAGTCATAATAGTCCCATACATAGTTATCTTATACAAGTCAGGTAAGTAAACCTGGCTGTCAAGAGATAGGTTACCTACACAGTAGAAATGTCACAGTATGGTGGCAGTCCAGCACAGAAAGTCATAATAGTCCCATACATAGTTATCTTATACAAGTCAGGTAAGTAAACCTGGCTGTCAAGAGATAGGTAAATGTCACAGTCTGGTGGCAGTCCAGCACAGAAAGTCATAATAGTCCCATACATAGTTATCTTATACAAGTCAGGTACATGTAAATACAAGATTTTACAATACATGTACATTTTTGTAGGTTATCAATTTTCATGGTTTTCATGAGTGGCAGTCAAACAAAAAAGTAGCAATCTAACAAAGTTTTTTTTATTTCTTCTTGCAGAATATGATAAAGAAAAAAAAACGAACAAAAAAAAACAAGGAATTGTCCTTTTGGGTAATCTAACTGACCCCATGTTTTCTAATAAGTACACTTTATATGAAATTACAAAGAAAACAATTTGAACAATAATTGCTGTTTATAAAAAGCAAGTGTATCTTTATTTTCTATATCTTTGTCTTTTGTTTTTTTCCAGGCCAAATGCTAAGAGCTGGGTTGTAGGACAACAATTAACGACAAATTTAAGTGCCAAAAATATCACAGTAGTTGTAGAGAATCTCAGACCCCATACGTCATATCAGCTCAGAATCGTAGCTGTCAATAGTATCGGACAAAGTGAACCCAGTGAATCTAGTCTGTTCTTTATTACACCATCTGAAGGTAAGCTTAAAAGCCAAGGAGTATTATTAAAGGGGTGATCAAATACTGCAAGTCCAAAAGTCCAAGACACAGATAGAAGACATGAATAATATGTGTTATTGCTATAAGCTATAGAATCCCAAAAATGTTTATAGATTTTGTCACTTACCACAATCATTGTGTTTCTGGTAAGATTAGGGATGAATTATAGCAAAATGATATTGTTTTTAATAAAAAAAAAGAAAATTAAATTTTTTGTATGTGAATAAATCCCCCCCCCCCCCAAATCATAGTTTTGCTCATAGCTTAATTTGGATTTCGTTTGATTTTATGCATTTTAAACATCTTTTGAAATGGTGGATTTCCTATATTTGGTTTCTAGTGCTGCTGATGAGGAATAATTTTCCCAAATGGCCATAAAAATCAATTGTAGTTGGAGTTTACATATGTGTTGTAGTCTCAAGTTCATTTACTCCATATCCTTTCAAAAAATCTTCTTATCCTCTTGTATATCTTTGACTTTGTCTATATATAGTAGTTCCGTCACAGCATTGCACATTACTAAAGGGTGGGTAACACTAGTGAGCATATTGGCTCACATATTTCTTGTTAAACATTAACTGATTAACGTTGTATTTCTTCAAAGAAGGTTATAAACTTCAAGTATTGAAAACAAATTGCATTTCTTTTTCAGAACCAGAAGCTCCACCTAAAAACCTGTTGGCCACCAGTGATAATAGTTCTGTCATCCACATAACCTGGGACCCACCCCCATCTGGTACCGTTAATGGGGAACTCAAGGGGTACAGAATATTATATACTGAGGCCAAGAAACTAATCTGGAGTAATATTGACTATGAAAGGCCAGATTCAAAGGTAGGAGGAGGATGTTTAACAAATGAATTGGCTTTGCTTAAGATTAAGATAACATTGGGATATTATAAAGTTAACTATGTAGAGTAAGTAAAACAAATGAATTAGCTTTGCATAAAATTAAGATAACATTGAGATATAATAATGTAAACGATGTAGAGTAAGTAAGTCTGAAATGATCAGATTCATAAAGGCAACAATGCTCAAGATCGCATTTTACTTTGTAAAAACTTTTTGATATTTTTTGTTAAAAAAATGCCTTTACAGAAAAAAAAATTCAGTATGTGTATGTAGAAATTTGAGATACCTGTTGTAAAGCCTTACTGAGAATACATGTATCTGTGTATTTGCAGGAATTAGATATTCCTGGACTTAAGCCTTATAGAGAATATCTTTGTATTTTCAGGAGTTAGATATACCTGGAGTTAAGCCTTATAGAGAATATCTAATCCAGGTGGCAGCATTAAATAGCATTGGAGTAGGACCCTTTGCTACTACTGCTGTGGTCACTGCTGAAGGGAGTAAGTCTTTATAACTGTTTGTTCAGGACATAAATTGTAAAGTACAAGATGAAATGTAGTCAGTGGAAGAATTTATTTCATGTTTTTTAGTGTTTTTAAAAACATGAAAGCAGAATGTTTTGACATGTTTTGTTCTCTGTTTCCCTGTCTGTGATAGTTATGTTCATTTTTGTTGTAAGATAAACTTCTTTTAGTCTTATGCTGATAAGCAGATCTCCATTTAACTTAATACACTGACACTTCTTTGCCATATCTTAACACGAAAGAAAAACTGGTTTATTTTATATATGACAAAGAAATTAAGTGTATTTGTATTTATGTCCAGTTACTGTGGTTTCTTTATTTTTCATTGGGTATCAATTTTCGTGGTTTTTGTAGGTGTCTGTAAACCACAAAAATGAGATTCCATTATTCTGTTATTTTTACATTGATTACATTGAGAATCATCTGCAATCCACACAATTAGAAATCCAACGAAATAGAAAATAATGAGATGTGGTATGAGCGTACACCACACAGCTCACATAACAAGCTGTGATTTAGAAAAACCACCGTGGAAAACTGCCAGCAGCCCTCAACAAGGCCAGTAGTTTTAAATAGGCCCAAGGTCTAAAAAAATGCTTATAAATTCAGATCCAGTCCTGAAATAGTCAAAGATAAACCCCTTTCTTAAAAATTAACAGGAAGCATAAAAAAGACAAGTACAAACAAAAGCTTGTCAAAGATTTCTATCCCAGGACAGGCACATTTAAAATGTGGTGGGGGTAAACTAGTTTTTTGGGCCCAACCTTCCATCTATCAATAATCGCAGACAAAGCACACAAATTAACATTAAATTTTATTTAGAAAACCACTAAAATTGATACCCACAAAAAAAAATGAATCCACAGAATTCTTTTTCAATTTCAAGTTGATAAACTTCATTTATTAAGTCAATAAACTTTTGTGGAAAATGAATTTATAATTAAGTTCATCTCATAAAAGAGAAGCAATGTTTGTATTTTTTTTTAACTTTTCAGCACCTTCCAAACCAAGCATAATTCATATCTCTGATAATGCACCTACATCTGTCAAAGTTCACTGGGTGGAGCCAAAGGAAATAAATGGCAAACTTCAGAATTACGAGCTTCAATGGATCAGTTCAACTTCTGGGAGAGTTAACACTAAAGTGGTTCATAACAACTATCAGAAGAAAATTTCTGAAAATATATCCTATTTAGGTTAGTATATAATTGATTTGACAGCTGCTGATAAAATACAATTTACCAGAATTTTTGAAGACATAAAACAAGCTTGATGAAAAAAAAGTTTTCATAGAATTTCAATAAAGCTGTACAGCATATATTCCTGAACATCTCAGTAGATTATAAGAAACAGCATCTCAAATTTTGGAATATCTTCTTTAAAGTGAAAACATAAAGAATAATATAAATTTTGGAACAAATAGTGAATTTCAAACAAAATTAAAAACAAAGGACATGTGACTTAGGTCCTCTTAAAGGGTGAAATTACATGTAGAAATCATATATTCTTTCCTTTTTCAGAACCATACACCCGTTATGATATCAGAGTACGAGCTGTTACTGGAGGTGGTAAAGGTGCATTCAGCGATAGATTTCCAGCTCTAACTGATGTTGCTGGTAAGTAAAATACAAAAAAAAGCAGATGAAGTTGGTCTTTTACATTAAAAAATATCAGAGATTTAATAACTTTCATCTGTTAGAAAATTATGGTCTTAATATTGATATTTTAGACCAAATTTTTTTACCAACCCTGCCTACCATATAAGTATGGATATATTGTGGTAGGGTCAATTAAGAAGAAACTTTCACATCATGTTCATGTAGACATGTGACACATTTGGGATTCACATAAGTGAGCATTAACTTTACAGTTTCATTAGAAAAACAGCTTCAACAAACATGTTTTAGCAGAACATCCCCGCCTCTACTAACCACATATAAGAGTAATTTAATCATCTACTGGGGCATATTTTTTATCAAACCTCATGTGAATTTCAAGTATAACCTTTATTTGGATTGATTTTACACAGTTTTTTTTCTTCACATAAAACTCAGATAAAAGTTCAAATTATTTTCATGTTAGGCAGTTTTGTATAACAGCTTATCATTTGATGGCTAGATATATTTATGGAAATCTAACTTTGTAGCTCCTAGTGCTCCTACAATTCTCAATGTCACAACTGTAGGAACTAACGCTATACTGCTACAGTGGTTGCCTCCTGAGAAAGTCTACAGAGAGGTGGAGGAGTTCCTGATCAAAATAGTCGATCATGACTCTTTCTATAGTAAAGTGGAGAGAATTAGGTCAAATGATATGGAGGTATTTTTTAAAGATTTTGTACAATAGAAGGAAAGATATACTATAGTGGTCTTTTGAGAATAAAATATATTAAAAGGGTACAGAATGCCTAAGGGAGATAAGTCTTAAATTTGAGTTGAAAATTTTAAAGATTTTGCAATTAAATTCATTTTACTAAAGTACTTAGTTATGCAAATTTTCAACAAAAATAAAAGGACATGGTATAATATGAGCTAAAGTGTTTGGTACCCCCTTAATAAACAAAATCAGAAGTCACCAAGACTAACCACCACAAAGAAACTCAAAACATTCAGTGTTGCCACGGTTCTTTGAAACCTGGAAACCCTTTGAATTGCATTTTGAAGTCCAAAGTTCTGGAAAAGACTTTGATAAATACCCTTGGGATTTTATAGTTTGACACTCAGTAGGTCCTTTGGTGAACTGTTCTGCAGAAAATATAACAAGAAACGATAAATTTTTCTTTGATTTTTGTCTTGAAATATGACAATGATATTATTTCATAGTCCTGTGAAAGTCCTTGAATTTTGTTATCACTTATGGCAACTTATTACTAAATATAACAGCACTATAAGCAGAAGAAACTTTCTATAAACAAAGGGTTTCGGGAAGGGTAAGCAGGTTTAGCTTGTTGCGACACATTATTCTATGTATTTTGTAGCAAAGAAGAAGAGATGACCTGCTGTACTGGCAAGCTGCGGTGGATGATTTACCTTCTAATCGGCAGTATTCGGTCAGAATAGCTGGGATCACTCAGAGTCTATTCAATGCTAATAAATATGTTGGCAACTTTTCCAACTTTGAATACTTCCAGCTGCAAGGTAAAACCATTATAATGTGCCTAGGTTTGACATCTTAAGCTTCTTTGTATTATGCACATGTATCTGTTCCATTGTGAATGTGGGTTTGCATAAAAGTTATGTGCTGTCCTTTAAATGTCCAATTACAATAATCTAAGATTTGAAAATTTGATTTAAAAAAAAAGGTTCTTGTGGGATTTTTTTTAAAATTTGATTAAAAATGTTCTTATTTGTTGTGTCATTTTAAAGTGAAAAGTGCTCTCTGTCTCATGTTCAGTAAAAAAAAACCAAATGCTTGCATTCAGTTCTTTAATGAAATAAAAGAAAAAAAACTTAAACAATTTGTCTTTTATTAGCATCTCAATTTTTGACATGTAGGTAATGCACAAAATTATCTTACCAAATGAATGTAAAGATTTGAATTAAAAAGTGTTTATAGGTAAAAAGTCTTTAATTTCATTTGGAACTAATTTGTTACAGTAGTTGTCCATACTAATTCTATAAGTAACATTTTTAATCATCTTACAAAATTAAAGCTGAAAAGAAATAAATGATTCTTAAAATAACTTTCAGAAGGAGAGATTTTTACAAGAGGTAATTCATATTCAGTTCTAACAAAATTAATTCTCTTGGACCCCTGGTCTCATTGGTGAATGGCATTTCTAGTTTTGCAACAGCATAAAGGGGTCTGTTTGGCACTATCTGTCATCCTTGGTCCTCAAACATCCCAAAAGTTTCTTTCATGATTTTGAAGGAAACTTGATAACACAGTCACATGATATTTGGCATATAGCTTTATCAATAATACTTAATGGTGTAAACCTAGGTTTATAAATCATCCACCAAATACATGTACATGTACTTTGAAACAATGGTGGTGGCCTGGTATATGTCTTCTATTAAAGACCAAAACTCAGAATAGGAACTTTCCATCTTATATTTATGAATACAGCATAAAATGATAAGCAAAGATAAAGTCTTTCAAGGGTTTGGAAAACTAATTTTCATAACAAAACCTTAAATAAACAAAAAATACCATTAAAACATTATAATATTTACCTTGTATTAGTATAGACTAAAGAAAGAAAGACTGCTTTAAGTTTTATAAACAAACAGGGGTTTTCAAATTTGAACATTTTAAGTTATTTATATAACTTTCAGGAGGAGAGATATTAACAACTCCAGGTGATTATTAGAATTTTCCCTAATGTTACTTGTGTGCTTTCACATTAAATTCACCCAGTGCATGAAATGTATTTCGGTTATGGCTGTGAGTAGAGCACCGCTAATTCTCAATACCCAAACACATTATTGAAAAGAACAATATATGCTTAAGTTATATGTATAATTAGAAATCCCATGAAATTATTGAATTTTTCATGCAAAGACTCTGCCTTTTTGTATTTCGTAAAAATTCCTTAAATTAAACACATGAGCAAGAAAGCTAAGCTGATGTTAGTAATTTATTAATTTGATATTGTGATTTATATCAATTTATGCATGTTCAAGTCGAGATTCGTTTTGGATAAATGTTATGTTGTTATGCTTCCAGTTAGAATGAAACCAGAAATTTTTTTTTATCCTCTTCCAGTGTTTTCATCACGACCATGGTTCACCATTAAACCATAATTTAATAATTTTATTTTTGGTCAAGGATTTTGTATGTATATTTTTCCTATTGGTTTAAACAACTGTAGTGTATTGTAAAAGAAAAAAAATGTCATTGTGAAGCTATTTTTCTCTCCAGCTAAATGAATTTTAATTGCTAGATTTGCTTTAAATATCAATTGAAGGATTATTTTTATTCGATACCTTGGCTAATTTATTTGTATGACAGCCATTTTGATTTTTTAAAGGATTTTTGTTTTATTATTTTGAATGCAAATCTTTACTTGTATATTTATATGGAATGAAAATTACATCAAAACTTGTTTTATGCATCTGAAATAATTTACAAATGTACTTTATATTAAGAGAAAATGGATTTCTTTACAACAAAAGTAGTTAAAATATGTTCCATTCACTCATTTCTTCAAACTGCCTGCCTAAATTTAATGTTTTCATGTATTGCAATGTTAAGCATGTTTATCTGTACATCTTGATCTTGTGTCTATCATCCTAAATCTTGACCTTTTACTCCAGGAGGTAATGATAGTGTGCACCCTATACCAGAGACAGACTTACACCTCTACAATCATACAAACACTTCTACAATTATTGTAGCAGGTGACAAACATTGTTGTTTTCTGTGTCTTTATTTTTTGTGCTGATCCTTGTTTTTTTTTTAATAGGTGATGCTCCACAGTTTTACACTAGTAAAAAAAGTATTTAAAACACTATTTTGGGGGTCCAAATATTTTTGCTCACATTTTAATTATTTAAAAGATCTGTACTAAATAAAATTAAACTTGATGTAAAACTGTGGCTGGGTCGCATGTAGAAATATATATTTAATTTTGTTGGTCTAAGTTTAAGTTCTTTATTATCCCTTTCCTTTTTGTTGTGTTGTATGCATTGTTAGCAACTTATTTTTATGCCCCATTTATGAAAAATAGGGGTTGGGTGCAAATAGTCTGTTCATTGGACTTCATCCCAAAAGTTGTAAGATGGGGCATTATGTCTTTTGGACATATTCTTGTTTTAGTTTCCTTTAACTTTTCATGAAACTTTGTCCTCATCATTATGGGGGCGGTTAGTGGGGATGGAGGGCGTGTGGCGTGGGGGAAGAGGAACCCCTATCCACCCCAATTATTTTTAAGGAGAAAATTGTTATGGAAAGGGGAAAGTTAGGGGAAAAAATAGTTTTAAAAGGAGAAATCTCATTTTATGTCTAAAATTTGTTTTAAATGTAGTTTTTGGAAAACAAATAAGGTGTTTGTAGAAAAAAAACCATTATTTTGCCATTTTATTATTGACCAATGTATTTTCAATTGAAATGGGTTTTCAGTTTAATCAGAGTGTAGATGTTGGGTTAAATTCAAGTGTAAAAGTTCATGGTTTTATTGCATGGTGTTTTGGGAATTTCAAAGTTTTTTTTGATATGGGTCATGGATAACTTATTTTGATTTGCTTTGTTTTTAAGGGAGATTGAAATAATTGTTTCATCCTATCTTTTTACGTCCTATGGAAATTACTGTACAAAATGTGCGTGGTTTTAATTGCTTCAAAGATTAAATTTTTTATCCATGTAATTATTTTAACATTAATTGTTATATATAAATATAATATTTGAATAATTGTCTCCTGTTTTAATTTTCACTTCCAAATGAAAAAGTAAGGATTGTTTTATTAAAATATTTATGTATCATATATCATTGTTGCTTCATCGCTTTTAATGTCTAATCATTTATGTATGCTCTGATCATAATGTAGAGATGGGAGGAATGGAGGAGGGCTTTTTGATTACTCTTTTTCTGTCCATCATTTACCGGTATGTGTGTCTTTCAAACTATTGATCAGAAACTACACAAAGTAGGGCAGTAATTTCACATTTAGGATTTTTGGCCTGGTTGAGATTGTGTTGTGGAGACGTTCCATGCTTATTTTGAAAGGAAATAGCATCGTTCATTTTTCAGTTACTGGTTAAAATGCCTTCAAACTTAAGTTATGGACTGGACAAGCATAAAAAATGAGGGTTAAATTGTAATTTGATCTTGGATACAGTTCAGAACTTTCTCTATCAATATGATCAGAGCATCTCATCTTTGTGTACATGTATGTTTTGTGTATTTCACAATTACAGAATAGTAACAGATTTATTTTAGATTTATTGTAGATGATAAAATTTATATTGTAATGTTTAGTACAAGTTGAAAATAGATAATGTCAAAATTTTTCAAACCTGTTGATTACATAATTTTTATGCTCTTTTATAAAAATCCTCTGAAACGTCCTTTGGCAGATACATGTATCTCTTTGAAACTTTATAATTCATTGACTTTAAATAATTCCCTCTATGTACTTTATTGTTGATATTACTGGTAATGCATAATTAATCTTTCTGGAACTGTGAATGCCAAATGTCTTTTGTGTAAACGTTTCTCATTGCTGTGTCTTCACATCATTTATATGTATACATTTTTATTTAGAAGTTTACATAATGCAGAATTATCTTCTCTTGATTGTAGATCCACGAGCTATCGAGGCTGCAGAAAAAGAGATCATGTCAGCAGGGATTGTGGCAGGCATTGTCTGTGGTATATTGTTTGTACTGCTGGCCTCCCTTCTATTTATTGGCTGTAGGTTAGTATGTCTATGTATAGCCAGGGTTTTAATTGAGTTTAAGAACTGTAGAAGAGGACATCCTGACAGTTGTTTGTTTCCAAAGTTTCAAGCCTTGCAAATGTTTTATTTATTGAAAGCTCTTTAGAAGCTTTAACTTTTTTGTTAAAAAGGGAAAAATATGAATGTTTTAGTTTTATATTAACAACCTATGTTTTAGTGTACATCGCATATCTATCTCATATGGGTGATATCTTAAACAGGAATTCTTTCATATTTTCAAATCAAAACCTCGTAACTTGGTATGAACAGTGATCACTGAATAGAGTTTTGTCTTTTGTAATGAATTTAATGTTTCATCTCTTTATGTGAATTTTTACCAATTTTTTAAAGCAACTGAAAAATATGTAAAAAATTTAAAGTATTTATGTTTTATTTTTAGATCACTTACATGTAGAAAGTACTACCAGGCAGCCTACAACTATCTTGCTGTACCAACAAACTCAAACCATTTCCCTCCAACAGTTATAACCATTGCTGAACCTTTAGGTAAAGTACATAAATGGAATTAGAAGACATAAATGTGTGAATATAATTTTGTTACTGATATTAGGATGGGTAATTTAACCACCCCTCCCCCCCCCCCAAAAAAAAATCTTTATCATTCATTTTGTAATTTATGATACACTTAAAGTCTTCAAATTCCTGCTATCTTTATGCTGTCCACAATTTGTTGGATACACAGGTCACTTTGGCTTTATCTGTAATATTGCTTCCTGCTGTACCACTAAAATCTCTGTTTCAGTTTTATTGATATTTAATTTGGCATCTAGCTTTGTATTATAGTTCCAGTTCCTTATGGGTTAAAGCAATTTAATGTTTGTTATGTATCTACTACTG
Source organism: Arcuatula senhousia (assembly GCA_963971305.1). Lineage (NCBI taxonomy): Eukaryota > Metazoa > Mollusca > Bivalvia > Mytilida > Mytilidae > Arcuatula > Arcuatula senhousia. The sequence goes on along the minus strand of OZ020303.1, from coordinate 37,529,342 downwards.
TCTAAAGACAATATCACCTTCAATAGAACATCATGATTCTGGTTCTTATTTGATAAATATATCTTTTAGTCCTCTATTCTTTTGATGTTCTTCACGAACGGTATATTCAATCAAAAAACTTTTTTTTTTACATAAGAAAAATTATATATATATATTAACTTGAAAACAATACATGGATTTGTAGAAGAAAAGTCATACCCAGAGGTCAAAGTTGAAGATTTTATACAACATGTAAAGATGCTACATGCTGACACTGATGATAAATTTTCTCAAGAATATAATGTAAGTTTGTATTGAAGTTTTAATAAGTGATAAATTTTAAGGTTGTATTCAGGTTTTCATAACTAAAATTTTTTAGTTAGTATTTAGGTTTTCGTATAAATTGAAAATTTTGATTTAGAACAGAAATAACAAGTTAATCATTACTGTTTGGTAAATACAATTTCTATAAAGTGATCAAGTTGATTTTTGAATTTCAAGTGAAATCAATTATTGAGGCTTGCCAAGCTGTGGTAATATCAAAGTTATATCCCAAGATGTTAGAAATTCTATATACTGTGGTTTCATTACTATTTAATTTTTGTGGTTTTCGTGAATGGCATTGACTCACAAAATTTGGTACACACCAAAGGGAAATTTAACATTGATCGTTATGTTGTAGCCTTCTGAACCTGGAATTTAAGAATCCTGGAAGTTATTCTTTTTCACCAAACCACAAAAATTAGTATCCACAAAAATAAATGAATCCACAGTATAATCACCAAAAGACAAGTTGTAGAATTGGCGATAATGAGATGTGGAATAAGTATTTCTTCCGTTTTTGTTTATTTTCTATGACAGACAGCCCATGACAGACAGGATCATGTGACCGTTTCTGTCATAGAGAAATCAACCTATCAAAAACCTTTTAAAAAAAGTAGTTCGTAAAAGTTTAAAGGTCAATGAATAAATTAATTATATGTCGTAATTTTATTGGTCGCACATTAACTCAATATATGCAAATTTGATTTTTGCGCATTAATTCAATGTATGCAAATTGGATTTTGACCTCGTTATATTCATTCATGAAATTATTTTTTTCACTGTTACAAACGGAAGAAATATGTTCTTACACTCGTTATTTATTGAAGATCGGGAAATTCTTCCACTTGTGTAAGAGATTCTTCTTCTTTTCACTCGTTTTGCTGCGCTCCACTCGTGAAAAGACAAAATTTCTTACACTCGTAGAAGAAATCCCTGATCTTCAATAAAGACTCGTGTAAGAACCTATTATTGTGGCATAACCTACATAAACAAATCCATAATGTAAGACAGACTGCAGTCTTAAATAAGACAAGTGATCGCCGTCTTGCATTGATTAAATCCATATACATACAATACATATGATTCAATACCAATCCCCAAATAATTAGTGAAAAACTCATTTCTAAACATAGAAATCATTTTCTCTAATTGATAAGGTAAACAATGTTAGATAAAAGGTTGACCAAATAACTTGAGCAATTACACTTGGAACAAGGTTTTATATGCGAGCGTAGCGAGCTCTCTAATGTAGAAAGTATGCCAAATTGCACGAGACTCAAAATACTATGGAAGAAAAATCATTCTGTTTCCGGTTGTCCGGACATTCGATTTTCGGAAGTTTTCGAAAATGTCTGCGCGTGCTGAAAAATTGCGGGAAATAGTAACACATCGTCCCAAATTATCTCGTCCCAGGCATTATTCGAAATTTTTAATGGAATTATCTACGCGAGCTTTTAAGGCAATGTCTTTCTCATATTAATGTTTTTTACAACTAGCTGAGAATTGGATAAATTGGATAGAAATTAAAGAAATGTCATTTCAAATTTCATTTCAATTATTTCTGTCTTGTAAATGATTTTATAAATTGTTTCCAGGATGTAAATAAAAATACCAGGACAGATCTGACCGCTGAAGTTTCAAATTACCATGAAAACAAAGCTAAAAATAGATATGTAAATATAACTGCATGTAAGTAGATTAAATACTATACATTCATTCTAAGATAAGGAAGCATAAGCTGGAAAACTTTTTAAATTAAAATATTCTTACAATGTAAAACAAATTTATTATTAGAATATTTCTACCATGAAAAAGTTTTGAAAAGCATCCAACTCTTCTGAGATTTAAACACTTGAAAATTGAACTCGGAATTTCTCTTAGAAATATACTGAAACTATTTCTTCAGTTTTTAACAACATCACAAAAACAAAATAAAATGCAATTAGAATTTCTTGTAACATTTTCTATGCATTAATGGGATCTTCAATTAAAATAAGAAATGCAGAAAAAATGTTTTCCAATATAGAAATCATCTTTACCAATTAAAAAAAAAAACTAGTTGTTATCTGCTTATCTCTTTTTCAGTTGACCATTCCAGAGTGTTACTTTCCAAATTTCTTACAAATGAGAAGATTAGACTGTCTGATTATATAAATGCCAACTATGTTGATGTAAGTATGGTAATTTTATGTGCTGTTGTCAGCTTTAAAGTCTATGAAACCCTATTCAATTTGCATGGGAAAGTGTGTATGTTAATAAGCATTTGTTTTATAAAATAGAACCCTGTAGTTGTTAAAGGGTTGGTAAGGAGGTTTGGAAGCACATTTGTTTTTTGATTGGAAGGGGAAAAAAAGATGAGTCTTTAGGATCATGTCTCAGTTAAAGACAAGTCAGGACCTTTGAATATTATTAGCTCACCTGGACCGAAGGTCCATGTGAGCTATTACCATCACTTGGCGTCCGTCATCGTCGTCTGTCGTCGTCGTCGTCTGTTAACAATTTTTCAAAAATCTTCTCCTCTGAAACCACTGAACAGAATTTAATGAAACTTGGTATGAATGATCCTTAGGGTGTCCTGCACCAAACTTGTGTTTCAATTTTTGATCCGTCAAAAAACATGGCCACCGTTACTAAAAATAGACTAGGGGGTCAGACTACTGTTTTTGGCTTGTAAATCAAAAAGTATAAGAGATAGATGAAATCTGATGCCACGCTACTGCTTCAGCATCAAAAGTTCTACCAAAGTCTCCATATTGTCGAAGTTGTCAGATGATCCCTTATAGGAGTTACAGCCCCTTAAAGGTGAAAAATAGCGTTTTTGCATGTTTTTGGCCTATAGAATGAAAACTATTGTAAAAAGAGAAAAGCTGTTGCTTGCTTAAATGTTCAGCTCATTTAGCTCTACAAAAGTCTCCATAGGGTCGAAGTTGTCAGATGACCCCTTGTAGGGGTTACAGCCCCTTAAAGGAAAAAAATAGTGTTTTTGGCCTACAGAATGAAAACTATTGCAAATAGAGAAAAGCTGTTGCTTGCTTAAATGTTCAGCTCATTTAGCTCTACAAAAGTCTCTATAAGGTCAAAGTTGCCAGATGATCCCTAATAGGGGTTACAGCCCCTTAAAGGTGAAAAATAGCGTTTTCGCATGTTTTTGGCCTATAGAATGAAAACTATTGTAGATAGAGAAAAGCTGTTGCTTGCTTAAATGTTCAGCTCATTTAGCTCTACAAAAGTTTCCATAGGGTCAAAGTTGTCAGATGACCCCTTATAGGGGTTACAGCCCCTTAAAGGCGAAAAATAGTGTTTTTGGCCTATAGAATGAAAACTATTGCAGATAGAGAAAAGCTGTTGCATGCTAAAATGTTCAGCTCATTTAGCTCTACAAAAGTCTCCATGAGGTTGACGTTGGCAGATGACCTTTACAGGGGTTAAAGCCCCTTAAAGGTGAAAAATAGCATTTTTGCATGTTTTTGGCCTATAGAATGAAAACTATTGTAGATAGAGAAAAGCTGTTGGTTGCTTAAATGTTCACCTCATTTAGCTCACTTGCTCTACAAAAGTCTCCATAGGGTTGAAGTTGTCAGATGACCCCTTATAGGGGTTACAGCCCCTTAAAGGCAAAAAATAGTGTTTTTGGCCTACAGAATGAAAACTATTGCAAATAGAGAAAAGCTGTTGCTTGCTAAAATGTTCAGCTCATTAAGCTCTACTAAAGTCTTCATAGGGTCAAAGTTGTCAGATGACCCCTTATAGGGGTTACAGCCCCTTAAAGCAAAAATAGTGTTTTTGGCTTAAAGAATGAAAACTTTTGCAGATAGAGAAAAGCTGTTGGTTGCTTAAATGTTCAGCTCATTTAGCTGTACAAAAGTCTCAATGTGGTCAAAGTTGTCAGATGACCCCTTATAGGGGTTACAGCCCCTTAAAGGCGAAAAATAGTGTTTTTGGCCTTAAGAATGAAAACTATTGTAAATAGAGAAAAGCTGTTGCTTGCATAAATGTTCAGCTCATTTAGCTCTACAAAAGTCTCCATAAAGTCAAAGTTGTCAGATGACCCCTTATAGGGGTTACAGCCCCTTAAAGGCGAAAAATAGTGTTTTTTGGCCTATAGAATGAAATTATTGCAGATAGAGAAAAGCTGTTGCTTGCTAAAATGTTCAGCTCATTAAGCTCTAATAAAGTCTTCATAGGGTCAAAGTTGTCAGATGACCCCTTATAGGGGTTACAGCCCCTTAAAGCAAAAATAGTGTTTTTGGCTTAAAGAATGAAAACTTTTGCAGATAGAGAAAAGCTGTTGCTTGCTTAAATGTTCAGCTCATTTAGCTCTACAAAAGTCTCCATAGGGTTGAAGTTGTCTGATAACCCGTTATAGGGGTTACAGCCCCTTAGTGTTTTTTGATTATTAAGAATGAAAGCAATTGCAAATAGAGAAAAGATTTTTCATGCTTATAAACATTCAGCTCATTTAGCTATATACAAAAGTCTTCATAGGGTTGACATCAAGACCAGGTGAGCGATTCAGGCTCCTGGGAGCCTCTTGTCATTTAGGTTCAATATACATGATATCAACTTGTACATAAGAAAAAACTTGTTATTTACCCTTTTAGATTTGGTATTTACTGTGAATTCATTTATTTTTTGGGGTATCAGTTTCATGGGTTTGATGTTAAAAGATCTTTTCTTGGATGCTTAGATTTGTGGTTCTGAAGGCTGCAGCATATAGAACAATGTTAAAATTCCATTTTGTTGGGTATCAAATTTCATGGGCTGAAGCCAGCAACAAAACCACAAACACTGATTTCCCACAAATAATAATGAAACCACAGATTTTGTACATGATGTACTATTTACCAATGTTTAAACAAAGACTATTGTACTTCACTATGTTGATTAGCTATACCTTCATCAATATTACCAATTGATGGAATTGAATCATAAGGGAAATTCAATATACTATGATTTCATTATTACTCATGGGGTACTAATTTTCGTGGGTAACAGTCAACCACAAAAATAAGATTCCAACGAAGTGTTATTTTTACATTGATTCCTAAGCAACATGAACAAACCACAACATTTAGATTTCAATGAAATGTCTTTTTTGGGTAAACCACGAAAATTGATATCCATGAAAATAAATGAATTCACAGTTACAATACAATGAATTTATTTTATGATCCGTTCCGTGAAATTCATTATAAAAGTGATTCACTGTATATCTATTTTTAGCTCACCTGGACCGAAGGTCCATGTGAGCTATTACCATCACTTGGCGTCCGTCGTCGTCCGCGTCGTCGTCGTCGTCGTAGTCGTCGTCGTCGTCGTCCGTTAACAATTTTTAAAAAATCTTCTTCTCTGAAACTGCTGAACAGAATTTCTTCAAACTTGATATGATTGATCCTTAGGGTGTCCTGCACAAAAATTGTGTTCGGTATTTTGATCCGTCAAAAAACATGGCCGCTGTTGCTAAAAATAGACCAGGGGGGTCAGACTATTGTTTTCGGCTTATAAATCAAAAAGTATAAGAGATAGATGAAATCTGATGCCACACTACTGCTTCAGCATCAAAAGCTCTACAAAAGTCTTTATTGAGTCGAAGTTGTCAGATGACCCCTTATGGGAGTTACGGCCCCTTAAAGGTGAAAAATAGCATTTTTTCATGTTTTTGGCCTATGGAATGAAAACTATTCCAGATAGAGAGAAGCTGTTGCTTGCTTAAATGTTCAGCTCATTTAGCTCTACAAAAGTCTCCATAAGGTCAAAGTTGTCAGATGACCCTTTATAGGGGTTATGGCCCCTTAAAGGCAAAAAATAGAGTTTTTGGCCTATAGAATGAAAACTATTGCAGATAGAGAAAAGCTGTTGCTTGCTTAAATGTTCAGCTCGTTTAGCTCTACACAAGCCTCCATAGGGTCGAAGTTGTCAGATGACCCCTTATAGGGGTAACGGCCCCTTAAAGGCAAAAAATGGTGTTTTTGGCCTATAGAATGAAAACTATTGCAGATAGAGAAAAGCTGTTGCTTGCTTAAATGTTCAGCTCATTTAGCTCTACTAAAGTCTTCATAGGGTCAAAGTTGTCAGATGACCCTTTATAGGGGTTATGGCCCCTTAAAGGCAAAAAATAGAGTTTTTGGCCTATAGAACGAAAACTATTGCAGATAGAGACAAGCTGTTGCTTGCTTAAATGTTCAGCTCATTTAGCTCTACAAAAGTCTCCTATGGTCGAAGTTTTCAGATGACCCCCTATAGGGGTTACAGCCCCTTAAAGGCAAAAAATAGTGTTTTTGGCCTATGGAATGAAAACTATTGCAGATAGAGAAAAGTTGTTGCTTGCTTAAATGTTCAGCTCATTTAGCTCTACAAAAGTTTCCATAGGGTCAAAGTTGCCAGATGACCCCTTATAGTGGTTACGGCCCCTTAAAGGCAAAAAATAGAGTTTTTGGCCTATAGAACGAAAACTATTGCAGATAGAGACAAGCTGTTGCTTGCTTAAATGTTCAGCTTAATTAGCTCTACAAAAGTCTTTTTAGGGTCGAAGTTGTCAGATGACCCCTTTAAGGGGTTATGGCCCTTTAAAGGTGAAAAATAGTGTTTTTTGCTTTGGAATGAAAACTTTTGCAGATAGAGAAAAGCTTTTTATTGCTTAAACATTCAGCTCATTTAGCGATACAAAAGTCTTCAAAGGGTTAACATTAAGACCAGGTGAGCGATTCAGGCTCCTGGGAGCCTCTTGTTATATGTCTATTTTTAGGGTTATTACAAACCAAAAGCCTATATAGCTACACAGGGACCCATGCCTTGTACCTTTGGTGATTTCTGGAGAATGGTTTGGGAACAGAAGTCTGTCGTCATAGTGATGATAACAAAAGTCACAGAAAAGGGCAGAGTATGTTTACTTTAAACTGATCTTCACAATAATGCACTGGTATTTAAAGTAATCAGAGATACAAAATAGAATGGAATATGAACTCTATAGTATGCCTTTTCCTAAACATAATATTGTTACTGTATCATGTATTGAAGAAATTTTTTATTTTAAAAACAGATTATTCAATTTAAATCTGCATTTTATGCCAGTGTGTCAATCATGAAAAGAAAATTAATTTTTGATGCAGCAATGTTTTTATTGTAGAAAAAATGTGATAAATACTGGCCAGATGAAGGTATAGAACAGCATGGTAACATAGCAGTCAAACATCTCAACACTTTCTCTAGAGCTCATTACACTGTTAGAATGTTCTCTCTCAAAGACACAAAAGCTAAAAAGGTGAGTCTTTCTACAAGTTAAAATAATCATATCGGGGAAAAAAAATATCTGACAGAGAAAATATGGTTAAGGTTTTTACAGAATTATTATTGTGAATAATTTTTATACAGCATTATTATTGTGAATAATTCATGGACTTTGAAATGTCCAACCCTTCCATTTAAAAATTATTTATGTAAATAGTTTGGTTTGTCATTCATTCATTCATTCGTTCGTTATTAAAATAGTTTACAAAGGCTACTCACACAAAATCAATTTTCTATCAGAACGTTTACACTTACATCTTTCTCCATACATTTAGCAAACCTGTTTAACATCTTGAGATTTCACTGAAATCCTATGAAGTCTTACAAATTTGATTTAACAAACCCTTGTATTTCTTATTTCAGCAATCATCAGAAAGAATAGTCTACCAGTTTCATTACACAGAATGGCCAGACCATGGGGTTCCAGATTTTACATTACCTGTCCTTAAATTTGTACAGAAATCAGCATTTGCTAATCCACCAGGGGCAGGCCCTATAGTGGTGCATTGCAGGTATGTAATACTGTGATTTCATTACTATTCAAGGAGTACCAAATTTCATGGTATTCATGGTTGGCAGTCAACTAAGAAAATAAGAATCAGATGAAATGTTATCATGCCTCATCTATGATAGTAGGAGGGCATATAGTGGTTGGGTCTGTTCATCCATCCATCTGTCTGTCTGTTTGTCTGTCAGTCCCAAGTGTTGCAAGATTGAGCATTATGTCTTTTGGACATATTCTTGTTTCATATTGATTCAAGATTTTATTTAGCAAAATGTACAAACTACTAAATATAAAAGTTCAACAAAATGTATTTGATAGAGACACAAAAATTGGACCCAAGAAAACAAATCCACAGCATTAGCACAAAAAAGATGGAAAGCCTTTTAACTGTATAGCAACTGCTGTCAAAAACATTCATAACCAAATTTTTTATTTACAGTAATTTGTAATATAAGATTTCTTTTAATTGTGTTTGTTGTCCATATTTACATGTATCAGTTGAATATTTTTCATGTCATATCTGACAATTTTAATGATTTAGTTATTTTCTTATTTGAATATCCACTTTATTTTTACAGTGCTGGTGTAGGAAGAACTGGTACCTACATTTTAATAGACACTATGATAGAACAGATTAAAGATAAGGGAACAGTCAATATTCCACAGTTCTTACTGAAGATCAGACAACAGAGAAACTTCCTAGTCCAAACTGAGGTAAGCTTTTCTGTCAAAGAAAATAAAGGGTATCTCATGAGACAAAGTTTCCTAGATCTAACTGAGGTGTGGTTTCGGTCAAAGAGGGGCATCTAATGGGACATACATGTTTTTTCCTCGTCCAACCAAGGTACAGTTTCTGTCAAAGAAAAGAAAAGGCATCTGATATAGCATAATATAATACTCCTCCCACATACAAACAATTTGTAGAATAAACAAAAATCTTTCTAGTCGGAACACATTCTAAAACTTTCAAGTGTTGAAACTGAAATTAATGGCACCATGTTTTGAAAATAATGAGATGTGGAATAAGTGTACACGACACAACCTACAATATAAACAACAATTTAAAAAATCCACAATAGAAAACAGCCAGCAGCCTTCAATGTGACCAGTGGTCGCTGCTCGCTGTTTTAAAATTGGCCCTGAATTTACAATAAACTACATATGATTCAAGCCTAATCCTAAAGTACAATGAAAGACCCTATTCTTTTACAAAAAAATAATGAACATAAATGTATGTCTGGCAATTGAATTAATTATGGGACACACAAGTTTAATGTTTCAGGATCACAATTAAACAGCAGATGTTGAAAATACATGTATGTATTAGAAACATTAAAGTTCTTCTGACATATTGTTTATTGTAGGTCACATGGTCATGACTTGTACTTGAGACATGATATCAATTCTATACAAAAAACTAGGAAGACAAAGACCTTTACCACTGTCTTTTGTTCCTCATCCACCTTATCCTCAAAGCAATCTATGCTCACAGTCCCTTAAGTTTGTTTGACAATTATTGATTTTGTTTATTTTGTAGGAACAATACATGTTGATACATGATGCCTTGGTAGAGTACTTACTTAGTCATGATACAGAGGTCCGTAATGGAGAAATCAACAAATATATTCAGAATCTTACTAGAATTAATGAAAATAATACATCACAACTGCAAAAGCAATATGAGGTAAGGATGAATTTTTATGCCCCATCTTGGAAAGTAAGAGGCATATAGGGTTGGAGACTGTACGTCCTTCCATCCCAAATGATCAGAGATGGGTCATTATGTCATTAGGACATATTCTTTTTTGTATAGGAAATAACAAGTTTTTGTCATAAAAAAACCCTAACATCACATATTTCAATTATTAAGGTAAGAAATGACTTTTTAAGAAAACAAAAAAACAAAAAGGTATGATGGCTAAAGGATGAAATCACATTCAATTATAAAAATATACTACTTCCTTAATCTTTTGTTTGCAGACTTTCCATTTACATAATTATAGATATATACATGTATATCCACAGTAAGTCCTAATTGTATCTTGCATGAATCAATTTCTTTTCAGTTGGTAGTAGCCTATAATCCTAAAGAAATAGATAAATTTCCAGCTTTAGAAGAGTTTAATGTGCCAAAGAATCGATGTGAAGATCTCATTCCTATGACTACAAAACGAGTGCCCCTCCCTACCAAACCAGGGATACAGGGCTCGGACTATATCAATGCATCTTTTCTGCAGGTAAAAAAAAAAGATGAAATACAGCTTTCAATAAAGGCCTGCTTTGTTTAGAAATAAAATAGTTCACTTATATTTCCGCCATTTAGAACTTTATCATACCCTCTGCAATTAACAGTTTCTTTTTCTTTTTCTTTTTTTTTTTTGGGGGGGGGGGGTAGGAGTTATATACATGTAGGAATCACCCTGTCTGTCCATCAGTCCATATACTTGGTAAGCACTTATCCTCTACATTACATGTAGATGTGAACAAAGAATTTTTATTGCTCTCGGGTATTATTCAGGAGAGTTTATTGGACCTAGACTTTTAAAAGATAGGTGACATCGTAAGCACAACTCCTCCTAAACCGCTTGTCAGATTTTGATGATACTTTGAAGAAAGTACATTATTGGTTGATGTTCATAAAAAATTTTCATTGTGTCGGCGGGTTATCATTTAGATGAGATTATCCTACTTGAGGATATTTCGGGTGTTATAGAGTCCAATATGAGGCGGTGGGTATCCTTTTATGAGCAAGTTGTGAGTAAGTTTCTTGTTTAAGTTTCCATTGATACCAAATAATAAACATTCTTATGAATTCTGAAATTAACGCCTTAATATACTTTTGCATTTTGACAGAATTCAAACATCAAAATGTTTTAATTGGACAAAATGTAACATCATAATATAAGAATCTTCTGTTCTTTCACCAAGACCCCTACTGATTTTTTTCTTTGCCATTTCCTACTTAAAACATTCCATTGCCCTATTGGTGCACCTTTGCTTCTTGCTCCATTAATATACTTTACAAAGTCCTTATTTGATTTTGAAATGATTGATATGGTGGGCAGCTTGAATTTAATGTCTTTCTTTAGAAAAAATATATATTGATAGGTTAATCCTAGTTATCAGACTTCACCAAGTTTTTATGGCCCGACCACGTATGTGGATCGGACATATAGTTTTACCCTTGTCCGTCCGTCCGTCCGTCCGTCCGTACGTCCGTACGTCCGTCCGTAACACTTTGGTTAAGTTCTTGGTTAAGGTCCATTACTGGGATAGTAGATGTTGGGGGTCAATGATATTTCACCACCAGATGGGTCTTGGGTAGGGCTACACCACCCACTAGAAATTAGGTCACTGTGACCTATATTTTATGCATGAACGACTTCGGTTAAGTTCTTGGTTAAGGTCCATAACTTGGATACTAGATGTTGGGGGTCAATGATATTTCACCACTAGATGTGTCTTAGGTAAGGTGACACCACCCAATAGAAATTAGGTCACTGTGACCTATATATTACGCATGAATGACTTTGGTTAAGTTCTTGGTTAAGGTCCATTACTCGGATACTAGATGTTGGGGGTCAATGATATTTCACCACCAGATGGGTCTTGGGTAGGGCTACACCACCCACTAGAAATTAGGTCACTGTGACCTATATTTTACGCATGAATGACTTTGGTTAAGTTCTTGGTTAAGGTCCATAACTTGGATACTAGATGTTGGGGGTCAATGATATTTCACCACTAGATGTGTCTTAGGTAAGGTGACACCACCCACTAGAAATTAGGTCACTGTGACCTATATTTTACACATGAATGACTTCGGTTAAGTTCTTGGTTAAGGTCCATAACTTGGATACTAGATGTTGGGGGTCAATGATATTTCACTACTAGATGTGTCTTAGGTAAGGTGACACCACCCACTAGAAATGAGGTGACTGTGACCTATATTTTACGCATGAATGACTTTGATTAAGTTCTTGGTTAAGGTCCATATCTTGAATACTACATGTTAGGGGTCAATAATATTTCACGTATCCCAGGTAATGCACATTGAGGGTCGATGATATTTCAAGAACGGGAGGGCCATCCTGTGGCTCATAGACACATTTTCTAGTCTTTCAAGTTTTGTTTTATATAATAGCATTGATATACACATGTATATAATTTTCAATTATTCTCATCTTTCAGGGATATACAAAGACCAATGAATTTATCTTGACTCAACATCCACTGGAGTCAACCATAGAAGATTTCTGGAGAATGGTTTGGGATAAAAACTGTTCTGTTATTGTATTGTTAACTGATACAATTGACAATGAGGTATTTTTAAACTCCTGAATTAAGAGGCTATGCTTTGTTTTCCCCTATTGTCTTAAACATTTTCATACACTCAGTGTAAGAGATGAGGACTATCTTGTACTATTATAGTGATCTTTTGTGTTATATAGATGCTTTGATTTAAGAATTGACAAGTTAAACTATTTTCATTGATTTTATCAAAATCAAAATTCATTAGTAAACTGTTCAGCTGAAACTCTGTCTATGCAGACTTGACTAGTAGGACTGTCTTTAGCATGACCAGGGATAGGTTCTTGTTTTGTATACCTATATTTTCCAAATTTCACAAATTGTTTATAGTACTAATGCAAAAGATGTGATAAGTTAGTGATTTGATGGTGAATAATAAAACCTGACACAACAAACTAGCCAAACATGTTACATAAAAATTATAAAAAAGTACCTTTAAAACTTTTGTTTTATGTATGGCATAGCAAACAGTCTATGGCGTTTACATCAAGAAATCTCAGGAATGTTACACCCCCACCCCAAGAAACCACCCCCCCCAAAAAAAAAACAACAAAAAAACAAAACAAACCAAAGTAACCTTTGTTTACTTAGGCTTTAGAACTAGAAATAATGCTGAGCATTTATGTTTCAGGAATTTGTACAATTTTGGCCAGATGAGGAAAACCCACTCCAAGTTGACACAGGAATATTTAAACTGACATTCCGTGAAGAGGAGACAGGTGCTCTGTATACTACTAGGGATTTCTTACTAGAATCTACCCAGGTAGGTTGTTTTATGTTTTGTGTCTCCTTAGTAGATAGATAATAAATGGTATCAATGTCTATATTATTATTGTTAGTCAAAATGTACACCATTAATACCAAAATACTGGTATTTCATTTGCTATTCATTAATATGATAAAAACATGAGATGATTTGAATGCTATTACATATGTGGCTGTTAGTCAGTGTTTCTTTGCCAGTACTTGATAGAGTCTTCCCCTAAGGGTAAAAAACAGTGTTTCACCTAACCCTTTTAGGAGTGTCTTTAGACTTGAGGAAGTTTGCAAATATTATTGAAAATATATAGGTTTCAAATTTGATGCCTTAAATGAAAAGATAAAAGTAAAAGGTATACCATAAGCAAAAAATTTTGATAGGTTCTTGACCTCGTTCTCAAGATAATTGACGTTAAAGTTTTGGCGGTAAAAGGTTTTCTCCGACTTTTTCATAGGTTTAGCATTAGCACTATTAGCTGTTTTAAAACCCATGACAGAATAATTAGGATTGAATAAAGCTTTGTCTATAACCTCTTTATAACATATTATAGACATTAATAATAAGGAAATAGGGGGTTCATGGCCAAAAAATTTAACCCTATTTAGATGGTAAAATCCAGAGGATTCGGAAAAATTGACAGAAATGTCAATACAAGACCAGCAAGCAACCTTTAATTTGGCTTGAAAGGACCTACCTAAAAGAACCTTGAAGGAACAACCACAATCCAAAAAACTCTTCAACTTAAAAACATTCAGTATAAATCTTATTATTAGAAATTTCCAGTTTTCCATCTTTAAAATGTCTCAGTGATTTTGGTAATGTTGTTAATTTGTTATATGACCAATGTATATGGTTATGAGAAATAAAGATATATATATCATTATACCCCTGCTTCGAAGAAGAGGGGGGTATACTGTTTTACCCTTGTCCGTCCGTCCGTCCGCAACAAAACTTCCGTCACAGTTTTCTAAGCAACTACATGAAATAAAGTTCTGATATTTTGTATACAGCTTTATCATATAGTCCCATATGGTGTATACCGATTTTATGTTCCTAGGTAGTCTACTTCCTGTTTACCGAATACTAAGGTTTTAACACATAATAGATGCAAAATTTTCGTCACAGTTTCCCAAGCAACTACATGAGATAGAGGTCTGATATTTTGTATACAGCTTTATCTTATAATCCCATATGGTGTATACCGATTTTATGTTCCTACGTAGTCTACTTCCTGTTTACCGAATACTTAGGTTTTAACATATAATGGACATAAATGCAAAATATTCGTCACAGTTTCACAAGCAACTACATGAGATAGAGGTCTGATATTTTGTATACAGCTTTATCTTATAGTCCCATATGGTGTATACCGATTTTATGTTCCTACGTAGTCTACTTCCTGTTAACCGAATACTAAGGTTTTAACACATAATAGATGCAAAATTTTCGTCACAGTTTCCCAAGCAACTACATGAGATAGAGGTCTGATATTTTGTATACAGCTTTATCTTATAATCCCATATGGTGTATACCGATTTTATGTTCCTACGTAGTCTACTTCCTGTTTACCGAATACTTAGGTTTTAACACATAATAGACATAAATGCAAAATTTCCGTCACAGTTTCCCAAGCAACTACATGAGATAGAGTTCTGATATTTTGTATACAACTTTATCCTATAATCCCATATGGTGTATAGTGATTTTATGTTCCTAGGTCAACTACTTCCTGTTTACCGAGTATTTAAACTTGTATGCATGGCTTAGTTTTTGGAGCGGGGGTATCACTAGTGAGCATTAGCTCACAGATTTACTTGTTTATTCTGCTTCACATTTTAAAACTAAAACATTGTTTTCCAGGATGACTATGTTCTGATGACCAAGATAATTTCTTGTCCAAACTGGCCGAGACAAGATCTTCCAATGTCCAAAGTCTTTGAACTGATAGAAGCTGTCCGAGATATTCACAGAATCAATGACATTGGGCCAGTCATAGTTGTTGATAGGTTTGTTTGCCATTATAATTTCATAATTAGTACAACTTTCTTGCTTAAGGTGTAAAGCCACCTTCTCCCTTTAAAAGTAAGCTATTCAGTGTGTAAATAGAGGTGCAGATCTTAAATTAACATTGATTAAGCAATGTTTGAGGACTTTCATAGTCACATTTTATGCAACTCTGTCATATATATATATATACTTGGTAAAACTTCGATTTTTACTGACTTGACCCTTTCTATCTTTGTCATTTATTCTATTACAGATATGGAGGAGCAACTGGATGTAAATTCTGTGCCCTGTGGGCTTCCCTTGATCAGTTACAACATGATAAAACCATAGACATTTACCACTTATGTAAACTGTACCATAAAAAACGTCCTGGGATTATAGGCTCCCTGGTATGTATGATATGCCTATTAAACAGAGATTTAATCTTAGGGCCTGTCAAACAACAATGCAGGACATACAGTTTTTTTGGTTTGTCTTTCCTGCATCACACTTTTGATCTAAACCAATTTTGGAGAACAGCAAGGCAGGTCTTGATGACATTTTTAGGGCCTACCAACCAAAGATGCAGGACATATTGGGTTTTTTTTTTGGTTTGTCTATCCTACATTTAATTATGCATCACACCTTGACATCTAAACCATCTTTCTGGAGTACAGCAAGGCAGATCTTAATGACATTTTTTGGACCTGCCAATGAAAGTAGGAGGATATTTAGTTCCGCCTTTTCAATCAATCTTGCATCACACTACTGTTTTATGTTTGTGTTAATGTCGATTTCTTGCATCAATGCAGATCTGAATGAAATATTCATAACAAGAACATTTCATTGAAGCAAATATTTTGATTTCAAACATATATTTGTGTTTTAGGAGACACATTTGCTTTTACATGGCTGTAATTGTCTTATATAAAATGGTTCTGGGTGTATCACTGCAATAGTATGATGTTTGTTTCTGGGCTTTGTATTAATGAGGTAATTCCTGTCAATTTAATTACCAAAATCTGTATGTGCCAGTGATTAAGGTTAATTTTTTGACAACATAAAGTATAGTTTGAAATCATTAAATAATGGTGTATGCAAACTTTTTGAAAATTTTTTAAATAAATGATTTTCTAATTTTGCAGGAGGATTATTTATTTCTATATAGTGCTGTCGAGAGTTACTGTAATGATCAGAATGATAAAGACTCTGCCATTTTGTCAAATCACTTAATATTACGGTCCGTCAAAAGAAACGGGACGATGCCAAGAAGTCCCTCAGTTCAAACCAAGGTTCCACGAAGCCCGTCATTACCAAATAACCATGTCTCAAACAGGGAAGAAACCAATGTGTGACAGAGATACAAAAAATATTCTACAGATATTCACTTTTGCCATGTGTTCAAAAAATATTTTAGTTTTTTGCTAATTTAATAGAGGAATGCAAAACACGAATATTCAAGTGCTATTAATACATTTTTTTGATACAATGTACAAAACCAATTAATATTTATATTATGTAAATGCAGTATTTATTTAGATATGTACTCAATCGAAGTTAGTGAATTTAACTCTAATGTTAGTGGCGCTTAGTCTTTTATACTGCATGGAACTTAGAATTGTGTATTTTATCATTTAAGATGTATTATCTAGAAATGTAATTTCTTGTAAGTTGTATAAAAAGCTATTATCTAAGTATGATAAGACTATAGTGGTTACTATAATTGTGTCGCTCTACAAATTATTTTTGTTTGTGATGAACAAAGTCCATACAATATCATATGTATGTATTAACATATCATTCAATTATCCTCTTTCCGTTAAAACCTTGGTATAATTACATTGTGCAAGACATATAAAATATTGAGCAATTGGTAGTAATCCTATCGATCCCTTTAAATCTTCTATTGTATTGAAAGAAACTGAATACTACCAATTGCTGAAGATTTTAAATGTCTTACACAAGGTACTTATACCAAGGTTTTAACGGAAAGAGGGTAAAACTTAAATCTGAATGTAGTTTATTAGAAAATAAAGCAAGACAATTCATGATTTTGTACATTAAATACATTCTTTTTGGTGAAAGTAATGTAAAAAATAATAGCATTGTGAAAAATTTACTTAAACTTAAGATGCACGCTCTCTATAGAAATAAATTCAATTTTGCATTGTTACAATTTTGAAGCAAAAATTGTGCTAAAAATACTGTCAGACATTTTTTTAATTCACCAAAGCATTATTTGCACACTGTATATACCTCAATAATTTTGTAAAACATGAATTTCTTAACATTCCAGAATGAAATTCAAAAATCAAGCTTAATTTACAATTTGGTATTTAAGATATTAATTGTAATAGTAGTAATTATACACACAATAAGACGCTTGTTTAACTTAAATAATGAGCAATATCACTTATTTGGTTTTGAAATTTTGTTAACTTGGTGTATTTATCCATTCAATAAACTGCTTTTCCCATGAAATATAACATGTTTATATTTCATAAAAACTTGGCATATGATGAAAGGTTGTATAATTTTTTTTAAATCATATTTTCGATCATTTAGTTTAATTTTTAAAACTTCTAGTTTGGATATTTTGTTTGCTATTGGCATCTGTTTTTATTTTGTATGAGGTTGTCATGGGAATGATTTGTGATATTGATTTTATTGAAGTATTTTACATTTATGAAAAACAGGCATTCACGATTTTATGTTGTATTTCTTTAATTGTTGTGCTTTTTACAAATTTGAATTTTAAAACTTTGTTATGTTATTTTTTATATACACATCAGTTTGTTTCTAGCATATGTTATTATTGTGTATTTTTTTATGATATTTACTTGTAATATATATACATACTTAATATGACCATTTCATCATTTTTTGCATTTTAATACTCATATAAAAGAAAACTGTTGATGTCTTTATTAAATTAACCTAAATTTGTAAGATTTTCTGTAAATTCACATAACTTTGTAAATGGAAAATGTTTCAATGATTTAAATGAAATTTTTCACAGCTATTAAAGTTAAATATAATTGAATCCTAAAGTTTCCTTTTAAAAGAAAAATGATTGAATTTTAGACCAGGCTACTGTAAAAGAGAAATTTAACTGGTGTTTCTTTGGCTAAATTGATGATCACAAAATATCTAAGAAAATCAACCCCAGGTGAATAGCTTATTCTTTGACTAAAGGATATCTTTAGTCAGCAAAATCATGAACGCATCCCTCACATGAAAGGTTGACTAACTAAAATGCAAAAATATCCCCCCTCTAAAATTTTAATGGTTTCAGTATCATATAATGTCCCATTAAATGTTCTATTCTTTTCGTCATGTCATAATTCTGTGTTAAAGTAACATAGATGTAAGATAGTGTAAATTGTTCATTCAGTAGAAAGCTTTGTACATAAAGCCTAGCTCAGATTAACATTAGTCTTGCCCAAGTGTAAATATTTATAGTTTTCTTGAATGTTTTGTATTCTCTACTTGGTGCTATGTTGTTTTGTAGAAATGTATTGTCTTCACACAATCTTTGCTTTCTTGGACATCTATTTACATGTAGTTGCACCTTCTACCTTGTGAAATTTGATACAAATGAAAGAAGAAAAGATGTAAATTACCTTTTAGATGGTTTCATGTTTATACACTGTAAGAGCAAGATTCTTATCGAATTTTTTTTTTTTTACATCAATACCATTTGATAAGATATTTACATGGCAAAGGGATATTACTGTAAACTGGAAAATTTTTCGCAGTAGTTTTTTTCACAATTTTTTTGTTAACATTGTTAGTGAGAAAATTAAACAGAGCAAATATTAATGTATTTGTCTTCTATCAAGTCTATGGACAAAAACATTTAATACAGGACAAATTTAAACTGCATGAATGAAAATTCAATTGTTCTACCGTCTAAAAAAAAAGACGGTGCAAAAATTTCAAGGTTTACACTATGTTTTCAGTTTATGGTAATATGCTGCATTGAATTTAATGTAAATAAACCTATAGCTTTAAGCCTTACCATTTATTTTTAGATCCACAAACATTAATCATGTTGATTTCTTATGTATCAAATCTTATAGAACAATATACTTGATGTATCCAAAAACCTAGAATATTTTTCTGTAGAGTTGGTATAACAATAGCATGTGTATTGGTTTATTTTTGAAATAACTCTAAGACCTAGTCAGTTTTATAATTCAGACACAAATTTCATTTGGCTGAAATCAAAACTTTTAATTTTTGTAAGTGTTCATTTACATACAGACTATAGGTATCATGAAATCTTGTAATATACAGATATGTAAAAATTCAAAATAGTAAGTGTTAAAAATATTGTTTTTATTACAATGTTTCATCTAATTCAGAGTTTCATGTCGCATACAAATTTTTCAGTTATTAAATCTAGGTTTAATAACAACATATTAAAAAAAAATGTCATTTTTCCCACATTTAGAAAAAATTCTGTTTTCTTCTTTTATTCTACAATTAGTAATATTATTACTTTGGGTAAAATATAATGAAGTCGTGACTGATTTTTTTTTTATGCCATAATACAATTGAATCTTTGAAATGTATTAATGACATGTACAGCTTCATTTAAATATTTGTTATAACATGGATTTGCTTTGCAGCTTTACAGATACAATGGTCCTTCTGTTATGCTTTAATTTACTTTATTATTTTGTTAATTTGTCCCATATCTCGCTGCAGCTAGCTTTAATCAGGAATAATGTTTAACATTGATTTTTTTCTCTTTCTTGCTTTTGTGTGTGTTTTCTTTTGACTCTTTTATCTCTCTTCAAATTATTCCAATATAATAACCACTAACTTAACAAAAGAAACCAAAATGTTTCAGATTTAAAACTAATGCCTTGGTCTGCCTTCCTATTAAGGCCCCTAGAACCCCATTTTTATACGACCGCAAAAAATTTGCGGACGTATTATGGTATGATGCTGTCGTCGTTGTCGTCGTCGTCGTCGTTGTCGGTGTCTGTTAACTTTTTAGTGTTTCCACAATAACTTTAGTTCCAGTTATCTGATTGCTATGAAACTTTACAATGATGTTCCTTACCATAAAAGGATGCATGGGATTGATTTTGGGGGTCCCCCCATTTTTTGTTTAGAAATTAGGGGCCAAAAAAGGGCCAAAAATACTACTTTTTTGTTTGTTTCCACAATAACTTTAGTTCTAGTTATCCAATTGCTATGAAATTTGACAGTGATGTTTCTTACCATACAAGGATGAATGGGATTGATTTTGGGGGTCCCCCCTTTTTTTGTTTCGAAATTAGGGGCCCCAAAGGGGAAAAAAATTCAAATATTTTACTTGTTTCCACCATAACTTTGGTCCTAGTTGGCCTATTGCTGTGAAATTTGTCAAGAATGTTTCTTACAATAAAAGAATGAACCTGATGAATTTTTGCGCCCCCTTTTTCTCCGTTGTGTAATTAGGGGCCAAAAGGGGCCTAAATAAAAACTTTTTTATTTGTGGTCCGATTTTGAAATTTTTTTTACATGTTTGTTCTTGTCAAATAGCGGATACAAAATTAAGAATTAATTTTTGCGACCCCCCCCTTTTTCCCCCTATTACGTAATTAGGGGCTAAATGGGGCCAAAATCGAAACTTTTTTATTTATGGTCAGATTTTGAAATTTTTTTTGCAAGTTTATTTTTGTCAAGTAGCAAATCCAAATTTGAGAATTTATTTTTGCGACCCCCACCCCTTTTTCACCTGTTACGTAATAAGGGGCCAAAAGGGGCCGAAATTGAAACTTTTTTATTTCTGGTCCGATTTTGAAAATTTTTTTTGAATGTTTGTTCTTGTCAAATAGCGGATACAAAATTAAGAATTAATTTTTGCGACCCCCCCCCTTTTTCCCCTTATTACGTAATTAGGGGCCAAATGGGGCCGAAATTGAAACTTTTTTATTTCTGGTCCGATTTTGAAAATTTTTTTGCAAGTTTATTTTTGTCAAGTAGCAAATCCAAATTTGAGAATTTATTTTTGCGACCCCCACCCCTTTTTCACCTGTTACGTAATAAGGGGCCAAAAGGGGCCGAAATTGAAACTTTTTTATTTCTGGTCCGATTTTGAAAATTTTTTTTGCATGTTTGTTCTTGTCAAATAGCGGATACAAAATTAAGAATTAATTTTTGCGACCCCCCCCCTTTTTCCCCTTATTACGTAATTAGGGGCCAAATGGGGCCGAAATTGAAACTTTTTTATTTCTGGTCCGATTTTGAAAATTTTTTTTGCATGTTTGTTCTTGTCAAATAGCGAATACAAAATTAAGAATTAATTTTTGCGACCCCCCCTTTTTCCCCCTATTATGTAATTAGGGGCCAAATGGGGCTTTTTTATTTGTGGTCCGATTTTGAAAATTTTTTTTGCATGTTTGTTCTTGTCAAATAGCGAATACAAAATTAAGAATTAATTTTTGCGACCCCCCCTTTTTCCCCCTATTATGTAATTAGGGGCCAAATGGGGCTTTTTTATTTGTGGTCCGATTTTGAAAATTTTTTTTGCAAATTTATTCTTGTCAGGTAGCGATTCTAAATTTAAGAATAAATTTTTTGGGCTGTAATCATAATTTTAAAAAAATTCTGGTTCGATTTTTAATTTTTTCCCCAAACATTATTCTTTTAAAGAATAGAATACAACATTCAAAATTTATATTTTTAGCCCCTGGGTTGAAAGTCCATCAGAGAAGCATGTGTCAAAAACCTTTGTCAGTCCACCATGGGCTGCATGTGTCCAGAACAATAGACTATCCATATTAGGCCTAAAACGTACAGGGTTCAACATGTTGCGGTCGTATCATGCTGCGCTCGGCGAAGCTTTTTATTAGGAATCCTTTGAAGGTTTATACCCCTTAGTTTAATAAAAGGTTGTGTTAGTGTAAATATATATATATGTGTTAATGTCGTGCTTTATAGATCTGTGAATATTTTCATGCCAGAAGAACAGCTGTTCTTTAAGATTTTCACTACAAAACCCATCATCATTTATCATGTATATCATACTTATATGAATGGCTAATTCAATAAACCAGTCATATTGCTTGTCTGATTATTTTGTACAATTTTTTCATAGTTATTTTATTAACATAAAATTGTCATAGAATTTATGTGTATATGAGCTTTGAAGGGGAAGTTGACATATTTTTTACGCCTTGGAATTTCTGTCATTTATCAATTGTTTTTTTTTATTGTTCATACATGTACTTGTTGTCCCCCGCTGCAACACGTCGGAGGGACTTAGTAATGGTCTCCGTCCGTCCGTCACGTTTTTTGTGGGTGCAACTCCTCGGACACTACTGAAAGGATGTTGCTGAAACTTTACACACTGATAGGGTACAATGAGTAGATGATCATCTCATATTTGAAATTTTCAAAATGGCCACCGTTTCCATGGAAACAGGGAAGAAAGGTCAAAATATAGGACATTCAATATCTCGGTTACCTAGGTGCACAGGGTTCTGAAATTTTGTAGGCTGATAGAGCAAAAGGTACTCTATAATAATACGAAAAAAAAATTTGAAGCGATATTTACGGTTTTCGAGTTATTTACAAATTTGTGATTTTTCAGTCTGAAAAATGGGACTTTGTCAAACGTTTTTGTGGGTGCAACTCCTCTGACACTACTGAACCGATGTTGCTGAAACTTTACACACTGATAGGGTACTGTTAGTAGATGATCATCATATATTTGAAATTTTCAAAATGGCTGCCGTTTCCATGGAAACAGGGAAGAAAGGTCAAAATATAGGACATCCAATATCTCGGTTACCTAGATGCACAGGGTTCTGAAATTTTGTAGGCTGATAGAGGAAAAGGTACTCTATAATAATACGAAAAAAAATTGAAGTGATATTTACGGTTTTCGAGTTATTTACGAATTTGTGATTTTCCGGTCCAAAAAAATGGGACTTTGTCATATCAAACATTTTTGTGGGTGCAACTCCTCCGATACTACTGAACCAATGTTGCTGAAACTTTTAACACTGATAGGGTACTGTTAATAGGTGATCATCCCATATTTTGACAACCTATTTCTATCGTTTCTCAGAGAATATATTGCTTGAATTGACAAACCACACTTTTTATGTGGCGGCGGGGGACACATGGCTACACGTAGCAATCTTGTTTATTTCTAATACATTGTATCATTTGTATTTACATCAAAATAATTATCTTTCAACAACTTTTAAAAATTGTCTCCTTATTAATATATCAGTAAAAAAATTATGTTTTTGGTTAACTATTTGTAGAAATTGTAATATAACTTGAAAAAGTAATTTTATAGTAATTGGTTCTTAGAATTTTTTTGTAATGAATAATTCCAATTTGTTGATGTCATATTTCTATGCTTAACAAACTTCCATAAACCTGTGTCCTTCATAAATCACTAATGTTTAAGGTGTAATAAACACTGTCTTTCTACCCTAGCTTGAATAAAACACTATAATATTAATGTTTAGTCTTATTGCTTGCCTTACCATTTTTAGTTAGTTCGAAACCCTTTTTGCTATATTTTCATGGCTTTGTTGCTAAAAGGTCTTTGAAAGTCTCCAATAAACAAAAGTTTTAACACATTTTCATGAAACTTTATTGATACAAGGTGAAAGAAATTTGCCACTCTATTTTATGGTTAAATTAGTGTGGCTCACAAGAATAAATTGTACCTGAGACTGAAGCCCTGAAAAAAAGTTGAATTAAACAATTGGTGAATGGATTTGGAAAGGTCTATATTATACCCACACAAAGTGTTAAGTATTATGTAACACCCTAAATTTCATTGTGTGTCTCTCTGTGTGTCCTCAGATGGCTTCCAGATGTTACATGTAACATGGAAACACATTAAAACAGATTTCAAATAAAATTATACACAGCTGTTCAGTAGTAAAAAATTCAAATCCAATTTTTAGCTCACCTGGCCAAAGGTCATGTGAGCTTATGCCATCACTATGCGTCCGTCGTCGTTCTTTAACAATTTAAAAAATCTTCTCCTCTGAAACTACTGAACCAATTTGCTTGAAACTTGGCAGGAATGATATATGGCATGTTGGCTACAAACGATCCTCATTTTAAATTGATCTGATAAAAAAACATGGTGGCTGTTGCTAAAAATAGACCAGGGGGGTCAGACTACTGTTTTTGGCTTATAAATCAAAAAGTATAAGAGATAGATGAAATCTGATGCCACGTTGCTGCTTCAGCATCTAAAGCTCTACAAAAGTCTCCATTTGGTCCAAGTTGTCAGATGACCCCTTATAGGGGTTATGGCCCCTTAAAGGTGAAAAATTGTGTTTTTTCATGTTTTTGGCCTACAGAATGAAAACTAAAGCAGATAGAGATTAGCTGTTGCTTGCTCAAATGTTCAGCTCATTGAGTTCTACAAAAGTCTCCATAGGGTCGAAGTTGTCAGATGACCCCTTATAGGGGTTTTGGTCCCTTAAAGGTGGAAAATAGTGTTTTTGGCCTATAGAATGAAAACTATTGCAGATAGAAAAAAGTTGTTGCTCGCTTAAATGTTCAGCTCATTTAGCTCTACAAAAGTCTCCTTAGGGTCGAAGTTGTCAAATGACCCCTTATAGGGGTTACGGCCCTTAAAATAACTTTTTTTCATGTTTTTTGCCTATGTCATCTGTAAACAATTTAAAAACTCTTCTCCTCTGAAACTACAGAACCAATTTGCCTGAAACTTGGCAGGAATGATATATGGCATGTTGGCTACAAACGATCCTCATTTTAAATTGATCTGATAAAAAAACATGGTGGCTGTTGCTAAAAATAGACCAGGGGGGTCAGACTACTGTTTTTGGCTTATAAATCAAAAAGTATAAGAGATAGATGAAATCTGATGCCACGTTGCTGCTTCAGCATCTAAAGCTCTACAAAAGTCTCCATTTGGTCCAAGTTGTCAGATGACCCCTTATAGGGGTTATGGCCCCTTAAAGGTGAAAAATTGTGTTTTTTCATGTTTTTGGCCTACAGAATGAAAACTAAAGCAGATAGAGATTAGCTGTTGCTTGCTCAAATGTTCAGCTCATTGAGTTCTACAAAAGTCTCCATTTGGTCCAAGTTGTCAGATGACCCCTTATAGGGGTTATGGCCCCTTAAAGGTGAAAAATTGTGTTTTTTCATGTTTTTGGCCTACAGAATGAAAACTAAAGCAGATAGAGATTAGCTGTTGCTTGCTCAAATGTTCAGCTCATTGAGTTCTACAAAAGTCTCCATAGGGTCGAAGTTGTCAGATGACCCCTTATAGGGGTTTTGGTCCCTTAAAGGTGGAAAATAGTGTTTTTGGCCTATAGAATGAAAACTATTGCAGATAGAAAAAAGTTGTTGCTCGCTTAAATGTTCAGCTCATTTAGCTCTACAAAAGTCTCCTTAGGGTCGAAGTTGTCAAATGACCCCTTATAGGGGTTACGGCCCTTAAAATAACTTTTTTTCATGTTTTTTGCCTATGTCATCTGTAAACAATTTAAAAACTCTTCTCCTCTGAAACTACAGAACCAATTTGCCTGAAACTTGGCAGGAATGATATATGGCATGTTGGCTACAAACGATCCTCATTTTAAATTGATCTGATAAAAAAACATGGTGGCTGTTGCTAAAAATAGACCAGGGGGGTCAGACTACTGTTTTTGGCTTATAAATCAAAAAGTATAAGAGAAAGATGAAATCTGATGCCACGTTGCTGCTTCAGCATCTAAAGCTCTACAAAAGTCCCTATTGGGTCGAAGTTATCAGATGACCCCTTATAGGGGCTTCTGCCCCTTAAAGGTGAAAAATAGACTTTTTTCGTGTTTTTGGCCTACAGAATGAAAACTATAGCAGATAGAGATTAGCTGTTGCTTGCTTAAATGTTCAGCTCATTGAGTTCTACAAAAGTCTCCATAGGGTCGAAGTTGTCAGATGACCCCTTATAGGGGTTATAGCCCCTTGAAGTTGAAAATAGTGTTTTTGGCCTATAGAATGAAAACTATTGCATATAGAGAAAAGCTGTTGTTTGCTTGCCATTCATCTCAGTTAGCTCTACAAATGTCTTCATACGGTCAACATCAAGACCAGGTGAGCGGTTCAGGCTCCTGGGAGCCTCTTGTTAGTGAATTCAAGACATAATTGTGGGTTATGTCACTTACAAAATGTTGTCCCCAACCTTCCTGCTAAAGCAGGGTACTATAGAGTTAAGCTCCCCCACCTGTCCATTCCAATTGGTTTCTGAAACATAGCTTTTGAATGTCTTTATAGAATTTTATGAAACTTACACACATTAAAGCTTATGAGATAAGGGAGAAAAACAAAGGTCCAAAGTCGGGAAAAACACTAGAAATTTTTAAGGAAGCTTATTTAGGAAGGAATATTAGCCTATTGATTTGGGGTCAACAGGTCAAAGTTGCCCATTTTGCCAGATGGGGCTCAGAGCCATGCTATTGTTTTTATTTTGTTAACAAGGAATGACCTTAGACATTTTGATTTATTATCCTTGTTCCATTAGCATCATTAAGTTAAGCAAACTTCAAAAATTCAATCAATATTAAAGATTGTTACACTTGAAGAAAATAGTACAATTCAATATACTGTTAAAAAGGTATGGAATATTAAAATTTCTAATTAAATTCAACTACATACATTATAGGGCACTCTGTTCTAGAAAGTTAACATTTGTTTTTGTTCCATAATCAGGGATCCATTTATTGTTTGTTTGGTTTTTTTTTTTGGGTATGTACTTTTTCGAATAATAATAAAATTGAATTCTTTATTAATAGAGGCCATTAGAGGGTAACACAGTTAGTTAACAATATTACTTAGTTTTCAAAGTAAAAGTATGCAACAATATATAGTCATCTTCCCTGAGGCCCTCATAAGAATTACATTAAAAAAATGAACAATATGCAAACAAAATCTATAGAATACAATAATCAATGTTTACAAAAATTAAAAAAAAATATGAAAAAGAATGGAGTAAATGACTCTTTATTTTTAGTTTAAACAGGTTTGTATTACAAATAGTCTCTAATTGGGTTGGTAAATCATTCCATAAAACAGAACCCGAGTATTGGAAGGATCTTTTATAGATTTCTGTTTGAGGCTTTGGAACAATAAGCCTTTTCTTTGACACATTATTTCTTAAATCATGGGTGTTGTTTTAGAATGCGAACAAGTGTGTAAGGTAAATGGGGGCTTTTTCAGTTAGTCTTTTTTGGATGATTAAGTATTTATGATAATTGATTCTAATATCAACTGTCATCCATCCCAATTTCTGAAAAAGAGGTTCTGACGGCGACAAGGCAGCTGCATCTAAACTTAACCTAACAACTCTTTTTTGTTATACCTTCACTTCCACAGTTTCCCAATACGATGCAACAATAACCAATCAATGAAAGAATATAGCCATTTATAAAAAAAAGTTTTTTCTAGTTTCAAGATTAAGAATTTTTTTGATTTTAGAAAGTAAAAAGAGTTTAGATGAAATATGGGAACATATATGGTCAAAGTGCAAGATATGCAAAGCAACCATTTAATGATATAATACTGATATTTATTTATTTTATTTTATTATTATTATATTGAACTGTTTGTTTTATTTCAATAATACGGTAGAGAAATAATTATTCAAAACAATTTTTTAATTCAACAAAATATTTATGTTTTATTTTATTTTTTCTTAATGGCTGATTTAATTATTATTTAATTTCATTACATTTTTTTTTCATATAAAACTTTAAAATATTTAAAATTATTGTTAATCATTTTTAAAATATATACCAAAAAATAGTGGAGGAAATGCTTAATTGGTAAACAAACACTGCCCCATTAATTTGTTTATTTGCCATACGTATTTATGCAAATTGCAAAGGATGGGTGTTAAATGATTAAACAAACAAAAAATGAAACCCTACAATCTGTCGTGTTGTGACACGCGCGGTCCTTTTCCGGAGAACTATTGTATTACGGTGTAATTAGATCATAAATCAGCAAATATACAGATTTATGGCATATCCTTCTATATTCCTTTAAAACCTCCGAAATATCCGCAGATGCTCATATTAACAAAAAAAATTCCTTCTAGACAACATGTTGACCAGACATCGCATCTACATGAAGAAAATTTTCCAGCGTATGGAAAACCAATATCGCCATGGTTTTCGCCAAGTAGAACTTCTGAACGACCGATACCTCGGCCTTGTTTCCCGCTACAACTCCGCCCTGAAGCACCAACTCTTTGGGTTGTCCTACAGCCTGTATCTCAGAATCCAAGTGGTTGACGAAGTCCGCCGAGCCTACTTCGAGTTTACCAAGCAGAGAGCAGAGTTGCTGACCAAGTTGAGGTCGGAAATAATGTTCTACGACGACAACGAAGATGTATACGAGGTTATGCAAGACGAAATGGTAGATGAAGTCATTACAGCTTCCAGAGACTGAACTTGACAGAAAAGTACATGTGCACCCAGACAATTTTCAACAGCTCTTTTAAGAGCTACCAAACTGTTTCAAAAAGAATCTTAGTATATTGTAAAAGTATACACAAGGGGTGAAATATATGTACGATCGAGACTAGTGTACATATTTATTTAATCTAAAAAGTTTGTAATTTTTTAGGCGAGTTACTGTCATTCCTAGACGTCCCGCCGGTGTCGTTCTTTTCGTTACACGTGCGTTATACTTTTCTTGAAAAAAAAAACTTCTCTTTAACCACTTGATTGCATTAAAACTTGTTGTCTTTGTACACTTGACGTATTCAGCATTTGCACAAATAGAAAAACTACTGCTTTCTTAAATTTTCATGCAGACAGCTAAATGAACAAAAAAACTTCAAAGGTTATAGCTGTTATATGACTCTTTATAGGATTTGAGTCCCAAATGGCAAATAACCACTTTAATGGCGAGCCATTTAGTCTCCAGTGAGCCTCCTGTATCGACTTCAGTCACATCGCGACACGCTTAATTTAGCATTAGTATGTAAACAGTGTTTTAAATTTTCGAAAAAAAGTTCAATTGGTGGCGGATGTCAAAACTCATTCCGAAATCTTGTACATGAAACCAAAGACCTGTATAAAAACAGGTCAATGATGAAACAAATCGTACTGACCCGCTACCACCATGACAATAATATATTAAATACTGACTAGAGTATATGTTTTTTTTATTAAAGATACATTTTTACCCGGGCTTTTTTTGTACAAAGGGTATAAGATGACTAGAAGTTTAACTTTCATTCAATAAGTCGTTTGCTGAACTTGTGACATTGTTCAAAACGTGAATTTAACGCTGCGTTCACATTTACCCCCACTTAATGCGCATTCAATCCCTATTAGTCCCAGGCCGTAAATTGCCTCCGATGAAAGAGGAGGCAGTACAAGAAGGCGGGGGTCTGGGGGCCGCCTAGGCCCCAAGAAGCTATAGACTTTTCAATAAAACAAATCCAGTTTTCTTGCAAATCCTGATACCATTTTCAATATTAATTCAGATAGTTATAAAAAAAAGATAAACGAAAAGGCGCTGAATGCTATCCACTTTATACACTTTTCCTAAGTTTTAATTGCAAAAATCATCAACATCGAGCTTTTATGATTTTAAACATACAATGGAGAAGGAAACTAGAAACTAAGCTGCTCAAAGCAAAACATACCATCCGGTGGTGCTAAGGTCATTCATCTAGATCTCGAGCTTGTTATGGACAGTTTTTCACTGCCCTTTTATACATCTGAAATGAATAGACCGACAAACATGAAAGAAGACCTGTTGTGATTTAAAATCGACCATCTAAATAATAAGACCGACAACAACATAGCAAAAGTTCGCAGACACGTCATGACATCAGAATAAAACAGAAACTGAATCTACCAAAAGTAAGTAAAAGAAAAAGACTAACAAAGGAGTGCGGCAGTGACAATCTGACAGTTTATTACAGTATCCGAAACTACGATATCTGTATGAAGATATAGAAAAAGATTTTTATCTAACAGTCCGCGCCTCTTTAACACTTAAACTATATGGTCATTCATTTATTTAATTGAGAGGGAGGTCATGCTGGTAGACTGGGAGAGAAATTACCAATTTGACCAGAATTATTTACTAGGGGAAAAAAGACAGAGCCCAAAATCTTATCACTTATGAACGGATTCACGGTAAAACCTCCTTAACGTTTTAACCAACATTTTCACCAACAATCATCTACAGCTTTCTGCTATTATATGAGACCTTACATTTAGGTATGAGAGCTTTTTCAATTTAATTTATTAATATAAGAATAGATCAATCAATCCGATTTTATTGAAATACTGATTCAAACATGTAATAAAGACAAGAAACAATCTTCCATCTTCCTTTTATTTTATTTTTATTTTTTATTTTTTTGAAAACTGAGGAGGCAGCTGCCTCCTCTGCCTCTATGTAATTTACGGCATTATTAAATTTACCCAAAACGCATTAAAATGCAATAACGTCGTTTGCGTCCACACGTTTCTTCAATTCGCATTCAATTCGAATTAAGCTGACTGATATCCGTTCACACAAGATTTACCCCTTAATTCGCATTGAGTGGTTTCAGACGTCACATGCAGTAATTCATATAATTCAAATTGAATAAAATGCTGCGTTCACACTTACAAATAATGCGCATTCAATTCGATTTCAATTCGCATTCAAAAATTTTGACGCGTTCACACATAAAAACTTTTTGAATGCGAATCAATTCGAATTGAAATAATGCGGATTATCCAATTCGCTATGATGATACGTTTTCGATAATTCGAATTGGATAACTTCGCATTCAATGCGCATTGCACTGTCGTGTGAACGGAAACTTTTATTCAATTCGAATTGTATGACAAGTGCCCTAAATATATCTAATTGCATCAATTGAAATATATCTAATTGCTTCGATTAAAAATATATTTAATTGCTTCAATTAAAAATAAATATCTAATTGCATCACATTGAAAATATATCTAACATCAAATGAAACGGAGTAAAAGAAGAAGTTTTAACGTTTACGACGTCATTAATCCTTGACGTCATAGCAGATGTAAAACAGTTTTATTTAATCCCTGACATTACCAACACAAAAAAAAACTAACAATAAAAACACAGAAAACAAACCAAAAAAAAACATTCGATTTTTTTTTTTGAAGTGCTATTTTATTGCATATAAGTGCATTTTATGAAATGAACTAACCTATCAGAATTGTCAAAATCTTAGTCTTACTTAGTAAAAAAAATAATTTTTTTATAACGACTCTTTCGGGAAAAATTCATGCCACTAGTGTTTTTCTTTAAGATACCGCAATGATGATTGGCTAGAATAATCTAATCAATCAATCAATCAATCATTTATTGGCCAATCATGGGCCCTCAAGGGGCAAATACAATACAACAAATATGATTTAAAGGGAAAATTCGCAAAAAAATAATTTTTACATATGTTTTTCATCACATTTTACTAAACATAAATATACATGTAAAACTCTTCAATCTTCACTAATAAGCGAGTATGAGAGCGTTTTGTATCGATAAATTAGAACGATGGGTGCGGCCATTTTGTACGGCTAGAAGGCCCTATTGTCACGTGACCATCATCTAATATCCAATAACCACAAAGTACCAATACGATAACGACACGCAATGGTCATCTCTATCGCCATTTAAACATGATGATAGTTGGTTGTTCTACTCAGCGTAGTAACGGTTAAGTGTTATTCCGTTTTCCTAACCTAAAGAAAAAGGCAGACTTGCATCTTAAATGGGTCCAGTCTTTAGATTTGCCAACCAAAAATTTGAAATACAAATGACAACAAAGTTCCAGACAATAAATTTTGCTACGCCTGACGCGCGTTTCGTCTATTCAAGACTCATCAGAGGCGCTCTACCAAAAATATTGAAAATGCCAAACACTGTATGAATATGAAGAGCATAAAACAGTATAACCAAAAATACCAAACTGGGGAACCAAATTATTACTAAGATATTCAACCTATGTCTGGGGTAGGAAGAACCTTAGGGTTTAGACAATTTTAAAATTTAGACGGATAATTTAAAGCTTTGATGTATTCTCCAACTCAAAAGTGTTGGTGCCGGAGCGGGCTAACCTCGGGGAATTTACACTCCACCAGCAGTGCTAACCTTCACGTGTGTTTGAAATACAAATGACAACAAAGTTCCAGACAATAAATTTTGCTACGCCTGACGCGCGTTTCGTCTATTCAAGACTCATCAGAGGCGCTCTACCAAAAATATTGAAAATGCCAAACACTGTATGAATATGAAGAGCATAAAACAGTATAACCAAAAATACCAAACTGGGGAACCAAATTATTAAATGATTTTAATAAATGTACAAAAGCAAAATTTCACTGCGTGTGAAGTGCTTTTCTGGATTAACCTTCATCAGAGACGCTAGGAGTAGAAAACTTGGAAAACCGGTATAATATTAGATTTGATTTTAAAAATGCCCAAAAAATATTTTAACAATGACCAAACAGATAAATTTATCAATTTCTAACGAAACAATTTTCTTAAGTGTTCTTTTGTCTATGAAAAATGTTTATATCTATCTATATTCGTCAATAATAATTTCATTATTTTTTTAGTCAAACGTTTCTTACATGTTAGATTAATACCTAGTATGCCAGGGCTAGTATGTAACGGTCGGAATCTTTGCTATAAAAATCCACAAGACAAAAATATCAGTTTTGTTTAAAAGAAAAAGAATTAT
This sequence comes from Arcuatula senhousia, assembly GCA_963971305.1. Classification (NCBI taxonomy): domain Eukaryota; kingdom Metazoa; phylum Mollusca; class Bivalvia; order Mytilida; family Mytilidae; genus Arcuatula; species Arcuatula senhousia. The sequence goes on along the minus strand of OZ020303.1, from coordinate 37,496,465 downwards.
TACGGGTGTGCGTAGAATTAAGAATATAACCGAAAGCGGAATAAAACTTATCTTTTTTGTTTTGTATAAGCGTTTTATCACTTCAGTTATAACTGAGTCTGTGCATTTATTCAGAATATTTTTTTAATAACAAGTAAATATACATTTCAATACAGACAACAATTTTTTCTTCATTTTTTTTTATCCATTCCCTATGCATTCCTTAAAAATTCGCAAATGTATTTTTTTTATCTTTCAAGGATTTCTTAAACGTTCATTATATAGAAGATAATATTATTTTTACCTATATGAACATAGTAATTCACAGTCGGGGGCAACGTATTTAAACTTGTGACACTCCCAGGTATTACTTACTTCCCGGGGATGGTAATTAGCAGGTGGTAGTGTAATGGTTTATGACAGAAAAAGAGATCATTTGTTTCTGTTAATTATTTATTACGAAGTACAACGGAAGACCTACAATTTATCACTCGTGTCTTTGATTTTTCGACATCTTTATCTGTGTAAAAATAGTGAAATTGTTCCTCTTCAGGTTTTTTTTACATTTCTCTTTTAAAAAGTAAAACAAAAAAGTACACTATACAGAAAACGCTTCGTGTTACCTTCATGTAGACAGCCGTATAGTATGAGTATATACCACAATCTTTCGTAAGATTAATTTTAAAAAGTATAAATATTTCATCACTTGTATTTCTCTGCATAAGAAGCTATCCAAAAGACATAATGTCCGATCTTCAAACATTAGGACGTACGGACGGACGTACAGAACCGGACACTATATGTCCTCCTACTCCTTCTTTCATAGATGGGGCATAAGATAGACAACCACATCAACAACTTTAGAATCTTATAAACTTATCAAATCAATGTAAAAAAAGTTCTATGTGTCAAACTCCAAATTTTGTCTGACGCCCGTTTCTAAAATTTAAAATGTCAGATCGGTTCCAAAGTTAACTGACAATGCGAAATGTACAGTAAAAATAAAAGTGTCAATACAAAATTAATAATTTAGATCTTGCGTTTCGTATGAAAGTGAGAATATTTGATTTTTTTAGGGAGGGGGGCTTTAGATATATATATTTACTTCGTCCTGCCTTTTTATTTTCGAGAACACTGGAGCCTGGATGTTTTTCTAACTATAATTTTTTCAGCCAAAAACAATATCCTACCATGCTTTTTTATTTGATTTTTGACATCCTGCCTTTTTATATATCCAAAACAAATTTTAACTAAGCTTAGTGTCACCACTATTAATAAAGTACAAGTCATTGAAGGAAAATCTATTCAGAGTCCGTGTCACTAATACACTCTCTAAATCCTTCGTATTGTCCATCTGCAGAAGGAAATTCTTTTCTGATGACAGACACAACACAAGCTGGCAGCACAACACGATGTTTTCTTCCTAAAGGTGAAGGTAGACATATTCTGACCCAACATACAAACTGTCTGTATGCCATAAGTCTGCTCTGGCTGCCTGTATTTTAAAAAGTGGTATCTAAAGTTACCTTGCCTTTACATTATTATTTCCTTTTTTGTACTGTAACTTTTTGTTGGCTAAGAATATATATAACTTTTGTTTGATGGGTCAAGAAAAACTCAATGTTTTCAATCAGTGAAATCTTCGGCAATCACTCTGAAAAAAAGTACACGTCTATTCATATACCTAATAAATAGGACGTACAACAGGGTTTAAACAATCTGTCTTGAAGTCGTGGTTGCACCAGGATCGAAGATATCGGTGAATAATGTAAACTCGTGGCAGCATAGGCATTCTGCGAGCAAGGGCATTGGCACACAGCGATCGGAACATTTGCACTATTGAGTGTCAAATTGGGTTGCTTTGAAATTCAGTCTAGCGATTTATCTCCAACTCTTCTATCTACCGGATTTCTTCCTCCGTATATTCTGGTTCAAGTTGATGCCCTTCCTGACCCAATTCGACCAAATCTGCAGAACTAAAGCTGCTAGCAGACACGTCACTCACGTAATCAGACATTACAAATATTTAGAAGGGACATATTGGTGCAAAGTATATTATATAGCAATTATTTTTCTCATTCTCTCGAAATTACGATTAATCTTTTACAAAACCAAAAACCTTATTAAACCCCGTTTAACAATCAGGAGACGAAATAGTCTAAGAAAAGGTAATACCCAGCTAAAGATCACTGTCTCTTCTTTGATCTTTATGAGGTGACTATTGGACATGCTTAATTGATTTGAATTAATCCGTTAAACTGATAGCCTTTCAATGATCAGTTAATCAGTTTAATAGCTGTCTAATGAGATTAAAAGGCCGGGGAAAAGGTTCACGTCGAATATACAAAATTCTTACCTGGGGCAAATTACGTAATCGCCAATTTGCAATTAACACCTGGGATGTCTAGCCAGGTGACACCTTGTTGTTTTAAATAGCGTGATTATCATATGAAAGGGAAAATTTTCAAATCATTTTAACGATGTAAATTAAAATAGAGTAATTTATGGATAAGATTAGAATTATGTAGTAGAATTTTAATTATTATCATGATTTATTTTTTTAATATTGATGTTTAAAAAAATCATTAATTAAAAATTTTGTTCCCAAATAATGATAAAAATACTATATATTTGAAAGAAATCTTCATAATAATTATGTGAATGCGTATCGGTTTATCTTTATTAAATATTTTCTTTTGTTTACCAATTAGACCACGCGTCACCACTGTGTTTTATTAAATACAATATCGATATCGATTATATAGCGTTAATCGGATAAAGATGTAATACACAGATATCCGGTCATATCCCACAATGCACTCAAGACCATCTCACTGACGTCACTGAATTACTTTTAAAATCAGAAAATGCCAAATATCTCTGTTATAAATAAGAATTTTTTGAAAAAAATTTGGATATATGTTTTTGATGACATTTTCTATCATTTAAGACCATAAGTCAAAATTCGTGAATTTTCCCTTTAAAGTTAGGACAATACAAAATGAACAAAGATAATAACATGTTCAATTGATATATATATAATAAGGCTCCTTGTACACAAGAGTAAAACTTTATGTAAACATTTAGTAGCAACCAATTAAGTTACATTGCTTTCCTGCAGAAAGCAGCTCAGCTGATGAATAATTTTATCATTTTCACAAGTGAAACACCAAAAAAGTCTGTCGAAAGCAGAAAGGTTTATAAAGTTAGTGTTATATATATTTACGGTATTAAATAGTAAATTTCTATTAGTATTAAATTTAGGGCATTCTGAAAAATAATGCAATTCGTCTTCGACCTTATTTAGGTTACATTTATCACAAATCCTATGATCTAATGGGGTCAAAGGTTTAGTATATCTACCCAATTCAATTTTGAGTTGATGATTACTCACTCTAAATTTAGCAAAACACTTTCTTTTGTCAAATTCATTAATAATGTCTAAATATTTTTCATAACCAAAATTACATTTGATCTTTAGATAAGTTCTAAGTTTGCTTTCTTCAGAGATAAGTTTTTCTCTATGTTTGTACCATAGTTTTTTGAATAAATCTTTTAAATGTTCACTAATGGAATATTTTACATAATTTTTATTTAAGGTTGCTGAGCCACTCTCTACAGGAATATTTAAAATTTTAAGTAGAGACATTAAAGAACCATACCAGGTGTCTATCCCATTGTTGTGCATTAACTTCATTTCAGTGAATGCATTTTTTAATAGTTCAGTAGGTGAATTATCTAACCTGTGCCAGTAATTCAAAACAGACTTAAAACAATCAAATATTATTGGATATTTACCAAATTCTGATAAAACAGCAAAATTTGAAGCTTTTTTACTGACACCAAGTAAATATTTTAGAAGATGTATTTCCATTTTTTCACAAGGGAAGACAGCTGGAAGTTTCGTAAAATCACATAATGAGGTACTATTAAAAGATTTTGGTAAATAGCACCCCCAGATTTCAGAGCTATAATTCAAAATAGGTTTCACAGTGTGGTTAAATATATGTAATGATGACTTGATGCTTGGTCTGAGGGACAACAAATCTGCTTTAAGTTTATATAGTGCCTTGGTTGCTTTATTGAATAGATCATGCTTTGCCTCAGTAAAGGAGCCAGATATGGTGAATAAGATTCCTAGATATTTGTATTTACGCACATTTTCTATTGGAATACCTCTGAAAGTGAATTTATCATTAATGAGTCTGCCTGGTTTATTGAATATAAGCACTTTAGTTTTTGAAGTATTGACATCAATACACCAATCATTACAATATGTTTCTAACAAATTCAAGCTTTCTTGAAGACCAAAGGCTGATTTTGATACAAGAACCACATCATCAGCATAAAGAAGGCAGTTAACTCTATGGGTGTTAAGATATATATTATCTGAACAAGATTCAAGGTATTTTGGGAGATCATTAATAAAGATCTTAAAAAGATTAGGGCTCAAGACATCGCCCTGACGTACTCCGATACTAGAAGCAAAGGTGTCAGTTAATTCATGACCCACTCTAACAGAGAGTAATGATTTAGAATACATGTTTTTTAATAAACTATAAAACAATCCACCTATTCCATTTTGCAACATTTTCATGTATATTGCATCATGAATAACTGTATCAAATGCTTTTCTAAAGTCAACAAAGCATGCATATAGTTTTTTATTTGATTTTGTATATTTATCTATTATAGTTTTTAATACAAACATATGATCAGAGGGTCTTGATTTTTTAGTAAAACCTATTTGGAAAGGTGTAATCAAATTATGTTGTTCCAAATATTTATCAAGTCTGTTGTTGAAAATGGAGTTAAACAGCTAATCAAATGTCGGCTTTCATAACTACGTAGGTTTTATCTTCAAAATGGCGAATGTAGAAAATGTTGAAATCACACCGGACAAAAAATTGAGAAATTTGCTTGCTTCGTTTATTTCCAAAGCCCCAACTGAAAATAAAAATAAAAGGTAAATTTAAGTAGATGTAACAGTATAGTTTACAAGACAAGACAAAATGATTTATGTGTTAATCACGACACTCAAGTAGTAGAGCCGAAAATTTATAAACAAAATCGGAGGTACATCGATAGACGTACAGTCGTGTGCCAAAAGTATTCGCTGATTTTTATTTTTCCCATTAGTTTCTATGTAAAATCACAAGTTTTCAAAAATGAATATTGAAGCTGTTTCTGAGTGGATTTTCATACTTATTTTTTCTAAAATTTGAGAAATATTCCAATTTTATATTAGTTGTTGATCATTATTTTTACATGCCTTGTTTCAAAATGACAATGATTTTAATACAAGTAAAATTTATCATGTCATAATTTTCTTATTTGAGTAACTAAAATTTCGACGTCTAATTTTACTCTGTGATTAAAATTATATCATTGAAAAATGAATAACCTTCAAATTATATAAAAATAAACAGAAAAACTTGAAATATTTTACAAATTTATAGTGAAAAAATCAACAAAATCGGCCAAGGGATTATTTCAAAATAATTTTTTGAAAGGACAAGATAGGATAAGAAGACGAATTTGGCCCCCTTAATTGGTCAAATTTTCCAAAATCGGAATATTGAATTATAACGATGTGATTTTGTGATTCAGAAGTTGTATTTTTTGGAACAAGCACAATTTTATTGAAAAATTGACATATGGCGTAATTACGCATGTGCACAAAATGATAGAACTATGAAATGTAGCAAAATTTGCTTAAAATTGTTAAAATGACAATGGTTTTTGTAAAATTTAAATATGAGCGGACCTGTGGCCCACAAAGATAATTTCTGGAAATATTAGTTTTTGTATGCCAATTCCACAGTTAGAATATTTTTGTGGGCCGCTTGTCCGCTCATAGTTATTTAAGCCAAAAACATACAAAAATAAACCAAATTTCGAGGATTTTAGAGAAAAAGTCACTTTTTCGTCAAGTTTGATCGAATGCTAAAATCAGATTGGATTTATAATTTGTTTAAAACATTCAAATATATCAACTTTCATTACTTAATATCATATAAATCAATTTTTGAGCATAAAATTTCACTTTTAAAAAAGGGGCCAAAAACAGCCCTTATCATACCTTGTCCTTTGTAATTTAACATAGAAAGTAATAGGAAAAATGAAAAATAGCGAATACTTTTGGCATGAGACTGTACATACATGTGACGTAACTGTGATGACAAAGCTGGAGATTTTGATTTTTTTGGCTGGAGATTGGATAAAAAAGCGGGAGATTTTCAACGCTCATTAAAATTGCATTTCATTGTCAATTCATAATTGGGGACACTGGCGTGTGCCAAATATGCATGGCTTCATTGATTAATCTAAAACTGTTTATACAATTATCAGGTCAATTATGGCAATAAAAATTTAATTAACACATTTACCTGTTAAATTAACGTCTACCTAATTGACAAACCCTTAAAACACCGGAAATGTTTTATGACTGAACAATAAAAATGTCTATAAAACTAAAATTTTGTCATGTCTTGAAAAAGCGGGAGATTACACAAAAAGTCGGGAGAACGGGAGATGGATAAAAAAGTCGGGAGATTTCGTCTCCCGGCGGGAGAATCACATGTATGGACGTAACATGCTAACGAAGGGAGCGATAATGGTAGAAATGTCAATATTTTAGTCGTACTGTGAGCTTAATTTTCCTTCAACGTCCGAAATCACGCTTGTTTTCCCGAACTTTCGGCATCTTTATAATGTTTTTTCTTTCAAAATTTTAGCCGTCAATAAACGCACAAGTAACCCAAAGGAAAAGCTAGTTTGTTTTTATTTTTGAACAAAAAAATAATAAAATAAATTGTAACTTCCTGAGCGTCAAAGGTTTAACCTGCTCATATTACGCCCTCAAAGTAGAAGGGAGCGATAATGGTAGAAATGTCAATATTTTAACGCTTTTTGCTTTGCAAATTTAGAACGTCATCAACAGCACATGTGACCCACAAGAAAAGCTAGTTTGTTTTAATTTTCGAATATATTCATGTTAAAATTCATATTACATTATAAACATTTTTTTTCATGTTAGAATTCATATCACATTATAAACATTTTTTTACATCGTTTTGCTTGTAAAATAATTCTAGATAAGTTATTACTTCTCCACAGAAATTTCTAAAAGCATCCTGGTATTTGCAATTTTCAAAATAGCATCTTTTGGGTTGAAATCCTTATTGAATGTGATAAAGATGAGTTCAGAAAGCATCACATTTGAACAAGATAGCATCACATTGCCAGGATATGCTTAAAGGGCATTGGGAGAACACTGAGGTTAATTTGGGTTGACAGGGCACCATTATAGTGTTTGTAATGAAATTTAGTCATTTGTTAACTTGTATTTAACATGTTTAAAGAAATTGTGCATTATTTTTAACCGTTAACTTACAGCAAGCATCGCAGATGCGAGCCCTTTGGCATTATGCATGTTTTGAGATTACTAGAAATACATGTATATTTACGAGAAAACCGGAACACGTCTACTTTTATACTTTTAGAAAGCAAAAAATTTAATAGGCATGGCGCAAGTAAAACAACCATCCCTCTGGGCTAATAAAAAATATATCATAATCTGTTTTGCAAAATGAAAAAATAAAATAAATTCAAAACCAGTGATTAAACCCTCATTCATCCACTTGTTAATTTTTTACACAAAGATTTTTATTTAAACACAATTCGGTCTTTTCTGCTGAGAAACGATTTTCTGGAAATTACCCAGCTACATGTACCTTTGGCAGTTGAAATCGTCCCATTTTGACTTGTCACACCTATTGCATGATACTGACCAAGCTTTGTTAAATTATACGCTCCCGAAGGGAGCGATAATGGTAGAAATGTCAATATTCTAGTTGTACTATGGGCTCAATTTTCCTTCAACGTCCGGTAAATCACGCGCGGTTTCCCGGACTTTCTGCGTCTTTTTAACGCTTTTTTCTTTGAAAATACCTGACGTCATTAAGCGCACACAGGACCCACAAGAAAAGCTACTTTGTTTTATTTTCGAATAAGGCACGGACCATTTGATTTTCTGGGGGGGGCCTGGGATTTTACCTTGAGCCGGGAAATTTTTTTCACCCGCTTTGCGGGCCAGATTATTTTTTTCACACACATACTAAGCAAGGAAATTTTGTTGGCAAGATTATTTTTTTATCAATTGGCAAGATTGAAACAAGATTATTTTTTTCAACCTAGGTGCTGGCCAGATTATTTTTTTTTACAAAAATCAGGGCCGGGAATTTTTTTTCAAAAAAATCCCAGGCCCCCCCCAGAAAATCAAATGGTCCGTGCCTAAGAATTTGTTTCAATTAATTGCCCAATAAACATTTGAAAACTTATATAAGCTTGTAAAATATTAAGGATACGTTCAAACTTCGGGAGCGTCACAGGTTTAACCTGCATCATATTAAGTAGAATAAGGAAATACACAAATTAACTGAATAAAATCTTACTTACAATCATGCACTGACAACAACTAATTCATAATAATAAATAAAATGGTCTTACCTGAAAATGAAAGTAGAGTCCCTTCCTGCAGGGTTTGTCTCACATTCCTCAATCCTGTATGATATTTTTACTTGACTGTTTTTTCCGCCAGATTTCTAAATGTACCTGCTGTTACCAAAACTACAAATTACACACCTGTGCTCAGAAAATCTCACAAAACCTGAAAGAATCTGAATGTTGTTTTGGTCTTCTGAAGAAGTGCCAAATACTCTGACAAGGAAATGACATCACAGAATCCATAAAGGGATAATTTTGTCCCCACTATTTGACTAAATGTCGTCCTAGGATGTCACAGGGATTTATTATTTGCACAAATAATTGAATTTTTAATAATTTAAAGAACAATTTTCTCGAGTGCATATGATTTGGGTGGGATGGGGTCAGACTTTGCTACTAGTACTATTTAATTCATTTTTAAATGTTTCCTCTAAGACTTAGCCGGTCGAGCACATATATATATATATTTAAAATTAATATATAATTTTTTGATGCTGGCTAAGAAGGCAGGGCCTTAATCATATTATAATTATTTTTACACACTGCAATGACCCTTGTTCATAATTGTACATGTGAATAAGATACTTCAGCTTTGAGAAAAAGATTATGGTGGTCTAATCACTGTCTTAAAATTTGAATTTGGACAGGTCTTTAGACAAATTTAAGGATACTTTTGAGAACACCAGCATAGATATTTCAGTTTTGATTGTGTTTTCCTCATCTAATGACCACAAGAATGAAAATTATGAGATATTAGATACTATTAAAGATAATAATTTTGCTTTGTCATTAGGAAGAGGCCTTGTACATCTGAAATTGGTGATATTTTACATGATGAGATTGGTACAGAACATGTCAAGGAGCCAAAGAGAAGACCTATAGATTCCCAAGATGAAGAAGCATTTTTCCAAAGAGTAGAATCATATGATGTATCCTAATAGACTTGAATCAAGCATATGAATAGAATTTATTATGTTTATGTATGTGTTCAAATGATTTATCTGCTGTAACTCTGTGCCAACCTTTCCTTACCTGCTAAATGTAAAAAAAAGTTGTTGTTTTTTTCAACAGATTCAGTCAAGAAATCACCCAAAATGTATATATGTAAGAAAGTCATAATGTTTAATTTAGGAATTGAATTAAAACAGCAATGTTATTTGGCTCAAACATGTCAAAACAAAACAAACTTTTTGTCACAAATCATACTGAATTAGTATATTTAATTTGTATCCAAACGAAATATGAAATTGGTTTCATTCAATAGCATTAATGCCTTTATAAGTTTTACTGAAATTTTTACTTACGTTATTAAACCAGAAAAGGTGAGGTAGACACCTATTGACTTTGAGGCTACTACTGCATAGGTAAAATATTGAAGTCATACATACTCATGATTCCTATATATTGCATATCTGACAATAATGCCAGACATCAGACCCTGAGCCCAGAGCTCTTGTTAAAAATTGAAGTTAATAAAGTAAAATTAGTATTATGTGCATAAATAATTCTGAAATCATCAAGACAACGTCACAAGTGTGAATAAGGTTTACAGCTGTTTAGATGTACATGTACATGATATTTTAATTTTTAAACGACCGCAAATTTTTTGCGATCGTATAATGGTATGGCGATGTCGTCGTCGTCGTTGTCGTCGTCTGGGGACATTTGGTTTCCGTGCCATAACTTGAGTAAATATTGACCAATTGTTATGAAATTTTGATATGATGTTTCTAACCACTAGAAGAAGGTTCCTATTGTATTTGGGGTTGGTGGCCCCTACCGTTTTGGAAAAAAGGGCCAAAAGGGGCTAAAACGGGTGTATTGACAAAACTGTTGTAGAATGTTTATTATTCATTTGATTTAAAAAAAATTTTTTTTATTGAATTCCTCATTAAATTCTGTCAACAAAATGTGTCAAAGGTTTTGATGTATATCAAACCGTTACATTGCTACAGGGGGCCAAAGATAGGCCACACCCAAAAAATCAACTTTTTTATTTGTGGTCCGATTTTCAAAATCTTTTTTTCATTGGAACCCTTGTGAAAATCCCTGCCTGCATTTTTCAATCAGATTTGCAATATCTCTTACTATTTTTGAGATATTAGGGGTCAAAGGGGCAAAAAACGCCATTTTTAAAAGTAGCTCAAGGCAAATGTTTTTACACAGGAAATTTTGCTGTAGTGGGCCAGCCAATTGAAATGAAGTTTAAATATGATTATATCCACTGAAGGAAGCTTTTTATTGCATTTGGGGTTTGTGGTCCTAATCTTTTAAAAAAAAGGGCCAAAAGATGGCTAAAACGGGCCAAAAATGTCAATTAATATAGAAATAAGATTTTTCTATAAATGTTAATATAAATATATATGTGTTAATTCTAAAATACATGTACATTGTATAACCACAAGAAAAGATGTTTGCACCAGGGGAAAAAGAGTTATTAACAACAGCCAACACAAAACAAAGGTAAACAAAGGTCGTTGTAATAATTTGAAATAGAAATACACTATTAAAACTTCAAAGTTACTTGTATCTTTGTACTTTATTTCAATGTTATAAGTAATATCCTTAACCTTTGTTAAGTTAATGTCATGGTTTGCCAAGCCACTGGAAGTGTCTCCTTTGGTATGTTCCCACTTTGGCTGGATAAATAAAGAAAAAGATATCCTACAATGTGTTGGGTGTAAGTCAGTCCTCTGTGGACAGCTGCCAAGGAATACAGAGAGTCTGATTTGTAAGTATATGTACAGTTTGTGTAGTTTTAAGAGAGCACCCTTACAAATTACTAAATCCCTCTTTTAATATTCATGACAATTAATTTTCTGTAATTAAAATCTAAAGATCATTAACTTTCCATGTTCTCTGAAATAGCTTTACTACTGTTTTTTTGTACCTCTTTCACAGCAATAAGTAGATAAGTTGCGTTTCTGGAAAAAAAAACATTGTTAGTAGCATTGTGTTGATAGAAAATTATAATATGATGGTAGCTATTATCAACAACTATTTAAATCAGTGACTATTAGCAAGTCCTATTTAAATGTCACCTGTATAGTTTCTGTAAAATAATAAGTTTGATAAAAGGAAAAAAAATGTTGTTGTTTTTTTCTGTGAATATTAGGTAGCATATCTCCTCAACTAGTTTGGTAGCATTTCAGTGAAATCTGACTGAATCTCAGTCCCAAAATGCTTTAAGGATCAATCAATATAACAATCATTGATAGGTTAAGTAGCTTGTTTCTTAAGACTTCTACTAAGGTTCTATATTTCTTTGTCTTTGTTGACTGAACAATTCAAAACAATATTGGTTACTTATCAATCTAGATTTTTAAATATTTTTTTTTCCAACCTAATTTATAGTCTTCTGTTTTGACATGGTTAATGTAGCAAGCTTCTTTTACACAATCCCGTAATTTGTATTTCAGATCATGAAAGCTGTAGAAAGTTGATAAACAGTTTGAAAAGTTCTCATGTGAGGTCATGCTTTTGGCCAGCTTATCCAAGTCCAGGTATGGTCCATGTGCAGATATAATTAGACATTTTGTAGATATTCATATCATACATGTATAAGATAACAAGATATGGAATAAGTGTATATGACACAACCTACAATTGGCGACAATATGGTATACATTGTACATCTAAGCCTGCCATGATATGTTACCGATACAAAGGCTTTATCGTGCTTGTTAGTCCAACTCTACTGTAATATTTTAAAAATATTTAGTATATTAAATTATTATATATTATGTAGTATGTACTGTACATTGTATTTATTTTATTACTTTAATTAGATAAATGTTTTGTTTAAATTTATTATTATTTTTCAGAAAGCTATTCCAATATTCCAATAAAAGACAGAGTGAAATTAAAATCTATGATCTCAGACAATATAGAAAGTTTGCAGGCTGTATCAACGTTGCTACCCAATGTCTCACTTGATACATTTATAAAGAAGGTAGTAAATGTGTGCTGTAATACCACATGGGAGGTTTTTGCTAATTTGTAAAGAAACATATTTTTTAGATAAATTAAGTTATTTATTTCTTTCGTTGTAAGTGCAAAAATTCCCCATTTTGTTAAGAAAGTGTATCACATCTATTTAAATGTTTTTTATTTATCGATAATCTTTTAACTTGGTTTGACATTGGAATATTATTAAAATTTTGTAATTTGTATTTTGTCCTGATAATGGGTGAAATAATACTGACATGACCTAAAACAACTAACACTTAATCAATTAAACCATTGTCTGACAAGATCATTACAATCAATTTTTTTCATATTTTAACATGTTGTTTTCACAGAGTTATTTCCAGGAAGGCAAAGATTCATGAACTACAACATGTACATGTATAAAGGTATTCACTAAGATTGCATGTAATATTCGTCATATCCTATTTTAGGGTTGGCAAGCTAATCAACTGGAACAGATGAAAAGCATAGCAGAAACAAACTTTGAGCATCTTCATCTAGACAACATTGATTTGGGGACATTTTGTTTAGCAGTAACAGGATGGAAATCTATGTTAGTTTACTGTATTCAAAGTTTAGTATCCAAATTAAAATAAAGGACTAGTTTTATGGGGCTACAGTTAATCAACACTGTAACTAGAACATAAGAGTGTTTTACCATCAGAGCAGGCTGGTGTAATTGAATCATCTACTCTTCTGCATTTATGTTTTAATGGCCAGACATAACAGATTTTCAATTTGTCTGTCTGTTTGTCCGTCCTTTTGTTCGCAAATTTTGTAAATGCTAAAACTTTAATAGGTTTAGACCTGAATTAACGGTAATTATACCACACAAAAATAAAGTTCAAGGAGTATATAGGAATAACCCTGTCTGTTGGTGCGTCTGTCTCATAAGCACGACTTCTTCTAAACCACTAAAAGAATTTTGATGAAACTTTATATGAAGGATGTACATCATATGGAGATTTGAATGAAGAAATTTCATTCCTCTCAGATTTAAGCAATATTTGTCTGAGATGATATTGTTTTTATTTGTAGAAATTCAAAGGCTGGAATGGTCATGTGCCATTACTGTCGCAGAAAAGTTGGCCTTTGGAACTACCTAAAAAGAAACGATAGCAATATCCATGAAAGTAGTGAAGAGTCAGATGATGAAGTTCAAAGTCCTCCTTCAATGTTACACAACCAAGAAACGCAAATGGACACAAGTACACAAGAAAATGGTAGTTGTGAAAATACAGAGGTTTTGCTTGAATCAAATGTCATAGATAATCATAAAATTAAATTTCCTTCCAAAGACAATGTTGAAACAAATATGTCCTCTACCACTCAAAGCGAAGTTCAGCAATCTGTTGCTTCCAATGAACAAATCGACAATTTACCCAGTATTGCTGAAAAGGGTGAGGTAGAAAATGATCCCAGTATTAATTCTGGTGAGGACAGAGTGCAGTCTCCTGAAATGATAGATGACAAATTGCTTCCAGCTGATGAAAAATCATCATTGCATGAGTTTATTTTTTCACAACCTAATACAGAGGATGATTGTGGCAATTTCGGAATGAAAAACAAATTGGACATTGAAAGGGAAAATATGGAAACTAGCAAGTTCATATTTTCATCGCCAAAAAAGGTAGATTTAGGTGAAACTATTGGTGACAGTATAAATCAAACAGTTGAAAACATTGCAATAAAAACAGAACTTCCAAATTGTGAGATTGAAACAGGCAAAACTGATTTTGATGGAGTGAAACAAATAAAAGATTCAGAAGTGTGCAATAGTGCTTGTGTAAATGATAAAAATTCAAAAGCTTATACAAGTACAATAAATGAAAATATCATGGCTGAGAAAACAGATAATGGTTTGGAGTCTGGTGATACAAAAGAAATTAAACCTGAAGAGGACAATATTCATAGTGATAGCAATGGCAATGAAGAAAAAATGGAGGAAGAAAGTGACAAGGATCTCTGTGAAACAAATGATCTCAGTAATCAATTGGTGAAGGAAGAGGTTGAAAACAGTCTTAATCAACACGATGCAAAGTTACCGGTCTCTGAAGATGCAAAGTATGGTGGTTCTGGATTATCAGAAAATGTTGGCACAGAAAAGCAAATTTGTGATAATAGGTTGGAAGGAACTGTGGATTCTGACAATTCTTCAGAAATGAATACTGTTGAACACACAGAAAGTGACAATGTAAGAAATAAAGAAATTTCATCTCACCAAGATCAGGCTTTGATGGCAACTGATGGAAGCTCTACATCTTCAAAGACAGTTGGGAGAAAGAAGATAAAAGTGGTAAATTTTAAAAGATTTTGTTGTACTTACCATGCTAACAAAATGTATAAAAGAAATTTTGCAATGTACATGTATTAGTATAAATATGCTTTGTGTCTTTTACATTGAAAAATTCTAGACAAAAATTTATGTACATTTACTGTCAAAACTATAAACAACACAGTTCTTAAATTTTGTACAGCTACTTAGTAGTATATCATAATTTGCATATTAAAATTTCATGCAAAAATGTGAAATATTTTTGGATAAACTTCATTTTTTATTGAAAATCACAGATTTTGAGAACTGGCTTTGTGAACACTAAATCTCAAAAACTATTAACAACACAGTTCTGAAACTTTGTACAGAATCTAAGTAGCATGTCATGATTTGCATATTAAAATTTCATGCAAAAATGTTAAATATTTTTGGAAAAAAAACTTAATTTTTATTGGAAATCACAGATTTTGAAAACACTTAAAGTCTAAAAACTCAAAAACTATTAACAACACAGTTCTCAAATTTTGTAAAGCTACTAAGTAGCATGCCATAATTTGCATATTAAAATTTCATGCAAAAATCACAGATTTTGAAAATTGGAATTTCAGGAATTCAAATTAGTATTTGTGTACTAGTTACATGTAGTTAGTTAGTTAGTTAGTTAGTTATTGCTTTACTCCCAAGCAGCACGATTTTGGCTATATCCGGGAAATGAACATGAAAGTGGCGATACAATGAACATGAAATGATGATGAAGTGGAGGAAATGGGGACACAAGGCCAATCGGGTAGGAGAGTTTTGACTGCCACTGGAAAAAGGAGTGATGGGTAGGGACGGGAAATTTAGCCTCCTGCAAGGGGATCCTACGGGTCCTACTCTTACCGAGACCTGCAGCAGGGTTCTTTAACGTGCGAGGAACGTGACATTTTTCCCAACACGGTGCACCACTATGGTTTGCGGTCAGGTTTTTCCGCATTTTCGCCTGACGACCCCGCATCTCTCGATGTCAGGGCTGCCCCATTCAACCACCTGGGGCACACATCCCAGTCGCTTTGAGGGCAAAGCGGCCTGACCCATGTCAGGTTTCTGAGCGCTCTTTAGTGGACTTTTACCGACAAGCTTAGCGCTGCTGCTGGCCTATTGTATTTGTGTACTAAAGGTCCAGGACCTTTTGGAATAAGAAGTTAAAGGTCCACCTGATGACTTAAAAAAGTCCACAATAGGAGTTACAATAAATAAAGGCAGGACAGGGACTTTTGCAAATAAAATTTAAAAGATCCTGATCGAAACAAACAATTGAAAAATGGAAGGTCAGGGACCTCGGACCAGTGCTAATTTGAATCCCTGAATTTTTGAACAATAAAACTTAAACATGTCAAATGCTATTAGCAAGACAGCTCTGAAGTTTCATACACATTCCATGGAGCATGCCTTAGTGGTTATAATCAGAGTTTGTATGATTTTGAAAACACTTAGATTTTTTGCCGCTGGGCCCTTTCTGACTTTGTCAGTATTCTAGTTGTAACACTATACTTTGAAGGTAGAAATATTTGTTTGGGGGTTTATTTTGTTTAATTCGGGATCTCAAAATAAACGCAAATAATTATAAATTGGAATTCTTCAAGAAAATATGAATTATCAGATAAATGGAAATTTATCACCTAGCCAAAATGTTACATTTTCAAAAGCATGAAAATATAACCCGGCAAAAATGTCCATGGTTACAGTACTTTGTACATGTTGTAGGTTAAGAAAGAAAGCTTTGATCCTTTAGAGGAACACAGGTATTGGTGTCCATGGATACATGAAGTGTCAGAAAAGTTGTCTGGATCACCACAGAAGATAACAGACCTATCACAAGGGGATGGCACTAAGAGTAGTTTCCCTTGGGAACATGTCCTTCAAGCAATCTGTCCATCCTTTTTCCAAATCCAGCAAGAAAATTCAATGTCTGAACAATTCAAACAGGTTTGTGTGCCTAATGATGTGATAATTTTGGTATGAAAGAGGTACCAATGGGGCAGTGGATTGCAAGAGTCCAAAAGGGCAAAGACAAAACCAGTAAAAACAAACAAGAATAGCATGAAGAAACAGACAACTGAAAACATAAAAACAATTGAGTAGCAATCAACAACACAAACTAAAGTAGTAACCAGCGTGAACTCAGGTGTTCCAGAAGGGTAAGCAGTTTCTGCTTGCTATAGCACACCTGTTGTGTTGCTAACAGTCAATTCAGCACAAAACCCTATGACAAATCATCTGAGAAATAAAAATCTTTATAAGAAACAATATATAAAATTTATAGTTGTAAACTTAGATGTGATAACCATCTGTAAAATAATTATAATTAATAATTTTGAGATCAAATTCATCACACATTGAATTTTATGTATGATCATTAGAAGAAAACAAGCAATCACAATAACAGCATATTTACAGCATATTTGTGCACATGAAAACAAAATATATTGTAAATAAAAAATTCTTGTTGTCTCGCCTGCGAAGCAGAGCGGGACATAGGTGTTTCTTTACCGGCGGCGGCGACGGCGGCGTTAACTTTTTGGAAAAGTTTTATGAGCACCTCCATATCTCAAGAACTATAGCTCCTTGGTTGATGAAACTTGGTATGCATATGCCCCAGTAGTAGCTTAGCACAGTTGCATCCCCATCTTTTGACCTTGACCTTGATTTTCCGGTTGAGTTACTCTGACAATTTTCAATACATATAATAGCAATGGAAAAGTTTTGCGAGCACCTCCATATCTCAAGAACTATAGGTCCTAGGTTGATGAAACTTGGTATACCTATGCCCCAGTAGTAGCTTAGCACAGTTGCATCCCCATCTTTTGACCTTGACCTTGATTTTCCGGTTGAGTGACTTTGATTATTTTTATTGCATATATTTGCAATGTTTAAGTTCTATAAACATCTTTTGATCTCAGAAACTGAAAATCCATGTAAATTCAAAATATAGTGGAAGTAAGAAAGAATAATTGTTTCTGATAGTGCCGGAAGGCGAGACATACTTTAGTGTTAACTCTTGTTTTTTTTTTCTATTTTTAGCGCTCTCCTGTAGCAGGACTGAGACAGCTTAGGAAAATGATAAAGGAATGGTAAAACTAACATTCTAATACAGACAATGCATGTACTTCACCAATTACCACTTTGTCAAAATATTTTGTAATTTTAAGTTCTTGTCTATATATGAAAATTTAAATTTTTAGAATTTCATAGTATGTGTTTAAATAAGTTGCAATAATTTATAAGTGTCGAATGCAAGTGCATAATGTAAATGTAAAATTTATATTTTTACATGCATGATTATTGTTATTCTTTATACAGTCAAAGTTGTTTACACATTGGAGTGCAATTATTATTATTCCTTGTTTATGTGTCATACTTGTGCTCTATTACTGCTGTATAAATTTAAAAGATTTGTTAAGAACATCTGTTTTGTTTGATATTTATGTAATGTGAGTTAATTACATAATAGTGGAATGCATGGTTAACCTTTTTTTTTTAGAAAATTATAAAAAATAATATGTTTTACCATAATTTAAATTTGTGCCATGGAATTAATTTTTTTTCTGTCAATCATGCAGGATTGCTGTGTTTATTAAAGATACATGTACATGTATCAAAAGATGATGGTTTGTTTGTTTTTTGCTAAAAAAAATAATAAAACTGACACGTCTTCCTCATTTGTACTAAATGGTGTTTCATTGCTGGTCAGTCAGTTAATACAAATAGTTGCATTTTGTTTTGATGAATGACTTCTGTAATAATGAACACATCTTATTTTAAAAGCTGACATATGTATCAATTCTGCAGGTTCGATATCAGGATGCAGAGTGTGTGACTCAATCTCCAATATTCAGACAACCTGGGAAAATTTTATTATGCTTGTGCTAAAGTCCTTCCATCTTGAATTATTACAAATGCTATTTTACATTCATTCTTTTCTTGTATAGAATGAATAATGTCTCCCACACTTTGACATACATGTATGGTCAGTCAATCACAAAGTTACTCATCAGAAACTACTCAACATAATTTAATGAAACTTTGTATGTAGCTAGTACACCATGTGTGCATTATGATTACCAGAAAATTCAAATTTTTTATGGAAAATAAATTTCTAAGAAATTTCCAGAAAATCTTCATAAATCAACTAATCTGAAAGTACTTAACCAAATTCAATCATGGCTTCAGCTCAACTCCTCTGAAACAACTCAACCAAATTTTTGAAATTTGATGTGTAGCTATACTAGTACACCAAATGTAGTTTTTCAATATTATCTGGAAATTTGTATCCTTAAGATTTTGTGGGAGTAAAGTACTCTTAATTTAAATGTAGAATTTTTAGGGGAAATGATTTGCAGACAAAAACTTTTAACTTTTGTTAAATGACGTACTTAATCAGCTATCCAAAAAAGTTATTGTTTTGTCCTTTGATTCAGTGTTCAGTAATAGTTATTGCATGAGGACGCGGTGTGTCAGTAAAAGATCACCCTGACGGCCGGAGGCCGGAGGGGTGATCTTACTGACACACCAAGTCCGAATGTAATAACTATTTTACATCCCAGCATTCAAAATATGTCATGTAAAATTTAAATACAAACATTAGAATACATTATGTGCATTTAGAATCAAATAGAAAACATTTTTATAATATATATTATAGAGTGTCCTTATTGGGCCCCTTCTTTATGTACAATTTTTTAACATATATTTTCCATCGGTTTCGTGGTCTAGTGGATATGATGGTAGACTTGGAACAGTGAGATCCGTCGTTCAAACCCCGGTGGAAACTATGTTATTTTTCAATCTTCAAACAAACTTTGTTGTTGAATTTATAATTTTCCTATGTTCAACTTAGTGAACATTTCTCAAAAAACGTGCTTTGAAAAACAAAAGAAAAGGAACAATAGAGATGAAAAAGTAGGACAGGGTATTCCGAGGGATGATCTGGCTCAGATCACCCCTGTTTCATGAAACTGATTGATTTAAAATTAATCTCATTACAATTGAGGAGTAATTACATTTGGCGCCATAAAACCTGATATAATTCACCATTTCTTTTGAAATGCCTGAACCAAGTCATGACCATTGCGATCTTGAATTTCTTAAGTATGTCTTTGACTTGTTTTGCATACAAGATTAATAATCCAAGTTATGTTTTATTGTTTCCTAAACTCATAATTCTGATATAAAACAAAGGAAAGTCTTTTTATTGCTGTTTGTGACATAACTTGATGTTTGTGGTCCTCTGTTGTCTCTCAACAATTTTTCCAAAATCTTCAACAGAATTAAATGAATCTTTGTATGATTGATCCAAAGGATATCCTGCACAAAAGTTGTCTGTCTCAATTTTCAATCCCAAAACAAAGTTTGCTGAACTTACTAAACTAGAACCTTTACCATAAAATCACTTTAAATGGTTTGTTACTAAGTAGCTATTACATAGGAATATCCCATAGCATTTAGACTGTTGTCAGCTAGATACCTATTTTGTTTTAGGTTAAAAAATAACTTTCAAGTTTAGCTCACCTGGCTTAGTGGGTCATGTGGACTACATGTGTTGTCTTACATATGTCATCCAGGAATTGCATTTAAACTTGTACATATAATGTACTTGGTCGTTTTCCTCTACCAAATTAGTTACATTAATGTCCAACAACAAACCAACATCGCCACCATTGCTAAAAAAGATTTTAGAAGAGTCCAAAGTTAATGTTTTTTCATCTTTCATGCAAAGCAGAGTAATGCATAGATATTGCTTTACTGGCGGTGTCTGCATTAACTATCAGAATTAAAGTTTTATGAGCACCTTCATATCTCAAGAACTGTCCGTCCTGGGTTAGTGAAACTTGGTATGCATATATATATGCACCGGTAAAAGCTAAGCATAGTTGTATCCCAATCATTTTACCTTGACCATGTTTTTGAATAAATGACAGTTTTCAATCAAATTTATATACGCCTTGTTCTAGCTACATACAAGCGTTAACACTAAAGTATGTCTGGCCTGCCGGCACCATCAGAATACCTAGGTATTCCACTGTACATTAATTTATTTATGTATTGTTCAGAACGAAAAACAAATCTGAACTCGCACTCCCCCAAAATACAAATGAAAATTATCAAAGTAATTTAACTGGAAAATCAAGGTCAGGGTCGAAAGATAAGGGTGCTTTTGTTGCTTTTATACACTGACTATAAGCATATCAAGTGTTATAAATCTGTGACTTGAAGCTCTTGCTCATAAAAAAAATAACATTGCTATTACTAGTATATGTATTGAAAATTGTCAGTCACTCAATCGGAAAATCAAGGATTAAGCCAATAAGGTCAAATGACGGGGATTTAATTGTGATAAGCCTGGGGCATATGTATACCTTTATTCATCAACCTAAGACTTATAGTTTTCGAGATGTGGAGGGGCTCGCAAGACTATAACATTGCTTTTAATTGACAAAGTCACTCAACCGGAAAATCAAAGTCAAGGTCAAAAGATGGGTGCAAATTGTGCTAGGCTACTACAGTACTGGGGCATATGCATACCAAGTTCCAAAATATAGTGAGCCTAGACGTATCAACTGGAATCATAATTCAAAACAATTATGGATTCAGTTGAAGACTATGCCCCAAATAACATCATTTTTGAGTGCCAGAAACGCTATATTGACTGCTTGACATCTGAATTAAGGGTTCGTTGTACCAGAAATAGCACCCCATACACAGCTACATCACTGTCTAAGGAGGAAATTATTGACAATCACAAATCTGTCATTTCCTCCTTTGTGCTCTCTGTTGGTGCTGGCAATGATGACATTCAAGCCGCCCTGTATTGGATTCCTAAAATAACATAAAAATCCATACAAACGGCGCTTCATTGCAGGGTCATCAAAATGTACCACTAAACTTCTTTCAGTTCTGTTGACTTCAACACTAACGGCAATAAAATCCGGCCTCCAGAAATATTACGATTGTTGTTATTTTAGAAATGGTGTCGATCAAATGTGGATCCTGAAGAATTCGAAAGAACTATTGGAGATTCTTAGTTCGAAATCAGTTTCATCTTGCAACAACATCAAAACTTTAGATTTCTCCACTCTTTACACTTCAAATCATGATTGGCACAGCTGATTAAACGAGGCCTTTTCCAAAAGAATGGAAAACGCAGGAACAAATGTCTGGTAGTCGATTACAGTAAGACTTACATGTACACAAATATACAGAAGACCAAATACTAGTAGTCGACATGCTCAATTTTCTTATCGACAACATATATGTTCAGTTTTTTTTACGTGGTTTTTTTTCCCAGCAAACAATAGGTATTCCAATGGGCACTAATAGTGCAACTTTGTTTGCTGATTTGTTTCTACATTCATATAAAGCAGACTTCTTACAACCTCTTCTATATAAAAAGATCATAGACTAGCTCACTCTTTTAACCTAAATTTCCGTTATATTGATGATGTCCTTTTACGGGACAATTCTCGATTTGTTGACTTCTACGTCTTAAATATTCCCAGGAACTTGAGATAAAGGACACAAAGGATTCGAAAGTCTGCTTCATATTAAGATCTACACCTCGAAATAGACTCTGAAGGACAACTTTCAATAAAGCTCTATGACAAACGTGATGACTTCATCTTTCCAATCGTCAACGTTCCCTTCTTGTTATGCTGTGTATGCATATTTCAGTAGTAATTTACCTCATCAGCAGCATTTGAATGGAAGGTCGAAAACCAAACGTGTTGAAAGAAAACAAACAGTACTCAAAATGCTCGAACAGGGATGCCAAATCCAGACTATGTATAGAACAAAGCAAGAAATCAGGTGTTTTAAATATGTTTAACCATCAGATATTTCAATAATAATTTGAGGAATTAATTGACTTATTCATGTCAGACAAGTCTGACGACAGCTAGGCGTATGCTGTATATGCATTTTCAATTTTCATCGAGTAACCTCTCATCAGTAGCCGATGATTTTTTATTTAAAAAATCAATTATACGAAAAGAAAAGTACACATACCCATTATGTTTGAAAAGAGGGGCCAAATCCAGCACCCAGGATATCGACAATGTGCAGCACATGAAAAGAAAACTAAAAAAAAATGGTGTTACAAACAATTTTGAATTAAGACAACCGGGTAAATTCAATTGTCAAAAGTTGGACATGTCTAAATAGATGATTTTAGTTCATGAGATGTGGAATAAGTTTACTTGGCACAACCTACACAAAATATTTGCAATTGAAAAATCCACAATGGAAGGTAGCCAGCAGCCTTCAATGTTATCAGTGATCACTTCTCAACATCTTCTATTGACACTAGAATCCAAATGTTCGCTCTTGACAGGTACAAACATTAGCTTTGACAAAGATTCCTTGAGACGGGCAATTAAATCAGCAGTACAGTATCTGTACTGAGCGTTGGTTTACAAAGCTATGCTCAGATCATTTATCATGCTGACGCTTTCTTTGCCGGTTTCAATGTCAGCTATTGTAATATCATATTTGAATTCTGCATTGGACCAGTGTTTGTCTAATAATAAGTGGTTTTCAAACTGAACTGTTGGTGCATGTACAACACTGTTTGGTACGCTGTTCCATATAGGTGCAATCTTTCTTTAGAAATGTAAAAGTAAGTATTCTACCATGTTTCTAGAACTTAGAAGTTGACAATTTATCTTTTCTTTATCCGTTGCTAGTGATCGTTATCTAGGTCTTTAAAGTTTTTTGTATTTCGTCTCTGTACAGTTTGCAGTGATTTTTAAGTAACTTTAAATGGGCTCCGGATGGCATTGGCGTAAAACTGGCTCTTTCTTTAGAAATGTAAAAGTAAGTATTCTACCATGTTTCTAGAAGTGGTGTAATAAGTCTAACTAGCGGGTATCCAATTATATAAAATGTGACTGAGTAAACTATAAAGTTTTGATGATTTTAACTCCTCCTATTGATAATCTTGAACAGATATACATTGTAAGGAATTTATATTTAATTTATTTATTGTGTGTCGATTTTTTCATCGGTAAACTTGTAAATAGTTACAAATGTGTGGCATGAAATAACATGACTGTTGATGATGATGGGGATTTATAGTCGTGACTATAGGAACTAGAATGCCCCTCTGCAGCGTCGACTCGCTATATATGTGCCTTTGTTCGTCCAACTCCAGTCCATGTCGCACCACCGCCAGTGTTAGCTGCTCCATAGTATCCTTTGCTGTCACTGGAGCAGGGCCCGTCTTCCACCAGAGATACTGGTCGGAAATGAATGTTTTCATGAAAATTAGTTCAAAGGGAGACAATTTCATGCATTTGACAGAATTCATTGTTTAAATATTATTTTTTTCATGATAATGAATTTCAAAACAATTAAAAAGTATATTTTTTAAAGAAAGTTTTATAATGCATGGTTTAATCGCACTTTCATAGCACTGATTCTTGGCTTTTGCAGTGAAGTTATATTTGTTTACACAAAACAGCTGATTTCTAAACCTCGTGGCAAAACTGTCACGTGACATCTGTCAATAGAAAACATAACCTTTGACCTTTCAAAATCGGATGGTATTCAAACATTACTTTTCTATTCATCTTTTTCTGTTCAATATCAAATAAGAAATTGTAAAATATAAAATTTAGCAAAGTTTTGGGTCTTCATTTTTACCAAAATTAAGACAAGAATTGTAGAAAGTAGGCGGAGCTTTTAACCACGTGATCTATCGTCATGCATAGATTTTAATATCCGCCATCATTGTTGTTTTTGTTTTGAGGACAGATTGCAGACGAAGAAAAGTTGTTTATATACGCCAAGACCTGCAAATATGTCTTCGCCAAGCCCTGGGAAAAGAAGAATGGACACTGATGTTGTGAAACTGTATCCTTATTGTCCCGTGAATAGCAAAATTTTGCGTATTTTTTGTATTTATTTTTGCTGTGGGAAATAGTCAGTTACTGGGCAGATCTGCGTTATGGCTAAAGTCATTTCATCACGGCCTTTTATAGTCATTTCTTTGTCATAGTCAGAGTTTCATATATTTATTATACAGTTATTATAAAATTCCGTAGCATCATTTAAATGTTTTTAGCAATCAATAAATGTGTTTATTTTTAGACCTGCTGTGGCATGTATTTATATTCGTCACACTTGCTACATGTACAAAATATGTGCCAGATATACCCAGGTAAATAAATATGTTTACAATATAGTGAACTAGGTCATAAGGGCAATCAAAAAGACTTTCTTCTATTATTTGAATATAGTTTTTCATTTGTCTTGTGCTTATTTTGGAAGTTCTTTAGTTCTGCAAAAAGGAAGCCTGAGGTGTACATGTACATCTATCAAGTTTCCTTAAGCTGAAATATGGATCTCCCAACCCCTAATGATTTGATCATAGAGAAATGTTGTAAAATCAAATAAATTAACAGGCAATCTGGGATAAAAAGTATGAGTCTTTTGACCCTTTTCTTTTCAGAATTTAATGAGATATTCTACAATACACTGTATATGTGTTTTCTGTGTATGACTGAGGGGTAAGGACCATGAGGTCGTCATAGTGTTACTTAATCAGTTCAAATGTCAGAATTGAGCCCACAATGATGACGACAGTTTAATCCTCATACATTGTCATATGTGATAAATAATTTATGAAAGGATATAGAGTAAATGAACATGAGACCACAACACATATGTTAACTCCAACTGCAATGTTAACTCCAACTGCAATTAATTTTCATGAGCTGTATCCTCATCAGCAGTACAAGAACCCCATCAAAGGAAATCCATAATTCAAAAGATGTTCAAAATGCATAAAACCAAATGAAATCCAGATATATAGGGGCAGTAAGGGCAAAACTACGACAGAGGGAGTAAAACCTTAGGTTTTAGCATTGAAATAAATTTAGATCGTGGTTATAAACAAAGCCAATAATGATTGCCAGTAACAAGTACGTTGAAATCCGGTAGTCAATTTTTTTGGTCTTAAAATAAAATGGATTGGTTATAATTTATTTTTTAAACATGCAGGCATATGTACATGTATGAGCATGCTCCTTAACAAGAAATAGCATTGAGAGTAAACATGAAGTGACAATATTAGGAGGACTGAATGAGTTCATTGTCAAGTTTTATGGACCAAGTGGTAGTAAGTACAAATCTATTAATTTTTTACACTCTAGTAGATATTCTAATTAAGCTCTATTTAAAACTTTCAAAAGCATAAATGAATTGAAAGCAAGCACTACAGTACTAGTACATGTAGTAAAAGCACTAATAGATGTTAAAACTATTTCATACATGTACATGTAACTCAAGTAATTATCAATAACATAGAACAGTTATTTAAAAAAAGATTTGGGCCTTTTTGACATAATTCACGGTTTTAGAATTTATAAATAACTTGCTTACATTTTAGCTCCATATGAGGGTGGTGTTTGGAAAGTTAGAGTTGATTTGCCTGAGAAGTATCCATTCAAGTCTCCATCAATTGGTAGGTACTGTCTGAGTTTTCTGTGAAATGAATTGTCCTTAAAAGGGCCTTGTTATTTTTGATTGCCATAAGTATTTTTATGTATAAAGAGAATCAGATCAGAAAAAAGATCAAATAAATGAACTTATTTTGATTTTTGAAAAGTTAAAGTTTTCTTTAATGTTTATTTTGTATGTTGGTTTGCTTTCTAAAAAGCCTTAAATAGATAGTCTTTTTGCACTTATTATTATTATTTTTATCTTTTTAAATTTATCAATAGAAAAATCAATAAACAAAAACTTCCTTTAAGAGCAGATGTTATTTTCTAAAAATAGAATCAGGATACATTCTGAAATGGATATGTATGATGTCAGAAAAACCTGACAATGTAATAAATTTTAACATCTGCATCTCATGTCGCCTACTTTATGCTAAAAATATCATAAATATAATATATTTTTTTTAATTGTAATGAATATTGATTTATGATGTCTGTTTTTAGGTTTCATGAACAGAATTTTTCATCCAAACATAGATGAAGTGTAAGTTATCTATAAGAATGTATTAAAAGAAAAAAATGGGGTTAGGATATCTCCTCTTGTTTACATTATACCACATTAATTTTCCATATTACCAAAGTTGCAAGGTATTGCTCTCCATGTGGCACATGCATGATGACTTCTAGATGACAACTCATATGGAAAATGCAGACAAATAAAATAATGAACAAAGGCTAATTGCAACTTCCTTCATAATCTTAAAACATGATTAAAGATATTTTTTACAGTCAATAAATTGTTTTGTTGTTTACATTGTATGATGTATTATCATAAATACATGTAATGTATTATTAATATCAGGGACGTATCCTGAAATTTTTGACAACTGTGAACAAAAGGGGGGTTTCCATACCAATTTTGCAATAAATCTGCACAAAAATTACAAAATTTGTGGAGGCTAGGTGCCCCCCCCCCCTGGTGTGTAACTGGAAACATGTAATATCCTGTTAATTGAAAATTAAGTATCTCAAATTTTGATATTGACACAGCAGTTAAAGAAAGCAAATAATTTATTCAACCTTTTTAACCAGTTTAGTTATGAGGACTTTTATTTTTAGATCTGGGTCTGTCTGTCTGGATGTCATTAACCAGGCCTGGACAGCCTTGTATGGTATGTTTTAAGATCAATAGGTCAGAGGTCAAAGTCTTAATTCAAGAAAGGGGCTTCAAGTCATGGTTTTGTAAATTTTGAAGCACTGGTTTATCAATTAAAATACAATTTTAATGGTGAAATTTTATTAAGTGTTTGACATACTTGACATATATAAGTAAAAGAAAAGACCTCTTTAAATAGTCTGCATCTATTATAAGCATATTACAATATAATAAATGTCGTATGAATAATGCAGAATGATTATGCACATGTATGCATTTTACACCAAAAAAACAAAATTAACCAAAAAATGTATGGAAAAAAATATCAATGGCAAGCAATTATACAAAAATATTTTCTCATTAAAATCCTGCTGACCAATGAAATAAGCAGAGGTACCAATGGGGTATCCGAATGTCAAAAGTCCGAAAGGGAAGAGACAAAACCAGTAAACACCAACAAGAATGGGACAAAAACAGACAACATGTAAAACATGGAAACACAAAATAAATGAATATCAATCAACAACTCGAACTCAAGTCGAAACAAGAGTGAACTCAGGTTCTCCGGAAGAATAAAATTTGGTGTTATAACTATACAACAATCATTTAGAATTCTTATGTTTACTTGTGGAGAATGTCAGATAAAGTTTGATTTGTTAATTTCAGATCTCTCCAACATATTTGAGTCATTCTTACCACAGTTATTGACATACCCTAATCCAATAGACCCACTGAATGGAGATGCAGCCTCAATGTATTTACATAAACCAGAGGACTACAAGAAAAAAGTTGCAGGTTTTTATCATTTATACAAAAGTTGTTACAATGTTGATACAAACCTTATATCATTTCTAAATTTTTAATATACAGTATTGTGCAGTGGTATGTGAGCGTAGCGAAGCTCTTAACTGTACTTACAATGTATCTGGTCAAATGTCACGAGTCTCAAAATTACTTACTTACTTACTGCCCTTAATGCCTGGTCTCAAAATACCATGAGAAAAATTCCTTTCTATGGAAGTCCTCTGATTTCTAAAGTTTTCGAAAATCTGCACATGCACAGAAAATTGCCGGGGAATAATAGCACATCGTCCCATTGATCCATATTTTATTTTATCTACGCAAGCTTTTAAGGCGGTGTCTTTTCATGTTATTAGGAAAAGTAGAGTGAAAATAGAATTGACACAAATATTTTAATGCTTTTGGAAATAGTGTAAGAGAAACTATCCATTGCATCAAAACTGAAATTAGAAAAAAAAACAGTACAAAAACTACTGCATGGTGTTAAACTAATGTTAAATAATAATTCTAAACATGCTTGACCTCAATAATATCCTGATTACCTGATCAAGATAACCACTTGTATATTTACATGTATTTATGTATTAATCAAGCTAGTTTCATGAATATTAAAATGAAATGGTACAATGCAAAAAAGTGTTAAGTAATTTCATAAATATTTAGAAAGAATGTTTTAAAAATTGTAAAAAAAAAATGATTTTTTAATGCACTAAACAATCACCAAAATTGATTTGTCTTGTTCATGCCTTTATGCATTAGTGAATACTCATAATCAGCCATCTCAACCACATGTGTTGGGTATCTTTTAACTTAAATGTTTTTAAATGGTTTCATAATTTTTGTGATCATATTGTGATATCATTTGTAGACACTATGATTTCCATAAATATTTTATTAAGGATATCGAATAAATGAACATGAGACCATAACACAAATACGTCAACTCCAACTGCAATAATTTTTATAAGCTGTATGGCCATCTTGGAAATTATTCCTCATCAACAGCATTAGAACCTTAACATATGAAATCCACAATTCCAAAAAGTGTTGAAAATACATAAAACCGAATTAGATCCGAATATTCAATAATATCAAAAATATCAAAGGACCAACTACCATGGAGTTTACTTTAAGTTAATTTAAATTGTAACTGACTGATTATTATAAACTATTGATATGATTTTTTTCAGAATATGTGAAGAAGTATGCAACAGAAGAAGCCCTCCGAGAGCATGAACATCAGTCCTCCTCTAGTGAAAGTTCTATGAGCGATTTCTCAGAAGACGAAGCACAAGACATGGAACTGTAACCTTAGTTTTATTTTATTAGTATCATCACTTCAAAAATTGCATATTGCATCAGTTCTAAATTTAACACCATTAATCGGGTTGAAGCCTTTGTTGATTATAGTAGTGACTTGCTTTTTGTAGCTTTGTATAAAAGAAAAAAAAGTTGTTGTATGTGATCATGATGAAAATACAATGATTCTTGTTTAAATAAACAAATCTATGACAAAGTTTGTGGATTTGTTCACACAAGTTTTTTCAAATTAACATATCAAAATTTAAAAGAAGGCCATGTGAAAAATGTTGGTTGATACAAAATATTTGTAATAAAGGTTTTTGAATGTATGTTAAGATTAGTAAAGACAGGTTTTATTCTATATCAAAAGGTGTATACTATGTGTATAGGTTTTCTTGCTTTTATTTTTACCAATTGCATTGGCAATACCTTGTACTAGTCTTCATTTGTATCAATGTTAAAATTTGGTGTTATTTTTAGAACTACCTTCATATTGACCTTGGAGATTATTGTATAAATTGTATAAGAAACCAAATTCTTAAGATTTTAAAAACATTTTATCTGCTTTAGGATATTGTAACAATTTTCTTTGTTTTTTTTTTTACATTTTCTTACAAAAATATATTCCAAATTGCATATTTGAATTAATAAGTAACAGTTCAAAGATTTTTTTCTCTTAATGTATTTAAAGGTGTATGTAAGATTTTATAGGATATGAAAATAAATTATCATTTTCAGAGAAAAGGTTGCTTTAAATAAACTATCAACCATTAAAAAGTTTGGAATTTTTTCATTTTCTAGGAACAATAACAATATGTTTAAAAAGACAAACAGATTTAATGATTTTTTAAAAGGGATACCTAAAATGTATATTACATCCCAGTTCTTACAGAATTTTTGACTAATCTGTGATATTCTGACATGTAGTGCTTGAAATATTCAATGAAGGGTTAATATTTAAACTTGTGTAGAATTTAAGACAAGTTTTACCTAAACTTTGTCTTTGTGCTAAAGATATGTTACACACACAAAAGTTTAGAAGAATGTAGCTTTGTATAAATTGGTGTTGGATTTCCATTTACTTCTTTTGATTGTTAAAAAAACCCCAAATATGAGGTATTTTTTTCTTTCAGCTTAAGTTTCAAATTTTTAACAGCATTTATTCCTTAGGTTTGATAGTTTTGGAAATAAAGAAAATGACATCACTCACTATTAAGAACTTTTTAAAGGAAAACTGATAGGACAATAATAGGTATTGAGAACTGTAAAAAGTTTATATTTCTGAAAAATATTTCTAGTTTACCTTATTTCCTATCTGTAAACTTGCAGTAATCTCCAGGTTCCATTTATGTACATAAACACAAATTAGATTGTTCAATTTATGTGAGACTGTCTTAAAAATATTTGTCTACAAATTATATGAAATCAATGAAAACAAACATTTTCACAGTGCAAATGGCATCATTACAAAAATATTAAAAAAAAATAGTTTCCTTAGAAAAGTTTTTGATTCCATTTTTGAAACTTTTTTTGTTGAATTTTAAATAAGTCCAAATCTTTAAGGAACGTAACCTCTAAAAACTAAATTATGAATATGTTGAGCTTTTGAATTTAAAGCTCAGAGAAGCATTGAAATATTTGCATGTTTAAATTTTTCGGAAACAATCTATGATTTGAAAGAATTGATATTTTAGGACAGCTCGTTTTTACAAAGTATGTTTGTTTGGGATGAATGTGTTCCAGTTAAATAAACAAGGTTTTGAGATTTATTTCATGTATAACCAGCAATGTTAGTATAAGTATTAATTTTTTTTCCAACTCCATCATGGCATATTTTTACAACATATATTGTGTTTTCAAGATATCTTTTTCGAAGTGTATCATTTTGTAAGGAATTCAAAATTTCTGTTTAAAATCTTAAAGATATGAATAATCTTTACTTAATATTTTATAAATCTAAATGTATTTTGTCAAACTTTGACCGATTTGTTAGATATTCCACATTGAACTTTTGCCTCAAACCAAATTTAAAAAGTGGAGTAGATTGTATTAAGAGCAATACTTTTATTTAATTGTAGTGCAAGAAGATTGTGTGTTTATTTTTGTTCATTTTACAAACATGTATTTAGGAAAATTTTTCATTGATCAGTCACTCCCATATAATTTTTAACATTTAATTTTTGCTGTGTTCTAACATTCACACATGAACAATGGTTGCTTTATACATTCACTTTCTTTGAATCTCGGTGTGAACTTCCTAATTCATTTAAAATTTGGGCTTTTATTGTCAACTCACATTTTAAATCCATTTCATTAAACTTGAACTCACATATATATTAAGAAGAGTTTAAAAACAAAACTAAAATTTTTAATGTTGAAACCATTACATTTATTATTTTGGTCATAAGAACCCCATCTGTTTTTTTTAAACTTTTGACTGTCTTAAAGAAAAAATGATAAAACCTCCCTCTGAAATTTTTATTTTAATTTTTGTGTTATTTGAAAAGAACTACTTGTGCTTTTTTTCACTCCCCCTTAATACCTGAAAAATTCACTTCAATATTATTTCCAATGCCTGACTTACTTGACACTAACCCTCAGCAAGGCATAGGTCCTCAAAGATGGATTTTTAAAAGCTTGTTGATCTAGATTTTGTCTTTCCTAGCTACTTTCCTTCTTGTTATGTTGATCTTCAGGAGTTTCTAGGTCTACATCTTTTTCTCTGCCCTTGTGGATATCCAATGACTTCTTACATTACATACTTAGTTTCTATAAAGATCCTGTATTTAACTGAACTGTAGTTGAAAATGTTTCTTTTCCCAACTTAACAATTTGTCTTTTTCCAGAATCCAAATTCATTTCTCCAATGCATTGTGGTTAGTTGTAATCAGAATTCTTTGGTTTTTCCCAGTCTTTGCGAAAGTTGAAAATTCTTGCCTGACCAATTACAAAGGTATGCAGGACGGTCTGAACATTTTAATTGTAAATTTGACCAAATTCACCGGACCGAAGGCTTATTTGTAAATTTTTCACCTGACTGGTCTGGTGGTCCGGCACATTTCGTGAAGACTGGCCCCCCCTATTTTTACTTTGATGATATTGGTAGTTTCCTTTGGACACTCTGGCTTCCCCCATACCCCAACACCCACTCTTGCATTCTCATGTTTGCCGATTGCTTTCCATATAATCATATTTGTGTGTGATTTCATGCATATTTTTGTTAAGTCTTGTTTTTAAATGTAAAATATTTCCCTTGTTAAGATTTGTTTTTGTTAACATGATACCTTAGGTGGTTAAGAGTAGCAAATAGTTAATAACTATCTTTGTTGCAAATGATATGTGATTTTTTGCAGGTCCATTTTCTGAAAGTGTAAATTGTGGTTTTCCGAAAAAAATCTTAATTCTATAAATTGTTTTTAGGTATAAGTAGAGTTCATTCATATACTGCTGTTAACCAGCATATTTTCGCGAGCGATTTATATTCGCGGATTTCGCGAGGAACAGATACTCACGAAAATAAATTGTCGCTAATTCAATCATTTTCATAGTAATTTAATTGCTTTTATGACAAATCGCGAAAATTAAAAGCTGCCAAATAGCTCTATGTCATTAAAACTTGAAATATTGTAGTCGCGAAAATAAATTGGTTTACAGTATGTTTTAAAAGTATCAGCTTCAGCTTTCATACATTTTTTATGTAATTTATCTTCTATAGAAAACAAAGCAAAATTAATCAAAACATTAGTCTTGTACATTTTTAAATTCAGCATTTTCTCTCAATTTTTAGCTCACCTGGACCGAAGGTCCATGTGAGCTATTACCATCACTTGGCGTCCGTCGTCGTCGTCTGTCGTCGTCTGTTAACAATTTTTCAAAAATCTTCTCCTCTGAAACTACTGAACAGAATTTAATGAAACTTGGTATGAATGATCCTTAGGGTGTCCTGCACCAAACTTGTGTTTCGATTTTTGATCGGTCAAAAAACATGGCCACCGTTACTAAAAATAGACCAGGGGGGTCAGACTACTGTTTTTGGCTTGTAAATCAAAAAGTATAAGAGATAGATGAAATCTGATGCCACCCTACTGCCTTAGCATCAAAAGTTCTACAAAAGTCTCCATTTGGTCGAAGTTGTCAGATGATCCCTTTTAGGGGTTACAGCCCCTCAAAGGTGAAAAATAGCGTTTTTGCATGTTTTTGGCCTATAGAATGAAAACTATTGTAGATAGAGAAAAGCTATTGCTTGCTTAAATGTTCAGCTCATTAAGCTCTACAAAAGTCTCCATAGAGTCGAAGTTGTCAGATGACCCCTTATAGGGGTTACAGCCCCTTAAAGGCGAAAAATAGTGTTTTTGGCCTATAGAATGAAAACTATTGCAGATAGAGAAAAGCTGTTGCTTGCTTAAATGTTCAGCTAAATTAGCTCTACAAAAGTCTCTATGGGGTCAAAGTTGTCAGATGACCCTTTATAGGGGTTAAAGCCCCTTAAAGGCGAAAAATAATGTTTTTAGCCTATAGAATGAAAACTATTGCAGATAGAGAAAAGCTGTTGCTTGCTTAAATGTTCAGCTCATTTAGCTCTACAAAAGTCTTCATAGGGTCTAAGTTGTCAGATGACCCCTTGTAGGGGTTACAGCCGCTTAAAGGTGAAAAATCGTGTTTTTGGCCTATATAATGAAAACTATTGCAGATAGAGAAAAGCTGTTGCTTGCTTAAATGTTCAGCTCATTTAGCTCTACAAAAGTCTCCATAGGGTCAAAGTTGTCAGATGACCCCTTATAGGGGTTGCAGCTCCTTAAAGGCAAAAATAGTGTTTTTGGCTTTAAGAATGAAAACTATTGCAGATAGAGAAAAGCTGTTGCTTGATTAAATGTTCACTCATTTAGCTCTACAAAAGTGTTCATGGGGTTGAAGTTGTCAGATGACCCCTTATAGGGGTTACAGCCCCTTAAAGGCATAAAATAGTGTTTTTGGCTTATAGAATGAAAACTATTGCAGATAGAGAAAAAATGTTGCTTGCTTAAATGTTCAGCTCATTTAGCTCTACAAAAGTCTTCATAAGGTCAAAGTTGTCAGATGATCCCTTATAGGGGTAACAGCCCCTTAAAGGTTTGAAAAATAGTGTTGTTTCATGTGTTTGGTCTATAGAATGAAAACTATTGCAGATAGAGAAAAGCTGTTGCTTGCTTAAATGTTCAGCTCATTTAGCTCTACAAAAGTCTCCATAGGGTTGAAGTTGTCTGATAACCCCTAATAGGGGTTACAGCCCCTTAAAAGTTGAATAATAGTGTTTTTTTTTATTACATGTATTTAGAATGAAAACTATTGCAGATAGAGAAAAGCTTTTCCATGCTTAAACATTCAGCTCATTTAGCTATACAAAAGTCTTCATAGGGTTGACATCAAGACCAGGTGAGCGATTCAGGCTCCTGGGAGCCTCTTGTTATCTGCAAATTTATTTTAAACAAGAATACAAATATACCAAAATTGACCAGTTGAATTTAGAATTATTTTCTAAATTTAAGATTCAGTTAAATGGACCTTGCATTTTTTTTATATTTATTATTGTACATGCATATATATTTAACATTTCCATAAGAAGAGGAAGTTGTAATCTTCAAATGTTTGTATGATTTAGAGATGTACAAGTGATTGGTTTTTAGTCATATATATCTTTAACGATATTATTGTATATTTATTCTATGGAATAAAAAAATGAAAAAGAAATAAAAAGTATTAAAACTTTTGTTTGTGTTTTCTTTTTTAATCTCAATACAAGGTTCCTATCTCATTGGTTTAGAAAAAAAAAAACTGTATCTAGGTGCCATTTTATATGTAACATTGATAATCCATTCCAAATAATGGGACTTTTCACTTGATGCATTAGTTTCTTTTTATAGCTTCTTGGTCATTTCTACAGTTCAATAAAATTTTCATAGAGTCTTTGTATCTTTGACACTTGTAATAAAGTTGTTAGCAACAGTAAAAGTATGTGATTGATTGAAAAAATCAGTCAATGGAGATAAACTTTTCAGGCTTGAAATTTGTCTATGGCATGTTTATCCTCTGACCACCAAGCATGCAGCTTAATCAGCTGTTGTGTTTGGATAATGTTTTTTTGGCAGTAAGCAAGCAACATTCAAAAATCCAACTCTTATACAGCAGAAACATAATCAGCTGAAACCAAATAGAAGAAAAGACAACAACAAAACACACATTTAAAACATGTGAAAAAAAAGACCAGTCGATGTCTGGCCCTGCGTCGCACGGCCAAACATTGAACCATGTACATTCTAGGTCCAATATGGACAGTCAATAGTTTTTATACGACCGCAAAATTTTTGCGATCATATAATGTTATGACGATGTCGTCGTCTGTGGACACTATGGTTTCCGTGCGAGAACTTGAGTAAATGTCGACTGAATGTTATGAAATTTTGATATGATGTTTGTTACCACTAAAGGAAGGTTGGTATTGTATTTGGGGATTGTGGCCCCTACCATTTTAGAAAAAAGGGCTAAAACGGGTGTATTGACAAAACTGTTGTAGAATGTTAATTATATGTTTGATTTTGAAAATTCTTTTTTGATTGAATTCATCATTAAATTCTGTCAACAAAATGTGTCAATGGTTTTGATATATATTGCACTGTTTCATTGCTACTGGGGGTCAAAAAGGGGCCACACCCTGAAAATTGACTTTTTTATTTGTGGTCCGATTTTCAAAATCTTTTTTTCATTGGAACACTTATGAAAATCCCTGCCTGCGTTTTTCAATCAGATTTGCAATATCTCTTACCGTTTTTGAGAAATAAGGGGTCAAAGGGACCAAAAACTTCATTTTTAGCTCACCTGGACCGAAGGTCCATGTGAGCTATTACCATCACTTGGCGTCCGTCGTCGTCGTCTGTCGTCGTCGTCTGTCGTCGTCGTCTGTCGTCGTCTGTCGTCCGTTAACAATTTTTCAAAAATCTTCTCCTCTGAAACCACTGAACAGAATTTAATGAAACTTGGTATGAATGATCCTTAGGGTGTCCTGCACCAAACTTGTGTTTTGATTTTTGATCTGTCAAAAAACATGGCCACCGTTACTAAAAATAGACCAGGGGGGTCAAACTACTGTTTTTGGCTTATAAATCAAAAAGTATAAGAGATAGAGGAAATCTGAGGCCACGCTACTGATTCAGCATCAAAAGCTCTACAAAAGTCTCCATTTGGTCAAAGTTGTCAGATGACCCCTTATAGGGGTTACGGCCCTTTAAAGGTGAAAAATAGCATTTTTTCATGTTTTTGGCCTACAGAATGAAAACTATTGCAGATAGAGATTAGCTTTTGCTTGCTTAAATGTCCAGCTCATTTAACTCTACAAAAGTCTCCATAGGGTCGAAGTTGTCAGATGACCCTTTATAGGGGTTACGGCCCCTTAAAGGTGAAAAATAGCCATTATTCATGTTTTTGGCCTACAGAATGAAAACTATTGCAGATAGAGATTAGCTGTTGCTTGCTTAAATGTTCAGCTCATTTAGCTCTACGAAATTCTCCATAGGGTCGAAGTTGTCAGATGACTCCTTATAGGGGTTACGACCCCTGAAAAATAGCGATTTTTCATGTTTTTGGCCTACAGAATGAAAACTATTGCAGATAGAGATAAGTTGTTGCTTGCTTAAATGTTCAGCTCATTTAGCTTTACAAAATTCTCCATAGGGTCGAAGTTGTCAGATGACCCCTTATAGGGGTTACGGCCCCTGAAAAATAGCGATTTTTCATGTTTTTGTCCTACAGAATGAAAACTATTGCAGATAGAGATTAGCTGTTGCTTGCTTAAATGTTCAGCCCATTTAGCTCTACAAAATTCTTCATAGGGTCGAAGTTGTCAGATGACCCCTTATAGGGGTTACGGCCCCTGAAAAATAGCCATTTTTCATGTTTTTGGCCTACAGAATGAAAACTATT
Source organism: Arcuatula senhousia (assembly GCA_963971305.1). Lineage (NCBI taxonomy): Eukaryota > Metazoa > Mollusca > Bivalvia > Mytilida > Mytilidae > Arcuatula > Arcuatula senhousia. The sequence goes on along the minus strand of OZ020303.1, from coordinate 37,459,045 downwards.
GCAGATAGAGATTAGCTGTTGCTTGCTTAAATGTTCAGCTCATTTAGCTCTACAAAATTCTCCACAGGGTCGAAGTTGTCAGATGACCCCTTATAGGGGTTACGGCCCCTGAAAAAAGTGATTTTTCATGTTTTTGGCCTACAGAATGAAAACTATTGCAGATAGAGATTAGCTGTTGCTTGCTTAAATGTTCAGCCCATTTAGCTCTACAAAATTCTTCATAGGGTCGAAGTTGTCAGATGACCCCTTATAGGGGTTACGGCCCCTGAAAAATAGCCATTTTTCATGTTTTTGGCCTACAGAATGAAAACTATTGCAGATAGAGATTAGCTGTTGCTTGCTTAAATGTTCAGCTCATTTAGCTCTACAAAATTCTTCACAGGGTCGAAGTTGTCAGATGACCCCTTATAGGGGTTACGGCCCCTGAAAAAAGTGATTTTCCATGTTTTTGGTCTACAGAATGAAAACTATTGCAAATAGAGATTAGCTGTTGCTTGCTTAAATGTTCAGCTCATTTAGCTCTACAAAAGTATAGGGTCAACATCAAGACCAGGTGAGCGATTCAGGCTCCTGGGAGCCTCTTGTTAAAAGTTTGTCAAGGCAAATAGTTTTAAACCAAAAATTAAGTTGTAGTGGGCCTGCCAATTGTTATGAAGTTTTAATATGATGATTATATCCTCTAAAGGAATGTTGGTTTGTATTTGGGTTTGTGGCCCCTTCTGTTTTAGAAAAAGGTCCAAAAAGGGCTAAAATGGGTGTATTGACAAACCTGTTGTAGAATGTTAATTATTCATTCAATTTTGAAAATTCTTTTTTATTGAATTCATCATTAAATTCTATCTACTAAATGTGTCAATGATTTTGATATGTATTTCACCATTACATTGCTACAGGGGGGGCTAAAGACAGGCAACGCCCATAAAATCAACTTTTTTATTTATGGTCTGATTTTCAAAATCTTTTTTTTCTTTGGATTTCTTGTGAATATTTCTGCCTTATTTTTTAATTGGATTTGCAATATCTTTTACCGTTTTTTAGAAATTATGGGTCAAAGGGCCAAAATTGTAAATTAATACATGTATATAAATATGTTGATGTAAATATAAATGTGTCAAAAATGCATTTTTAAGTCCACCACAGGATGCATGTGTCAAAAAGCTTTGTAAGTCCACCATGGGCTTCATGTGACCAAAGCAATGGACTATCCATACTGGGCTTCCAACGTACAGGGTTCAACTTGTTCGTATCATGCTGCGCAAGGCTTAGCTTTTTTTAAAGTTTCTATTTTCCCCCTTTTGTCCCCCTTATTGCTTAACAGAAAAGTTGGGTAAAAAAAAATTATACTCCATTTTGTATCCAATATATGACAAAAATTAACTTGCAATTTTTTTTTTCTAAATTGGACCATAAATAAAAATACATGTAGTTGCATTTTCCACTTTTTGAACAAAAAAAAAGAGAGACCTCAAAATAATTCAAATCCATCATTTTATGGTAAGGAACAATATTTGAAAATTTCATAGCAATCAGTCAAAAAAAACTTAAGTTATTGTGGAAAAACAAATAAAAGTGTCATTTTTTGTGATGGACGGACCGAAAAAATATAAACCCCCAACAAAGTTGGCGGGGCATAAAAACAAACATAAAGATTTTTGATGGTTTAAGAAAGCTTGTCTGACATCCATCTACATGTTAAAGTTTTAAGTCCAGAAAAGGGTCTTACTTTGTATGATTAGTCTTGAATCATACACATTACATCTTTGATGTAGTGCACAACGACAAGCAGCATCCACTCGTCACATTGAATGCTGCTGGCTGTATTCAGATTGCCTTGGATTTCTGTAGGTGGGTAAGTGTACACTTATTCCACACATAAATATCTTCTTTCCAGTACACCACTACAATAGATATGAATACTCATACTAAGGACTAGAAAATATATTTATTTGTATATTGTTGTTTTTTTACAAAAATAAACAAAATTGAAATGTTTTGATCATTTATACACATTCAGCAAATTTCATATTTATTTGTAAATTGTTATTTTTTACAAAAATAAACGAAATTGACATGTTTACACATTCAACAAATTTTATCCTGATAACATATAAATAAAGGTTTATATCAGTTCTTTTCTTTTTTAAATGATTTATTTTGGTCTATGTACAGCCAAAATTGCAAATATAAATTAAAATTCAAAATTTCAGAACTTAAACATAATACTTATAAATTCTGAATTTGATTTTTGTCTATTTTTCTTGTAAAAAAATCTTCATTTCAAACCACATTTTTTTTCAGTTTTGGGAAAAGGGCAAATTAAAACTTTTACCAAAGACATTCCAATTATCTATCTGAATTTGTTGACTTTATTTTATCGAGAGGTACATCAGGGATATTTTGTCTTGCTTAATGTTCATGTACAACTAATATCAATATTTAAGGTTTGTCCATATCTTTGTGCCTCTACACTACATTTGCCCAGATAATATGTTGTGCTTGCTGTACATAGACTAGGATATTTGTTAAAAAAGTTCAATCTATCCTGATGAACCTTAAAATGATAAAAGTATAAAGAAACAGATTAATTTACATTTAACAAACAGATTCATTCCAATGAAAGATATATTAAAAGCTATGATGAGCACAGCATAATACCACCGCAACATGTTGAACACTGTACTTTGGAGGTCCAAAATGGATTGTCAAATGTTTTGGACTCATGCAGTCCATGGTGGACATATGCATTCTGTGATCAACTTTCAATGCATATTTGATTTTTTTTATTTATACCAACCTTTAAGAAAACTCTTATAATTGGCATTTTGGCCCCTTTGACCCCTAATTTTGATTAAATGTGGGAAAATATTGCTAATCTAATTGAAAAATGCAGGTAAGGATTTTCAGAAGGGTTCTAATGAAAAAAGATTTTGAAAATTGGACCCCCTCTCCCAAAAAAGTTTATTTTTGGGGTGTGGCCCAAATTTAACCCCCTACCAATGAAATGATGCAAGATACATAAAAAACATTGACATTTTTAATTAACGGAATTTATTGATGAAAAATAAACTTTCTACAGCAGTTTTTAGATATACAATTTACCCCTTTTGGTCCATTTTTCCTTGGAACAGTAAGTGCCACATATCTCAAATGCAAGAGGAAGCTTTCTCTAGTGGTAAAAGGTATTAAATTTAAACAATATATCAACTGGACAGCCCACTATATTATAGTTCTTGCAAACAAACATCATTCAGACAAACTTTTATAATTTTCGTCTGGGCCCCCTTTAGACCCCTAATTTATAGAAAATGGTAGGAGAAATTGCAAATCTGATTGAAAAATCACGGGATTTTCACAAGGATTCCAGCAAAAAAAAGATTTTGAAAATCAGACCACAAATAAAAAAGTTGATTTTTTGGGGCTAGGCCCAACTTTGACCCCGCATAGCAATGTTATGGTGCAAGATACACAAAAACAGTTGTCACATTTAGTTTAAAGAATTTATTGAGGAATACAATTTAAAAAAGAATAATCAATTTCAGATGAAAAATAAACATTCTACAGAGGTTTTGTCATTACACCCATTTTAGCCCACCCAACCTTCCTTTAGTGGTTACAAACATCATATCTAAATTTGATAACAATTAGTTAACTACAACTAAAGTTATTGCACAGAAACCAAAGTGTCTACAGAAGACAACGATGACATTGGCATAACATAATACGATCACAAAAAATTTGAGGTCGTATAAAAATTATCAAAATAAAGAAAAAAAATTGTAAATTTGCAACAACAATTTTATATTGAAAGAATATTTCTAATATATCATTAAATTTCATAAAATTGTAAATTTTTTTTATTCAACCTTTATAAAAAAAACCATTCAATTTGTATTAAGATCTAATTCAAATTTTGTCCCATTCTCTAAATCTATAAGCCAGCACATGTACCCTGAAACAAAAGTTAGAATAGAGTTATTCTAAATGTCAAAATGACAAAAACTTTTATCAAAATGGATAAGAAATAAAAAATAAAAATTGCCCCTTATTTTCAGGAACTTTGGATGATAAATTAGGAATTACATGTATTTTACTAGGGCTGTTCCAGAATTTAATGTGTGGTGGGGGGTCGGGAGGCACTTTTTTCTTTCCCCCCACCACCCATCTAATAATAATTTTTTATCATTGTTTCTTAACAAAATCTTTCTCAAACACCCACCACCCAATATATATATGTAATAGAAGTTCCTCCCAACCCCCTCCACACGTAATATTATTGAACAGCCCTTATGGCCTTTGTTATACATGTACATTCTTTTGCAAGACTGCTAAAAAGTGTATATTGTGATAGTAGGGTCTTTAAAAAAGTATACCTTCCATCCTCCCAAATACATGTATTTTTAAAATACCCTTATCCAAAATACAGTTAAGTTTTTTTTTTACCAAAATCATTCTGGTCTAAATATTAAAGTCTGAGTATGCTAGCTAAATTTTCCAAACTGACATTTGTAGTATTATGATTAATTGCATTTAATACATATGCAATTAAAGTACATAAAAATATATGCAGAAAGTTATCACAAAGTTAAAACACAAAGTAAGAAATAATACATAAAATATCAAAAAACAAACCATTAATAAATAAACATCAAATACCATACATATGATCAACATGGAACTTATAATAATAGATGAAAACACAAACTGAGAAATTAAAAGTAATCATTTTTGTACATATGAACACTGAAACGTCGTAAAACAAGCCACAAAAAAATTAACATCTAATGCCATACAAAACATAAGTATATATAAAAATATATTTGATTAAGTCCTTTCCACTGGTTCTGTTAAAAAAGTCAAGAGACTATGACATGTAGTTGCTAAAAATAAAAAACTGTTACAGAATTTTTTGCAATGCTGCAGGACAATGGACACTGCAAGATGACAAAAGTGCCAAAGTAATTGCCATATATTCCTTTGCAACACGTTGCATGTGCAAAAACAGGTTAACTGATTTCTTGATTGCACTCATTAACTGTTGTTTCTTTTTTTAATCAAACTGAATGAAGTTTTATTTTCACAAAATAAATATGTTTGGTTTCATTTCATTACAACCTGCAAGACATAAATAAAATGGCCAGCAAATAAAACTAATATAAAATTCAAAGTCTATCAAAATTCTCCAAAAAATATTCTTGTTCAAAATATTACATAAAAAAATACTGGCAATGTATAAAAGTATAATAATACCTCTAAAATTTATGGTTTAATTCTTCTAAATCGACCCAATATCATAAAACTACAACTGTCCTTTAAGATTCTTCTTCCTGAATTCTAGTAGACTTTTTGTCTTAGCTCCAGGCCTATCCAGATTAATGGCATGTCCACACTTGGGAATGATGTCAATCTGTTGTAAATTTGCTAACTTTTCCTTAAGTATATCAGCTCCTGATACATGTATAACCTGCAAATATAAATATTCCAAAAATGTTAATAAAAAAAAAAGCAAATAAACCTGCAAACTACTACCTCACGTTCTGTTATATTGATGTCCTTTCACTTAATTCTCGATTTGGTGACTTTCTCCATCTCATATATCCCCAGGAACTTGAGATGAAGGACACAACAGATTCTAGGAAGTCTGCTTCATATTTAGATCTACATCTAGAAATTGACTCTCAAGGAAGACTTTCAACAAAGTTCTATGACAAATGTGATGACTTCAACTTTCCAATCGTCAACTTTCCCTTTTTGTGTAGCAACATTCTGTCCGCTCCTGCTTATGGAGTCGTCATATCACAGTTGATTCGTTACTCCAGAGCTTGTGGGAATTTCATCTTTTTCCTTGACAGAGCGTCATGTTTGACACAGAAATTGCTAACACAGGGTTATGTTGCTCCACGGTTGCTGCTTTCACTCAAGAAGTTTTACGGTAGACACTGTGCACTCATAGACAAATCTTGATTTTGAAAGAGTGCAGATGTTGGTTTGTCGTAGCAATTTGTTTTGTCTTCCTTTATCGAATTTGACACACTGATTTGGAAATTAGCAACATGACGGGTGTGCTATAGCAGGCAGGAACTGCTTACTCTTCAGGAGCACCTAAGTTCACTTATGTTACGACTTGAGTTCGCGTTGTTTATTTCTGTTCGGTTGATGTTGTGTTTTGTGTTTCTTTGTGCTGTTCTTGTACGTGTTTACCGGCTTCGTCATTGCCCTTTCAGACTTTTGACACTCGAATGCCATATATGTGCCTCTTTGCCTCTATTGAACCTACGAAAATTTTAGGATTGCTTTCACTAAAAAAAAAAGTAGAAAAACTAAAAAGATACATGTATTTGAAATAAATGAGCTAAAAGATAGAAATATCATACCTGATCATCTTCTCCCCAGACTAGATGTGTTGGCACTGTTATTTTTGGGGCTATTTCTTCTACAAGTTGACTGTTTTCTACCATGGCCAATGATTTGAACACTGAAATCAATACAAAATTCTTAACATCATATTCTGTTGTGCAATGTACACATGCAAAACAGATTTTTAAATAGAATGATTTGTATTTTATGTTATAATTCCAACTAACTTTTTATTGGTCCTTTGACACAAGTTAAGGTAAACATGTATATCCTTTAAAAATAACAAATTGATTTTTGACTTATCTAACATACCAACATTTAGCAGAATAGTCTAGTAAGTTGTTTGTGCTTGTATATTTGAACCTAAATTGTTTATTACATGTATTACTTTAGCTTTAGAGCATCAATACAGTCTGTGTAATAAACAAAGGCTCATTAAAAACTTTTTGTCAAAAAAAGTAATTACTTGCTTGATTTGCTTAAATAATTTTGAATATAATATTCAGTAACAATTATTTTTGTTAAAAGGGCTAGCCCTCTAGGATGCACCCTCAGGGTTTTTTCCAGGATTTGGAGGGCTTTAGTCACTTTTGCAGTCGTCTCAAATCCGCACAAATTTTCTACGTATTAACATATCTACCATTTACATTATTCTATTTCATTACCTTTGACTGAACACAGATAACAACATTATTTGCATGTATTTTGTTGAATAAAATAATTATTGTTATAACATTTGTTTAATTTATTTATTTTTCCCTGCTAGCCATTAGCTAATCCTGTTAATAGATGACCTTTCATTAGTGAGTTTAACTACAATTGTATATTCAATTTTTACCTGTTGATTGTCTAGTATATAATCAAACAATGTTACGTTAGAGATAGCTATAAATAGACCATGCAAGTTTTACATGTTCATGCACAAATTAGGTAAAGCTGCAAAAAGAGTTCAAAGGACAAGGTATTATAAGGGCTATTTTTGACCCCTTTTTCAAAAGTGAAATTTTATGCTAAATGTTGATTTATATGATATTAAGTAATGAAAGTTCATAAATTTAAATGTTTTAACAAATCAAAGATCAAATCTGATTGTAGCATTTGATCAAACTTGATGAAAAAGTGGCTTTTTCTCAAAATTACTAAAAATTTGGTAGATTTTGTATGTTTTTGGCTAAAATAACTATGAGCGGACAAGCGGCCCACAAAAATATCTTAACTGTGGATTTGGCATACAAGAACTAATATTTCCAGAAATTGTCTTTGTGGGCCTCAGGTCCGCTCATATTTAAATCTTACATAAACCATTGTCATTTTAACAATTTTAAGCCAATTTTGCTAAATTTCATAGTTCTGTCATTTTGTGCACATGCGTAATTATGCAATATGTCAAATTTTCAATAAAATTTTGCCTCTTCCAAAAAACATAACTTCTGAATCACAAAATCACACCGTCATATTTCAATATTCTAATATTGGAAAAATGGACCAATTTAGGGTGCTCTTATCCTATCTTGTCCTTTTCTTATTTGAGGAAGACTTTTATTTTGCTATTTCATACTTAAGTTAGTGGTAAATAGTTTATCCTAATCGGCTAATGCATGTAATGATTGATATAATATGGATGGGGTTTGTATGCTTAGTGTTTCCCTAAATGTTTTTGTCACTTTGCATTTTTCTTTTTCTCAATTCATCCTCTCCCCCTACATTAAAAGATCAAAATAGTGACCTGAGCTTCCACACCCCTTTTAAAAAATGGAACAGTCCATTAATCGATGTTTTCACATTACATGTTATTTACTTCCTTCATTAAAATAATGCATGCATTTGGATTAGTTTGAATTACACGAATGTTCTTTTTCCAAAAAGGTTAATAATTTTCTACCAGTTTAACGGCATTTACATTATTTTAATACTTTTCACATACATATTTACATAGACCTGTATATACAGGTCTATGATATTTACAAGTGGACAGACCACGTGGGTTTCCAAATAAAATCAACAAATCACATGGTGTAAAAATAAACTTTTATCTGATTGGTCAGTTATATTTTCACTCATGCTTGATTTCCAAAAATGGGATGAAAAACATTCGTCACAGAGAAAATCTTTTCGCCAATGACGAAAGTGACGAGCGCTAGAAAAATCACTGCACCCTTATATGTGCCTAATTTGAATACCATGAATGCGCTTATATGGACTTCTAAAAGTTAAAGCACAATCCACTATGGTTTTAGTATTTTTGATGTGGTACCAAATTTCATGGTCATTGTGATTGACAGCCAAAGAAGTGTTAATAGAACATGATTTCAACATGTGCAAACAATAAAATAAAAAATCCAACAATAAGTCTCTTTGGGAAAACCATGTACATGTTAATTGTAACCCCACTTATATGAACATAAATCTATGGTATACTTACATCTATAGTAATATTCATTGTAGGGTTTTCTCATATCAACAGCACCTTGAACAATCTGTAAAACACAAACCAGATTTTGTAAAATATACATGTGTTAAAAGTGTGAAAAATCAATTGTTCCAGAATACAGTCATAGATAATTGAAATTTGTATAGCACTCATGTTATAAAGAATTCAACTCACCAAAAATTGTAAAGCAATTTAAGCGTCCAGAAAAAAACTCAATGGGGTGTAATATCTAGAGCATTATTCTAAGACCCAGTTTGTAATACATGTAATTCTTAATGTCCAATAATTTGCTAATTAAAAACTGAAAGCAATTGTTCAATGTGATGACTATGTGAATACTTGCCCACACTGATGATCAAAACAAAACAGATGTCATTTAATTTGGGGAAAAACTCTTTATTGTAAAAAATCTTTTAACCTACAAATGCTTTACCTTCAGGAATGGTTGTTTAAATACTCTTTATACATTGTTTCTGCATAAAACCTCAGTAAAGTTACTTACAGAATTTCAATTTACTTTAAAAAATTATTTTTACTTTTTTAACAGTACTAGTAATTGATTTCTTTTAGTTTAATTGATCACAGTGAACACTAAACACTATAATAGCACATGTCCCTCATAATTGTATTCATTTTGAGGTTTCATTATTTTTTTCCACAAAAATCTTAAGACTCCTTAATGCAAATATCCTTATGAAATATAGATTCTATGAACTACAATACCTGTTTTGGTAAAAATAATGGTTTATGAAATTGTGCAAAGTCTAATAACAACTGCATTTCAGCTGGATTTTTTGGTATAAGTGGACAGGTCAACAACTTTTCATCTGTACCCGTTTCCAGAATATGTTCTACAATATGTCTTATTTGCTTTGCTACATCTGTCTCAACGGGTGTTCTCACTAGAAAAAGACAATCAAGCATTTTCAAGTTCATTCACTCAAAAAAATGACAAAATGCATATAATTTTAATTTATCATATATTTGTTTAATTATGTACGTTTTTTTAATATATGATACAAGATGAATGGTTTGGGTCATATCACTGTTTTTCCGTATCATCCATAATGCACCCCTAAAAAGTCAATAACGCACCTTTAGGTAAAGCCACGTGATCAATAACGCACCTTTAGGTTAAGTCACATGATTTCAGTAAATATAGAATTTCAAATATTTGATAAACAGAATATAATATGGATGTTTTCATATTGTATCCCATAACAACCCTCAACCAATATCATGCCCTCGAGCTAAAGCTCTCGGGATGATATGGGCGTCTCGGGTAGTTATGAAATACGATATGAAAACACCCATATGATATTCTATATGTATCATATGGCACAGTCAAATCTTTTTTACAAGATGTAACAAGGATTGGTTAAATGATTGGGTTCATAACACATGTTTTTTTAGCAAAAGAACATGAACTCTTTCCTTACGGAGCATCTGAGATTTCTATCCTGTTCTTGAGATCAATATACATGTAGGTCTGTGTCTCTTTTGAGTTATCATATCTAAAATAGTTTATTGTTGATGGTAATCATGGTAATTATGACTCATGTATTCAATTTTGCAGTCATGGAACATTATTGGGTATTGTAAATTTTATCAACTTTTGTAACACAATCTCAATAAAATATTTCAAAATCATGGATTTGGTCCTGTAAATCCCAAATCCTAAATTCCATGACTGATTTTGCATGTCTTTGAATTTGGAACACTGATTTGGAATTCAGTGGTTAATTTACACGTATATATTCATGAAATGCTTAATATTAGTTTCTTGTCCTTATTGTTGTCGAATTATTAAACTAATTACATTCAATCATAATTTTACATGTACAAAGAAAACCTCTCCTTGTCAATATGGTGTTTATTTAATGAATCAAAAATTCATAAAAATCTTGGGGGAAAATTTAAGGTTTTGTTGTTTATTTATTTACTTTTAGATTTCAGCTTTAGTTCTAAGGGTGCGCATATTGTGACAGACATACAGACCACAAGTCAAACTTACTAGCTGGGCACATCATGGTCACTCTTTCAACAAGATGGGGATACTCTGCAGAAAATACTCCTGCAAGTGCTCCACCCATAGACATCCCCACTAAATGGATGGGCTCACTGACAAGGTCTAATGCTTCAAGTATCTGTAAATAGCAAGTCATTCAATATAAAATTATAATTACATTCTAATTTATAACGACAATTTCAACTGGTTAATAATGCAGTTTTATTTCTTGATGAAACTCACTAGCACGTGCAACCTTAACAACAACTTGCGTTGAGTAATTTAAAAAAAGATAAACTATGCATTTTGTGCAATTTTCTGTGCAAATATTTAATATATTTTATCGGAATGTAATTACATACATTGAATGCAATATTTTTGAATTTTAATGGTGTGTATTAAAGCTTGGACCTTTGTGCACATTTTCAACATAAAACACTACCATGCTTCATTAAAAATGTGCTTATATGCACACTTTTACACACCAATAAAACTAAAAAATATTACTAACATTCAATGTATAAAAACCTGCACAAGATTTCACCAAACAAAATCTCAAGTGTAAGAATTACTGTAAGTATTTTGACTGCTTAAAATAAACACTTAAAAAAATTAACACTTACAATTTTCAGGGTTTTTTTGTGAAAAGAGGTCAATTACAATTTTTGGCTTTTTGTTGTTGGTGAAAAAATAGACACACTGACAAATGCACAATGAAATATAAATATTAATTGGGACTATAAGTTTTACATAAAACCAAACATTTTCACTACATATTTTTATAGATTCTCGTAACCTAAAAAGACTTTATAACCTAAAACTCTCAGGTCATGGACTAGACCAAACATTATTGCATACTTATATAAATGAGATAGTAACACATCAGTCAAGGTTATTGTTAGAAATTGCAAGAGTCCAATTATCTCCCCTGAATAACATCCAACGAGCAATGAAATTTTTTGTGCATATGATATCTCTATATAGTGAACTTCCTACCTGTACAGTTTTACAAAATCAATCAACTCCTATAAATTTGATTGATTCCTAGGAGATTTACAGTTTCATTGCAATATAGACAGTTTACGATTGACTTCCAAAGCAGAACAAGTAATATTTTAAGGGTTACCACTATTTTTTTTTACACAAAATTCAAGGGGTTTCCAGGACTTTTCAAGGGTATTGAGGTCATTTTCAAGGATAAAAATTGTCTGCAAAAAATTTAAAAATACAATATTTTTCGGCCTTTTTTTTATCAAACGGTCAACAAATCTGCATATTACAAAATTCCAGGGTTTTTCAAGGATATTTGATAAAATTCAAAAAATTTCCCAGCTTTTTGAGCATTGAAATGAAATTCAAGGACTTTTCCATGTTTCCTTGAATTCAAGGATGGCGTGGGAACCCTGTATTTTATTTTTACCTGCTTGACTCTTTTAACTTGAGCTTTGATGGATAAATCTTCATTTTCATCAGGAGTACTGCTGTCACCATGCCCTGGTAGATCTACAGCTATAACATGTATATCCCCTGGCAGCTTCTGAGAAAAAAAATAAATATCAAATTAACTACACATTATCAATGCTGAATAAAGTCCTTAAACATGGACTGAAATTAACATGATCCCACTTGCTAATGACCCCTTAATTTTAAGCTAGGCTACTTATTTTTTTAAATATGTTTAAGGCATAGTAATTATACAGGAATTTTTTTATCTGGCATATTAACTTGATTCTTAATTTCTGTTCCAGAGTCGGAAATATTATATATTGCAGCAGTGAAATCCTCACTCTATTATGTTGAATGTTGATTTTCAATATTTCTGCTGTATGTCCATACTTATAGTTGAAAACATAAGGTTGCCCTGCCCATAAGTACAGTGCTCTGGTTACCTGTTATTTCCATCTCTGACAGGCCCATCTGTTATAGTACTATGTGTGTGTGTGTTGGTGTTTAACGCCCTTTATCGATGCACCTGGGTCATGTATGGCGGTCAAGTTTATTAGTGGAGGAAACCAGAGTACCCAGAGAAAACCACCAACCTTGGGCAGGTACATGTACATGTATCTGACAAAACTAATCACATACAATGATACAAGTGCGGAAGTCCTGCTTTTGTAAATTACAAGCGGGACTTGAACTCCACCTGAGAGGCAATCGACAAGTGATCAATAGTTTGGTATTTAACCAATGCCTTAGACCACTCAGCCACCCAGGCCATGTTATAGTACTAATTGTACTTACTCCAACCATTGGTGCCCACATAAATTTATCAGCAGAAAATCCATGGAGAAGTATGATGCTTGATTGACCCTTTTTTCTCACACCTCTTTCACCATAAGCTATTGTCAAGTTGTCTATTTTTACTTTCTTTATTCTCATCCCACTGGCTAACACTGCAAATCTGAAAAAAAAAATCAGAAACATTCAGTTAAAATCCTTTCTGGCAAGTGAAATTCATAAGGGATTTCTTTCGAATTAATAGAAAAAAACAAAAAATCAAGGATTAAGGCAAGTGAATCTCAAATTTTAATTTCCTAGGTTGTTTTTAATGCTTAATTTTGATTTGAGAAATTTTTAAGACTTGTCTGACACAAATTTGCAAATTCTACGATTGTTTAAAACACAAGGTTTCTTGCACACAGTTAATGTCTTCATTTGTGCCAGATTTGGCTTCTATTCAAATGTTTTTGGTTCGATTACTTTTGGTTTTTGACCTTCCCAATGTTTTGATTCAAATGCTTCTGATTCTGAGGTTATTCTTAGAAATATGCATATCACCACAACCTACTTGCAATTAACTGTTCTTATACCTGTTTAGATATTTGTATATCATAATCATGTATAAAGGAAATATCTCTTCTAGTTTAAGCATGGCAAGTGTAAAAGAAATATAAAAAGTGGAAATGAATGAATTATGCATGTTTATTGTACTTTCAATTTGCATTTAGTGCATTGAGAGTTTTTAAAAGACAACCAGTAACAAACCTGATTTTAACTCAAGCATTGAGGTAAAAAGATTTTTTTCCTTCCTGACAAGATCCACAACTGTCATACAGGCAAGAGAAAGAAAACAAAGCTTTCTAAAAGTACTGTTAATTCATTTATTTTCTGGTATATCAATTTTTGTAGTATATCCATCATTGAATTTTTAATTACAAAGTGTGCATCTATTTCTAGAGGCAGTCAATGTAAAACAATCTTTTTATTGGATTTATTTTGGTGCCAACAAAAACCTTAAAAATTGGTGCTTCCAAAATTATAATCAAACCACAGTACATCATTTCAATAGAATATTACAGGGTAGGTAGACTTACTTCATGTACCACTGTAATATCTTGACTGGCTTTTTCATGTAGATAAGTAGTGTTGCTGCAGTCAATGATGTTGCCATCATACCCAAATAATATAACAAGTATTCTGTAGATATCATTTTTTATCTGAAAAATAGTCCAATAATTAGTTTTCTTCATTAAACTACAAAGATAAGCAAAAGAGAAGAACAAATTGGGAGTGTCACTACAGGTAGATTCCATAGGGCATGCTTTAGCTGCAAAAATATATATAGCTCCTTTCACTTCTTGTATATGACAGAAGCTAAAAAGCATGCTGAAATTTTATGTCTAGCCTTCACAGCACTTGAGTCGACTCAATACACTCTGAACAGTGAGAAAAAATGCATTTGCTTTCCTTTTTTAATTGTAAAACTTCTATAAATAAACAAAAGATTAGTTGATGATATCCCTGCCTGCCAGGTTTAAAAATTTTGCCCATGTTAGGGGAAACCAACTAACAATTTTTAATGGCCTAAGCAAGAAATGGTTCAAACTTTATGTAAGATGAAAATGTTATCTATATTGAAGATGTGTACATAACATGAAGGGGGTGGTAAAGGGGAGACCCCAACATGAAAACATGTGCTTCAAAAAGGCATGAGTTATAAAATTCCAAACACGAAACCTGAGATGAAACAAGAGAAAAATAAACTCAGATAATTGGAAAAACGAAATCACTTGCCTCAAAAATGCAGAAAGCAAAGCACAGGTAATAAAACTCTAAAAAAAAAACGAAACAGGGGACAAATATACAGACAAAAACAGAGCACATACATGTACAACCTACCCAACACGAAAACATAGGAATAAAAATCAAAATCATGAAAACATGTAAAATCTAAACTTCGAAAACGTAGCACGAAAATGACCCTTTACCACCCTCCATGAATAATTGATAAGTTTAAAACGTTAAATACATGTATCTTTCTCATTCGGTATGATTACATAATCAGCTGACTCTATTTTTTCTGTCCACTTAAAACTACTGATCTGAGGTACCTACTAAAACTCCTAAGTTCTTTAGAAACTGTATCGAAACCAAAGGAAAATACCTTCACTAAAGGTGTCAAGTATGTTGAAATTTGGATCTGCAGAGACAAAATTGCTAATTAACAAAATGACTGTAATTTCTTCTGACTTTGTTTACACCGGAAGTAAAACGACACACATAAAACAATTATCGATAACGGATGGAATGGTGTTAGAAACACGGAATGATTCTGGTAAAGAGTTTATTATACGAAATTTCCTTTTAAATTTATGATTGACAAGTTCTTTAAACCTCAAATCTTGTGAATCATTATAAATTTGACACCAAAACAACACAGTCAATAATTTCTTATACGAATTTATGTTTAATATCCGGCGTTCGCACAAAGTATTTCTTAACATGTAAAGTTTACAACGTCAACGTTAAATGGCGCCAATATTCATTACATGTGCGCTACATAAAGAAAGAAGTTCGTTAATTATTTTAGACTTAATATCAAGATATATGTTTTTGAAATTAACTGGAGTTTAAAATTGTTTTTGTGACTTTTCAAAGTTTACAGTTCAAAGGGCCATAACTCCCATGAAATTTTCGGACTGAAAAAATAAAAACTATGACATGTACTCATCATGATCCATCATGCTCTTTGGGGCACTTCTTTTCTTCGAAGATAGGGAGGTGCCGCTGGGATTTTGAAACCCCATCCTTTTCACAATTTCAAATAGGAAAATTAATTAGATACCTTTATACATTTAAATTTTTGCCAAAAAAGGCACCACACCCTTATCCCGCTGAGTACTCTCTGAGTCTCTCGGAAGATAAAGATTGATATCAATCATCATGATCATGTATTTATTTACAGCGAATCAAAGATAATTATTCAATCAACATACACTTTAACATATCCATATATGAGCATAAGAGAAGAATTATGGAAGATAATGGATTTGTTTACCCATATTCTTCTTTAAACTAAAATAAAATTCCTTGGCTTGTCTATGATTTCTATTATTTTTTGTCATTGAAATCTCTATTGTTAAATCCTAAATTGCTTAAACACCAGGTTTCTTTCCTTGTTCGAACATTTTTGGCTGTGAGTACTTTTCATTCAATTCTTTTGGTTTTTGACCTTCCAATGTTTTAATTCAAATGCTGCTGATGAGAGGTTGTTGCTGAAGCAGTGTTTTTCTAAAATGTTAATTTCCCGCAAAAATTGCAGTTTTCAGATGCATTTATCTAAAAAACGAGGTCCGTGGCCCCCATTTTGTATTTCATATATGGATGTATATCACTAAGAACTATATGTGTACCAATTTTCATTAAAATCTGGATATACGTCATTTGGTATCGTCCCACCTTAAAGTCACTATCGGCTTTCGCCTGCAGGAAGAAGTCTGATCTTGAAATTAACGTTTCGCAATTTCCCTGAATGATCGTCACGCTTAACACAATTAAAGTTGAGTTGCTGCTACAGGATTATGTTGCCCCTCTTTTTTGTCTAGAGATTTCTATTTGTAGGTAAAGGCAC
Organism: Arcuatula senhousia; assembly: GCA_963971305.1. Classification (NCBI taxonomy): domain Eukaryota; kingdom Metazoa; phylum Mollusca; class Bivalvia; order Mytilida; family Mytilidae; genus Arcuatula; species Arcuatula senhousia. The sequence continues at coordinate 37,442,401 of OZ020303.1, read as the reverse complement.
TTGCTTGCTCCCATCTTTCGCCAATGTGGCCATATGATACAGTGTATATGATTTGTCGCACATTGACTCTGATTTTGATGTAGAGGGGAGCAAGACGGTTATGTATTACGGGTCATGATACACGGTGCACAGAGCTTTTATAGCATCGTCTTTTATCGGATTTAAATAACGGTGATCATTGACAACACAAAGCCTGTGCTATGACAAACTGTAGGAACTGTTAACTAAAGATTGCTGACGCTTCCGGAGCACCCGAGTTCACTCTGATTCCGATGTGAATTCGTGACACGTTGCTTAATGCAGAATTTTATGTCGGTTGTTCAGTCTCACGTGTTTCTTTGTGTGCTATTTTTTATGCCAACTGATTTTATTTTGCTTTTTCGGACTTTCGAGAATACCATATACCGAATATTGCTTAAAATCAAAACGCGTACTTTTTGGAGGCTTGCAGTCCCCGGCTTAAGAGTTTGACTTCAATACTAACGGCAATAAAATCCGACCTCCAGAAATATTACAATTGATGTTATTCTAGAAACGGTGTCGACCAGAAAGATTTTTTGGAGATTCATAGCTCAAAATCAGTTTCATCTTGCAACAGCATCAAAACTTTCCGATTTCTCCACTCTTTACACTTCTATTCCGCATGAACAATTAACTCAAATCACGATTGGCACAGCTTATTAAACGCAGCTTTTTTCAAAAAGAATAGAAAACACAGGTACACATATCTGTTAGTCGATTACAGCAATTTAAGACTTACTCTGTCATTAATGAGTCTAAGAAAAAGAACAAATATACAGAAGACCAAATAGTCGACATCCTCAATTTTCTTTTCGATAACATATTTGGTCACTTTCGTGGACTTGTTTTTTCAGTAAACAATAGGAATTCCAATGGACACTAATTATGCACCTTTGCTTGCTGATTTTTTTCTCCATTCATGTTAAACAGACTTCTTACAATCTCTTCTAGAAAGATCGTAGACTAGCTCTCGCGTTTAACCTCACGTTCCGTTATATTGATGATGTCCTTTCACTGAACAATTCTCGATTTGGTGACTTTCTCCATCTCATATACCCTTAGGAACTAAAGATAAAGGACAAAAATGGATTCCAGGAAGTCTGCTTCATATTTAGATCTAGATCTCGAAATTGACTCTCAAGGAAGACTTTCAACAAAGCTCTATGACAAACGTGATGACTTCAACTTTCCAATTGTCAACTTTCCCTTTTTGTGTAGCAACACTCCGTCCGCTCCTGCTTATGGAGTCTTTGTATCACAGTTGGTTCGTTACTCCAGAGCTTGCGGGATCGAATTACATCGATTTCCTTGGCAGAGCGTCACGTTTGACACAGAAATTGATAACACATGGTTTATTGCTCCACGGTTGCTGTCTTCACTCAAGAAGTTTTACGGTAGACACCGTGCACGCGTAGACAAATTTCGATTTCGAATGAGTGCAGATGTCGGTTTGCCGTAGAAATTTGTTTTGTCTTCCTTTACCGAATTTGGCACACTGAATTGGAAATTCAACACGACGGGTGTGCTATAGCAGGCAGGAAAGACTTACTCTCCGAAGCACCCGAGTTCGCTCTTGTTACCGTTCGGTTGATTTTGTGTTTTGTGTTTCTTCGTGCTGTTCTTGTTCGTGTTTACCGGTTTTGTTGTTGACCTTTCGAACTTTTGACACTCAAATGCCCCATTGGTTCCTCCTTGCTTCCTTGACAATCAAGAGAAACAAATATGATTTAAGTTTCAAACTTGAAATAGCTGTCGAAGTACTGCTCAAGTCGAATTTAATTCCTGAAATAAAAAAAAATAAATAAATAAAAGATACGCCTTTAAAAGAATCGATATTTTGACGTGCCGATCGCTCGGATTCGATTGTTTTGGCGAATCTCCAAGGGATATTACAAATAATTGTTTTTATATATGATAGAGATTTCGATCGTTCGATTTCTATGACACAACAGGTTTATTTCAAGTTACAAAGTTATACGATGAGAACAAAGTGCACATCAATGTTGTTCCGAGGAAAAAAAAACCCGATTTCTATGATACAACAGGTTTATAATAAGTTATAAGAAAAGAACAAAGTACACATAAATGTTGTTTCGTCTAAAATAACCAAAAACACATTTTTTCCAAGTCAGAAATCGCGCGTTCCGTCCATTGCAGACGTTCAAGAAAAAATTTGGAAATTAAAAAGAAACAAGTATAAGGAACACAGCATAAAGCAAATAGTGATATTGAAAAATAAATCAAATTTTAACATGGCACTTATGTTTGTGAAAATGAAATAAAAAGTAACAAAATTTATCACGTTTCATTTTTCGTTTCAAAATGGAAAATATATTTTTCTACTATGAATGTTATATTTATTTTCCATTTTATATTTTGTTTATTTTTTTCAATTTTCGTTTTTGATTTTTAGTACAGCATGAAAAGCGAAAAAAAAAAAAACAAACAAACAAAAAAACGTATCCAGTCGCATAAAACTTTGATGTATCTCCGAATTAATAAAAAAAAAAATGAAAATAAAAAATGAAGACATTTATATATATCTTTGTTGTATTGTTTTAAAATCCATTTAAAAATATAAATGAAGAAAAATGAAGGCATTTATTGGAAATCGTCAAACGCGCCATTAAACTTGACATTATGATGAAGCCCTTAACTCAATGCATTCTACATTTTTAATGTAAAGGTACATTTGTCATATCTTTATAATAAACAAACAAATTTAAAGAATGAAAACTTAATAATCAGTTTAAGGATAGCCAAGAAACATTTGTGGGTATGTTATATATATTCATGTATCATATTTCAGTTTTCTTCAATAAGCAGCTGTTTTCACTTAGCATGTACCATGGCATGTTTTGGTGGTATCAATTTCAATAATTACTTTGAAAAAATGTGAAAAGATGACGTGATTTTTCTGCGACCGCAAATTCGGTAACCTTTGACCTTTTTAGCAGATGAGCCGAGTAATGGCCTGATGCATGTACATGGATGATATAATCGATCCATTCAAACAAGCTATCCCACTTGTGGAATTAAGTTTGAAAAACGGAAATAAATCATTAAATATTTTGTAGTACATTCACATCATTATCCTGACCTAGTTAAAGATGGAATGGATGTTTTTGTTTTTGTTGTCTTCAATTCTTATGGTAAGTAGTAAATAGTAATTTTTACATACTTTTATTCTACAAATATTTTTTAAATCGTCTATTTCTTTTGTTTAATTATTTCAATTTTCTCATAGGGGGTTCCTTAGGAAGCACAAGGATTACAACATAACTTACTTCTGAACAAAGTGCTTCTGAAATAAGTTAAAAAAAAAGCAAATTTGTCTTAAAGAGAATTTCAAATTTTCATATTTGTCATTTCTATGAACCACCGAGGTAGATCAATAGGAAATAAAACAATATTTCATGTAATTATTTATTTACAACGCATTTTGTTCATTATTATTGTTCTCTATCTGTTGTTATTGACATATGAATGTGACATTTTCAGAGGCAAAGGACTTGATATTTAGAATAGTTTGAACTTAATTAAAACCATATATAGGAACACATAAATGTGTTTTTTAAAATCTATTTTGATAGAAACTCAAATATAGGATTTGTTTATCTTAAAAAACATAAAGATAATTTTATTTTCAAAATGTTATATGTATAATAAGTTGTTATAATGTTAAATGTACAAATGCCATGAATGTATTGTTTACATTGATACATGGAATTTATTTGTTAAAATAAAAAAAAAGATTTTGGACGTTAGCGAACAAAGTAAAAAAAAAAACACACACAAAAAAAAAAAAAAAAACAGCATTGCTAGTTACTTTTGGCGACGAACAATTAATCACATTGACGGCTATCCTTATCTTTGAGTCTGCCGTCTTGTCCCCAGTTCTGCATTTCAATTGGATCCAGTACTTTTTAACATTATCATGATTATAACAGTTTGGACCAGAGTTTAGAGATTATGAATTTAATTATTTTGCTTATTTCTTATCTGTTCTCATAGGCGGATCCATGGGGGGGGGCACCTTTTGGTGGAAAAATTTGGTTGAATGTATATGAAATCATTGAAGCGTGACCAAAGCGGGCCCCCTTTTAGGCCAGTCAGTGGGCCCCCTCTTTTCAGAATTTCTGGATCCGCCACTGGTTCTTAAGGTCGTACAGCATGTTCTGCTGATACTCTCTCTGCATGATTTCCTCAACAACATTTGACAATGCAAAGTTGGCTCGGTTCTTTGGCCTCAAAAAGTACCCCACCATTTTAGATGTATTCCTTTTAGACATTTGCTTAAAATAAATTTTCTTTCTAGGAGGCGGAGAGTGGTGGTAAACTTTGGCTCAAGCTCGTTAACTTTAGCAATCGTGCTGGTAGAGGCGCTAACGGACATTACTGCGACGGAAAGTATTTTATCCGAGGATCTGACTGTGATCACAGATTTATTCTCTGCCTGGACAGCATTAGCGGGTAATGTATAGTGGAAATTTTGGATTTTCTAGATTGCATGCAACTTGAAATAACAAATAGATAGAACAATCATTTTTTAAAGAACCTGCCGGACATCATTTTATTTCCGTTCATAATATTTTTGTTCACTGTCATCTTCATACTTAAGCTGACCATTTCCGTTTATTTTTATCTATAAATGATCTATGGATTAAGTATTTCAACTGAGTATTTATTTTGTGATAAAAGTACTTAACTGATAGATTTATTTATCCATTGAAGATTGACCAGCAACTAAATAATCAATCAAACAACCAAACAAGCCCCCCCCCAAAAAAAAAAAACCAAAAAAAAACCAAACAAACAACAAAATATATAATAGAAATAAAATAAAATAAAAAAGATATAATATTTAACAAGAGGCTCCCAGGAGCCTGAATCGCTCACCTGGTTTAATGTCAACCCTTTGAAGACTTTTGTATAGCTAAATGAGCTGAATGTTTAATCAATAAAAAGCTTTTCTCTATCTGCAATAGTTTTCATTCCAATGCAAAAAACACTATTTTTCACCTTTAAAGGGCCACAACCCCTTAAAGGGGTCATCTGACAACTTCAACCCTATGGAGACTTTTGTAGAGCTAAATGAGCTGAACATTTAAGCAAGCAACAGCTTTTCTCTATCTGCAATAGTATTCATTCTACAGGCCAAAATCTCTATTTTTTGCCTATAGGGGGCCATAACCCCTATAAGGGGTCATCTGACAACTTTGACCCTATGGAGACTTTTGTAGAGCTAAATGAGCTGAACATTTAAGCAAGAAACAGCTTTTCTCTATCTGCAATAGTTTTCATTCTATAGACCAAAAACACTATTTTTTGCCTTTAAGGGGCCGTAACCCCTATAAGGGGTCATCTGACAACTTCGACCCTATGGAGGCTTGTGTAGAGCTAAATGAGCTGAACATTTAAGCAAGCAACAGCTTTTCTCTATCTGCAATAGTTTTCATTCTATAGGCCAAAAACTATTTTTTGCCTTTAAGGGGTCATCTGACAACTTTGACCTTATGGAGACTTTTGTAGAGCTTAATGAGCTGAACATTTAAGCAAGCAACAGCTTTTCTCTATCTGCAATAGTTTTCATTCCATAGGCCAAAAACATGAAAAAATGCTATTTTTCACCTTTAAGGGGCCGTAACTCCCATAAGGCATCATCTGACAACTTCGACTCAATGGAGACTTTTGTAGAGCTTTTGATGCTGAAGCAGTAGCGTGGCATCAGATTTCATCTATCTCTTATACTTTTTGATTTACAAGCCAAAAACAGTAGTCTGACCCCCCTGGTCTATTTTTAGCAACGGCGGCCATGTTTTTCGACGAATCAAAAATCCCCACATCAGTTCTGTGGGGGATACCCTAAAGTACCACCAGACCAAATTTGGTTTGAATCTGTGCAGCCGTTTCAGAGGAGAAGAAGTTTGAAGAAAAGTTAACGACGACGACGACGGACGACGACGACGACGGACGCCAAGTGATGGCAATAGCTCACATGGCCTTTGGCCAGGTGAGCTAAAAAGTAAACCATACAAAAAACCTCTAATACCGTTTTTGCAAAGTGGACATGAACAAGAAAGAAAAATTAAACAACTATTTAAAAAGATACAAAAAATACTTAAAGTACACGAACTCTGTGGAGATAATGATATTGATATTCCTATTCATCCTATATTCTAACATTATCATTATTTTGTAACGTTTACATAATGCAGACCACAGGACACGAACACATGTGCGTATGGACGTGCGTCAACAGGAACCATTCACAATACCAATTATATCACATTTGGCAAATGGATAGGAGCAACTCCAAATCCAATGACGTTTTCCTTCAACAAATGGACGGTAGGGAGATTGAGAATAATTAAATTTATGAAAATTTCAGTCTATATAGGTTTCTATGTCTATTTATTTCTTATATTCTTTATGTCTCAGGATCTCTCTTGTTGAATTGAACTTTTACCATATGAATTTGCGTTATTTTAATGCTTTTTTTAAGACTCAATTATGGTTAGGTTGGGCCGAAAAAAAACATGTAATTTAACCCCGCCACATTTCATTTGTCAGGAATCTGCCAAAGCTTAAGTGTGTCCACGTCGCCTTTATGTTAATTGATATAATATGTCCAGAAATGGGTCTTTTGTTAATGATTTTGGGATTGGTATTGAATCTTTTGTAGTATACATTTTTAATTTTGGGCCAATGAGAGACGGCGAGCAGCAACCACTTGTCAAGTAGAAGACGACTGTTTGTCTTCCATTGTCATGATTGTGGATATTTTGAATCGCTGATTGTTTATGTGGTTTGTGTCACGAGCACTTGTTCTGCAACTCATTTTCGTTTATATACTAGTATGTCTATTGTCCCTTCTTAACTCAATTGCACTTCTTTCAACTCCTTTTTTAAATGAAGAATCACTGTTGCTAATCTTAGCTGTATTGTACTTTAGGGGTCATGCAAGCTAAAGATAGACATCTTCGACACAGATGACAACAGTGACGACTACGTTGATTTTATGGCGACTTACTATTTTAAGTTTGTACCAGATTATAACGAAACTACGGCCATGGTAACCACCAGATCATTAAAACATAGAGTGAGGTTAGATACAAAAATGACAATAATATCCGAGTCAGAATTAAAGTGCATTTTTAAAACTCATTTTTTTAAAAGAATACAAGTTATATTTAGTCAAGCAAAAGATGAAAAATCAAAATCATTTTAATTAAAAATGATTTCATATACAATTGATTATTTCAGAGTTTGAAACCAAAATTACCAACTTTTATTAAACTTCATAAAAAAATTTGTAAAATGATGATTGTACATCTTGAATAAATGGGTAAATGTCTGTATGATCACGATTATAAGCATGCTTTCGTCTTCAGCATGACTGTTCAACTTAAAGTTTATTGTGACCCCGACTATTACGGTCCTGCCTGTGATGTTTACTGTGAACCGTCAGAGAAATACGCATGCAACAGATACAGTGGCATTAAGATATGCAAAACAGGTATGCAGTTTTTTAATACTGTTTGGTGATAATTTCTATTTCCCCACTAATTTTTCATTTTCGTGTTTCATTAACTTGTTCAATCAATTTATTTTATGGTTATTTTTACTTGCAAATTATTGTACCTTATATTGGCATTTAAGTATATATGTAAAATCACAACATTTAAAAAAAATGAGTAGAACATCTCAGTTCTGAGAATTTAATTTCAATATACATGTAACATATCGTTAAGAATTTGAAACTGGAGAGCAAATTAAAGGTGCCTTGATGGTTTCAAATAGATTTTAAACAAATCTGAATATATGTCTTGTGGATGACATTGCATTGTTAATTCATGTGCTATATCAAATAAACTGATTGATTGATTGAATATCTTTAAACACCACATATTTATGAAATTGAATAAAATTCTCATTATAATTGATAGGTTGGACAGGGCCTGACTGTGATGTCACGACAGATGCATGTGCCAGCATCCCCTGTCAAAACGATGCTACGTGTCACAATAGCTTAGGGTCGTTTCTGTGTGTCTGCAAACCAGGATACACGGGTGAGTGAAGGATAGACTATAAGAAATAACACCTTAGAAGGTTATATCAAAATGTATATTAAAATGTATTTTTGCGTTTTTTCGGGGTTTCTATTTAAAGATAAAACACCAAAGTAACTTTAGCTTTTTTTTATTTTCTTGGCTGATGTAGAGGAGGACTTGAGGGGGCCTGGCAATTTGGGTCTCGACAGTTTTTTTTTCGTAAAGGTAGAGGCCAGATTATTTATTTCCAACCTTTTCCATGCCAGAAATTTATTTAGAAACACTGCCCCCTTAACATTTCCAAATCCAGTGTAAGAGTTGCCATGATAACATTTGTCCTAGTTTGCTTTTTGCTTTGGTATTTTATTCAGCAAAGTTCATTTAAGGTCCCATGACCTTAAATACAGATTATTTAACCTGCATGTATTCTCAGTATTATTTTTCGCCAATACCATCCTTGGCTGTCAGCCTGAAGTGGAAAATGTTGTCCCCGTAACGGACATACACTTACCGATACTAAGTTTCTTTATTCATATTTCAAGTGTTATTATATCTCTCGGAAAACATCAAAATAGCGACACTAAACCTTGAAAGTGTCATCATTGAAGTATTTTTACTTTTACTTTCGTTGTGCCCCTTTTTTTTAAAAACATCAAATGTCAGTAGGGAATGATGGAAAAAGATTATGTGATTTCCATTAATGGTAAAAACCAAGCACATAAAATTTGTATGAGTATATACCCATGCAAAAAGTTATGGAAATTCGATGAATGTTGTTTGCTAAAATGATGACCATGTTGTCTATAAAAGAATGGTCAAAGTATTCAAGGACAAATTACCTTAGCTTGTGGTAACGTGTGTCTTGATATCCATTCTGAAACAGGTCTTGGGTTACAAGTTACAAGTTTTCGACATGGCAATATGTTCTAAGATACAGCCCCTCCCACATGTGTTTTATTAGGTGGTGGATACATTGAGATATACTTGTGTCTGGTGTTAAGTCGTGACATCAACCCTGCGGTTCCCTCTTAATATTCATATAAACAGTCATATAAAATTAATGAGACTGTTTTAAATGAATATTAAACTAGGCATCTTAAATTCTTATTTCGTCACCACAATTATATATTATTTTGAAAAGCCGCTAGCGACGACAATTTCTGGTGACACTCTGGTAACCAGAAAAAAGTGTTCACAACTAACAACAAGATTTTAAAGCTATATTGCCTAAATCTTTGCAGCGAAATTGCTGCAACATGATGCTAGAAATTACTTTTGCATACGAAATGAGACATCTCGGCAATATGGCTGCAATGGTTACCAGAACACTGCAGCAATATTGCCAGAAGGTCTGTATTTCGGTATGAGTAAGATTTGCTTGGCCTTGAATACAAGACAAGCACGCAGCTAAGATTTTATCATTTGTAAAACGAATATTTACATCATCATGAATATTAGATGTGACAAGATGCTCATTCAGAACAGAAGAGCTCTTGTCGTCTTTTTTAGATAAACACTTACCTTATTCTGATCCTCATTCATATTTAAATTACTCAGCACTTCGATGCAATTTCGGTTCACATTTCAAGTGTAATTATAATATCTTTCGGAAATTATGAATGCTTGACGATGTCAAGTTTTATAGAACTTTTACTTTAAAGGAAGTTTTCTGAAAGATACAATATGTATCAGAGCAATAGTTTACGTTAGCTTCTAAAATGAAAGAAAAAAACAAGTACAAATACAAAAATTCATGACGAAAATAATATTTTGGTAATTTTGTTGTAACCTATCTGTCGTAAGTTCTGTGCAAATAATTAAAACTCCCTGAAATTTTTAAACAAATGATCACACAATCTTTTCGAATTGTTATAAAAATTCGGAAGCAGCTTACTAAGGGATTGAAATAAATATACCGGAACAGTTGTCTAATTTTTTTAAATGGGCGACAGAACTGAACATTGAAGTGGAATCTAACGTATAATTGAGGTAAAAATGATTATAAAAAAGGTTGTGATTAACAGTTGCTGAGAAAACTGACACGAAGTTTTTTCCCACCACCAATCACCATACTATAACTTGAACATGTTGAATTTGAGCTTTCAAGAAATTTGGCATAAATTCCTGTTATTTACATCTATCTAGTGTATGGTACTATATAGACAATATGGGAGGGGTTTGTTGAACAAATTCCACTAAAACGTACCAATTTATAATTTGAGTGGGTGTATTGACGATGTAAGGGATGCTAAAAAAGAAATCTATAAGCATCTGTTACGTAGTCTTATTTTCTGACAAACATCATTAATTTTTCAAAATGCACCCATTTCCCTTGAGGGAAGCAGAGGTATACCAATGGAGCATCCGAATGTCAAAAGTCGCATAGAAAGGGCAAAGGCAAAATCGCGAACGAGAACAGGCTTCAGCACGAAGAAACAGACCACAAAAAAACACAAAAATGAAAAAAACAACTGAATTACAAGCAGCACCTACTGGTCTCGATGGAGGCTGCTGGCGGTTGTCCATTGTTGGTTTTCTAAATTGCCGCTTGGTATGTGGGCTTTGTCGCGTACATTTATTATGTCTCCCAAACGAAGTTTGGAGACATGTTGTTTTTATTCTTATTATTTTTTTTTTCTTCTTTCCGGGCGCGTTTTTTCGAACACTTGTCTGCGGCGTTTCTCAGAAACCGATAGATGGAATTGCTTGATATCATATGACTTGATAGGCCCATATTCCTAGATGATCCTCCCGAAAAAAAAAATTTCAATATGTTGGAGGGAACATATATTTTGGGGGTCTCAAAAGGGGGTGGGGTTTTGCAAAATTTTACTATAGAAGTCTATGGGAAAAGTGATATAACTTGATAATGTGTGATCTGAAACTTGGATATACTGTGTTACCTCATATATTTAAATTTTCATACCTGGCCACATTTAGTGGTGAGGTGTTAAGTAATACCCTCCGCTTCATTGTCTTAAGGGGGGTCATGCCCCACCCCCTCAAATGACAAAATACTAAATATTCTGAAAACCATTGAGATCCCCATCCTATAACCATATATACTAATACTCCTTATGATAAGACAAATCATTTGGTACCATAGGGGGTCTGCGGGGGTCATGCCCCACCCCCCTCAAATGATAAAAATACTAAATATTCTGAAAACCATTTAGATCCCCACCCTATAACCATATATATTATTGCTCCTTATGATAAGACAAATCATTTGGTACCATTTCGGGTCTGAGGGGGGGTCATGCCCCACCCCCTCAAATGACAAAATACTAAATATTCTGAAAACCATTGAGATCCCCATCCTATAACCATATATACTAATACTCCTTATGATAAGACAAATCATTTGGTACCATAGGGGGTCTGCGGGGGTCATGCCCCACCCCCCTCAAATGATAAAAATACTAAATATTCTGAAAACCATTTAGATCCCCACCCTATAACCATATATATTATTACTCCTTATGATAAGACAAATCATTTGGTACCATAGGAGGTCTGCGGGGGTCATGCCCCACCCCTCTCAAATGAAAAAAATACTAAATATTCTGAAAACCATTTAGATCCCCACCCTATAACCATATATACTATGACTCCTTATGATAAGACAAATCATTTGGTACCATAGGGGGTCTGCGGGGGTCATGCCCCACCCCCCTCAAATGAAAAAATACTAAATATTCTGAAAACCATTTAGATCCCCACCCTATAACCATATATATTATTACACTTAATGATCAGACGAATTATTTGGTACCATAGGGGCGTCTGAGGGGGGTCATGCCCCACCCCTCAAATGATAGAATACTAAATAACTTGAGTTATTAGGGAAACCCCTGCCCAAATTTTGTCCATGAAGTTCTAAAAATGCATTTAAAGGCATTTCCAGGATTTTGCTTTTGCCTGGGACATCTGTAAAAGTGATTTACAGGGGAACCCCTGCCCAAATTTTTCCCATGAGGTTCTAAAAATGCATTTAAAGGCATTTTCAGGATTTTGCTTACCCTTGGGACTTCTGTAACTTGTATTTATAGGTAAGCACCTTGTGCAAATTTTTCCCATGTGATTAATGGGACTTCGTTTGGGAGACATTCGAAACTGCATCCAGTTTCAATTATACCTTCAGTCCTTGTTCCCCTTCTCATTATTTTCTTTGAATAGCAATCAACATCGCGAAACAAGTAGTAACAAGGCTTTTTTGTATAAAGACAAGCGTTTTTAAAGTATAGTTGTTTTTCTTACAGGTGACAACTGTGAGGAAGAAATAGACGAATGTTTAAATGCGACTTGCTACAATGATGGTACTTGCGTTGACGTTATAAATGGTTACGAGTGTGAATGCCCTGATGGATATACAGGTCCACATTGTAACACACTCACTGATTTATGCATATCAGATCCTTGTTTGAATAATGGTTCTTGCCTTATGGACACAAATGACGTCACTTTTCGTTGCCAGTGTTCGCCAGGTTGGACCGGTCACGTGTGTACGGATGATATCGATGAGTGCAAAAATGACGTCTGCAAAAATAATGGAACATGTGAGAATAGCGTGGGCAATTTCGTCTGTCACTGTCCTGATGGATGGGAGGGAGACTTATGCCAAGAGGATCAAGATGAATGCAAAGCTGTTAAATGTTTTGGCAATTCAACTTGTGTCAATACAAATGGTTCTTTCCATTGTTTATGCCAGAATGGATTTACAGGTATCATTGTATTTTGTTACTAACATTTTTCTTTATTAGCCTATTACATGTTTAACGAAATAAAAGCATTCAATTCTAGTAAAAAAATAAGCTGTAAATTTTCTTTCAGTATAAAAGCATACAATATATGTTCATTTTTGTCTAAATTATATCTGAGTGTCTCCACCATCTGCCACGCTCAACTACTTTTAAATCAATCCTCTTTATTTCAAACCAGCTGATAAGTTAAAAGAGATTCTCATATGTACATTACTTTGTCCTTTCTTTAGGAATTCTACAAATCATATTATAACGTTAAATATAATTGTTTTCATGAACCTTGGGTTCTTCACCAAATACCATCACTCATTTTCTTGTTTAAAATTGCATAATAAAGTATGTTATACTAGGGCATCTCTGTGAGAAGAATATAGATGAATGCCTAAGTTTGCCATGTCTAAATGGTGGAGCATGCAAGGATGAAGTAGATGGATACAGCTGTAAATGTTCGAAAGGATACAAAGGACTTCAGTGTGAAACAGAAATAGACGAATGCTCAGGTAATCCTTGTCTTCACAATTCTTCATGCTTTGACCTAGTTGGAAGTTTCATGTGCTATTGTTCGGAAGGATGGACGGGCGATGTTTGTGACATCGACGTAAACGAATGTCACAGCAATCCTTGTAGAAATCAAGGAACTTGTACAAATACTGATGGAGGTTTTTATTGCACTTGTCCTGAAGGATGGGAAGGGTCATTCTGTCAGGATGACGTAGACGAGTGCAACAAAAATGACAAAAATGTATGTGCAAATGGCGGGACGTGTCTGAATCAACACGGCGGCTTCACCTGTGTATGCGGAATGGGTTTTCATGGGAAAGTTTGTGAAATTGACATGGATGAATGTCAGTTTAATCCTTGTAACAATAACTCCACATGCATAAATACTCATGGTAGCTTTGAGTGTAGCTGCCAGAGAGGATACGAAGGACTAGATTGCTCAATAGAGATTGATGAATGTTCATCATTGCCGTGTCACGGCAATGCTACATGCATTGACGAAATAGGAACATTTCTCTGTGAATGTCCAAAAAATTTTCAAGGCCATCTTTGCTCAGATTTTATTGATCCCTGTAGGGATTTAAATTGTTCTAATAACGGACAATGCATTGAATTTGCACAGACAGTGATGTGTAAATGCTATGAAGGTTTTACAGGAAAATATTGTGACAAAGAATCCCTTATCCCTCCAGGAACTCCTTGTAATGGTAGGAAAAAAATGAATGTCTTCTCTCTGTCTCGATGTTTCGTTGGTTTGCATTTTATGAGTCTTTCTTCTTCTTGCTCTTGGTCTTAATTACACTTATTAACAGAATTTGGGCATATATTTTCTGAGTTTGAACTTTTGTATACATGTTCAATGTACTTTCTCTGAAATCTGTTTCTAGTCTATAATAGAATACCTTCCAAAATATTTGAGCTGTCTGCTTGAGCAAATATCGTTTCTATTTTCTACTTACATGAAAGATAATATGTATTCGAATGTATTTTTTCTCTAAGAAATCTTTCTAGTCTCTTTCAAGATATTTGAGCTCAGCTTGAGCAAATTTTTCTTCTTATTTCTACTCACTTGGAAAAGAATGGACTGAATAATTATGCATGAAACAGATCTGAAAGCTATCTCATGTATATTTCATCGATTCTGTGTTGAACTGGCTGATCTTGTTTTATCTTTTCTTGGTCTTTACTGAAAGAAATTATATAAAAACAACTTTAATGATATTGCAACAATATTTTTCTTATTCTATTTTCATTTCTTTTATTAAAACAAATGTACACTTAAACTCTTAAAAGTTTCCAATATTCTTATATGAAAACTTTGTAGGTTTATTAAAAAATTAATCAAAATGACAATATGTGGCATACTTGATTGAAATTGACTGGGATTGTTGCAATTATGTAGTGATTTTTAATCTAATTTTATTCTCTCCAATTATAATATTTCAGACTTTCCTGTTACTCTGCACTTTTATCTGTATGGTCATATTAATGAGTCTGAAAGGGAACCAATTATATTCGCTATAAGAAAGATGATGGAAAAATATTTTCACCCAAACACTGTTCAACATATGAAATTTGATTGGTCAATAAGATGGCTCGAGGATGATAATGGGTTAGTAGCAATTCAGTAATGATAATGATTGATCTTTAATATATGTATTTCATAAATATAAATTCAACAGCGAAACAATGTTGACCATGTAGGTATAAGAATATCAAAGACATTATTTATACCCTCGGCGGGAGACAAAAATCGTTTTTTTTTTATAATTGCAGAGGCGGATCCAGAGATTCTGAAAAGAGGGGGCCCACTGACTGGCCTAAGAGGGGGCCCGCTTTGGTCACGCTTCATTGATTTACTATATATTCAACCAAATTTTTCCGCCAAAAGGGGGAGGGGGTGCGCCCCCAGGGCCCCCTGGATCTCCCTATGAATTGTACAGATGCAAAATTCGTTTTGCAGACGTAGATATGTATTTTAAATTAGAACTGATAAAATGTAATAATACAATTAAAAATAAGTTTAAACATATCTGCATTTTGTTTTTTAGAATCCCGTTTTCAAATGTAGCAGTGATAATGTTTACTAAAGGGACAAACCTTTGTGCAGAAATATTAGAAGGCTTTCTCGTGAAACACAATGAAGAGCTGTTAAGTCAGTTATCCCACCAGCAGTTCAAAGGAAATTTAACAAACAACCAGACGCCGGGAGAAATCATGGAGCAAAACATGATATACAAGGTATTTTTTTATTTATATGAAAATAAAAATGGTCTGCTTCTATTTTTGTAAAAATTTCCATGTATTTATCTCAAATATTCTAACAGCATACTCACTATGAATTTAAACCTATTTTTAAGAGAGCTATCAAACAGGATATACAAAAGCACACTGAACAGTACACCAGAAAACATTTTATATAAAAAAATGGAATAAAATAAATGAAGAATAAAACAAAAAATAAGACTGAATATTAAAGTGTGTAAATCTTCACAATTTCATTTCATATGTATACCTTTTAACAACCGCATTTTATATTTGCACAGCCATGGATCAAGAATAATTGGTATTTGTTAATGGTTGCTGCAGGGGCTGTATTATTAGCTGGTACAATTTTGTTGGTGCTTCTTCACAAAAGAAGGTACACATGTTGTTTTGTAAACATTTTTACATGATCTTGTCTTTGAAATACGAATAGTATGCTCTTTAGAGAATTTTGATATTTATTGACAATAGGATAAATTTTGCATTACAATTTTGTGTGAAGCATAGTTTCGTTTGTTGCTATTTAATTGTTCAACTCATTTTACTTTAGTTCAGAGGTTTCATATTCAAACAAATCCAGTAAAACTTACAATCATCCACAACTCATAAATCTTTAAACACAAATACGCTTACCATTCATCTCAAACGAAGACGGGTAACGGATTGTAACCTTTGACTTTTGAGGATGCTGATAGGAACTTTTATATTTGAAAATTCAAAAATGTACATGCAGTCTGTAAATCCTTGTACAGCACATTAGATAAAGTTTAATGACATGAGCGCTACATTGCTGAAAATATCAAGTTTTCATTCGGTAAACTTTATTTATCTGATACACACATGTTTAACTCACTTGTCAAAAAAGTCTTGCTACTTGAGTTCTTTTCTTTTCCTTCAAAAACAGTTTATCATAAGTGATCTGTTAAAGAATAGATTTAGTCTTGGTAGGCACATGTCTTGAGTGATAATAATTTACACTTTCAGGAAAAGAAAAATGTTATTAAATGCTTCTGCTGTTGGAAATAACATCCATTGGCGTCCCGATCTTGGGGCAATGAATACGTTACCGTCGCTTTCATTTGAAAATGATCTCTATCAAACGGAAGACACTTTAAATCATTTGACAAGTTCTGAAGAGCAGACGACAGAAAATCACGTGGAACAACAACCAATAAATGGAACATTGTCATTTAGCAATAACACATACCAAAGAGCAGTAGCAGATGAACAAATAGGTTTCATGAACCATTATGAATTTGAGGAGAATTTAGAATAGCTTTTATTGTTATGATCAACTTATTGTTTAATTGTTACTTGTTAGTATGTTTCTTATGCCACAGTTCATTGTAATATATCATGTACATAATTTCATAAATAAACAATTTATTTTTAATAACATTTTTGGTTGGGATTGTCTTCCTTTTCCGCGTTTCCCCATTATGGTATACTAGTATGCATCCTGCTTGGTATGTAAAAGTCGTTAATATAGGTATATTTTAAAATAAAACGTCACACCACGACCACAACATGTTGAACCATGTACGTTTG
Source organism: Arcuatula senhousia (assembly GCA_963971305.1). Classification (NCBI taxonomy): domain Eukaryota; kingdom Metazoa; phylum Mollusca; class Bivalvia; order Mytilida; family Mytilidae; genus Arcuatula; species Arcuatula senhousia. Next base: position 37,425,249 of record OZ020303.1, on the reverse strand, counting down.
AGGCCCGATGTGGATAGTCAATTGCTTTGGACACATGCAGCCCATGGTGGACTCAGAGGTTTATGACACATTCATTCTGTGGTGGACTTTGAATGAATAATGCATATTTGACATAAGTATATCCTGCATCAAAAGTGGGGTGTATATAGTGATGAGAGGTCAATCCGTTCGTCCGTCCTTTTGTTACACCTCAATGTACCCATCTCTTGTCCGACATTCCTACTAAACCCCTATAGATTGGATTTTCATGGAACTTTCACATAATCTTTGAGACATAATGTTGATGTGCATCTCCCATAGCAAAACATGGACCATTTGACGACAAGGGCTATCCTTCCCTTATCCGCAACTCCTCCTAAAGCCTTTGATGGACAAAAAAAAAAAAAAAAAAATTTTGGCGTGTTCTGTCTTTGCTCTCCCCCTGTAGCAACTAAAACGTGCAGTATACATCAAAAAAGCTTTGAAAGATTTAGTTTACAGAATGAAGAATTTCAAAAATCGCATGAATAATACACATTCTACGGAAGATTTGTCAACACACACGTTTATGCCTTTTTGGTCTTTTTCTAAAACGGTAGAAGTTACAGTCCCCATATAAACAATACAAAATTTACTTTAGCGGTTTCAAACATCATATCAAAATTTATAACAATTGTTAAACATTTACAAAAAATATTGCACGGAAACCAAATGTCCCCAGACGACGACAACGAAGACATCGCCATGAAATAATATACGATCGCAAAATTTGCGGTCGTTTAAATCATTTTGGAGCAGGGATATAAGAAAAAACGTCTCATACGATCCCTAAAAAAATTCTTTCTTCGTTATCAGCCGCTAGTTGAAAAGTTCAAAATTGAGTTAAAAGATATGGTGGTTAATTGTTTTAATTAGTGTTTTACTGGTCTGCTGTACTGAGATGATCACCTCAATATCCCTATTGTGTCTCACAACTATGTTGTGTTCTATGGTCATTACCGGATCCTAAGATCGCAATGGAAGAGAGAGGTTTGGTGCCATAAAACCTGGTTTAACCCACCATTTCGTTTGAAATGCCTGTACCAAGTCAGGACCATTGCGATCCACCAATTCTCCGGTATGACTGATTCGTTTTTGTCATTTTCTCTAGACTATGAGATTGATCTTTCAAGTTCGGTAGTTTTATTTATAACCTTTATTTTCAATCGTAATACGTAACATGTAAAATGACATGCCATATGAAATAAAAGCAAACAACAAAAAACAAACAGAAAAAAAACCCCGAAGAAACTGAAAACAATCCATTATCTAAACCAAATGCAATGACAACAAAATCACTAAATATTCTTGGAAAGTATGTTCAAATTTTTATTACTAGTAATGTATTTTATTAGCATTTTCAATATTTTAGGTAGAGCGCCTCTGATGAGTTATGAATAGACAAAACGCGCGTCAGGCGTAGCAAAATTAGATGTGATTCTTTGTTGTATTTTTTATTTCTAACATTCGTAATAGTTAGCGCTGCTTGTGGAGCTTAATTTCGAGGTTAGCCCCCTCAACATCAGCACTAACATCAAGGCTAACAAGCTATTCGCGTAAATTCCAAAACGGTCAAAACTCTGAGTTATACCTTACCCCAGGCATAGGTTGATCTCAGTTATAATCTAGATTCCAGTTCGGCATATTTTGGTTTTATTGTTCTATGCGCTTTCATTTTCATACAGTGTTTGTCATTTTCAACATTTTTTGGTAGAGAGCCTCTGATGAGTCAAAGATGGACGCAGCAAAATTCATTACCTGTAACTTTTGTTGTATTTTTTATTTCTAATATCAGTGCTGCTGGGACAGTTTTTAATTCGCCGAGATTAGCCCGCTCCGATGTTGAAAAGCAACAGCTGATAAATTATTCGTGTAAAGTTCAAAATTGTCAAAACTCTGAACTTCTTCCTACCACAGGCATAGGTATGAGTGGCGGTTCATGTCACAATAAGGATATAAATATAACGATACTTTTTTCTATCATGATACTTCTCGCTTGTATCACGATACTATGAAAAGTATAATGATACTTAGTAAAAGTATAACGATACTTGTTAGAAGTATCATGATACTTCTTAAAAGTATCATGATACTTCTTGAAAGTATAACGATACTTATCGTTAGTATCGTGATACTTCTTGAAAGTATAACGATACTTCTTGAAAGTATAATGATACTTCTCGTTAGTATCGTGATACTTTGAAGAAGTATCATGATACTTGTATGAAACCTAACGACTTTTAGTTCAAAGACTTTACTCGCAGTTATCAATTTATTTGTAGAAAGTATCATGATACTTCTTCTTGGAAGTATAACGATACTTATCGTTAGTATCGTGATACTTCTTGAAAGTATAACGATACTTCTTCAAAGTATAATGATACTTCTCGTTAGTATCGTGATACTTTCAAGAAGTATCATGATACTTTGTACAAATATAATGATTCCTGCTAGTAAAGTCTTTGAACTAAAAGTAATTATCCAATTCTCCGTTGTACCGTTAGGTTTCATACAAGTATCATGATACTTCTTCAAAGTATCACGATACTAACGAGAAGTATCATTATACTTTCAAGAAGTATCGTTATACTTTCAAGAAGTATCACGATACTAACAATAAGTATCGTTATACTTTCAAGAAGTATCATGATACTTTTAAGAAGTATCATGATACTTTCTACAAATAAATTGATAACTGCGAGTAAAGTCTTTGAACTAAAAGTTGTTAGGTTTCATACAAGTATCATGATACTTCTTCAAAGTATCACGATACTAACGACAAGTATCGTTATACTTTCAAGAAGTATCATGATACTTTTAAGAAGTATCATGATACTTTTAACAAGTATCGTTATACTTCTACTAAGTATCATTATACTTCTTCTTAGTATCGTGATACAAGCGAGAAGTATCATGATAGAAAAAAGTATCGTTATAATTATATCCGTATTGTGACATGAACCGCCACTCATACATAGGTTGATCTCAGTAACAATTTGGGTTCCAGTTCAGCATATTTTGGTTTTATTGTCCAATGCTCTTCATATTCATTTAGTGTTTGATATTTCAATATTTCTAGTAGAACGCCTCTGAGCGGTCAGGAATTGACGAAACGCGCGTCGGGCATAGCAAAATTTATTACCTGAAACTTATTTGTATTTTTATTTAAACACAAAAAGTCTGTTTGAATACAAGTATATTTATCTCTTTTCTAAACCAATACCATCTGAAGTCTATACATGCGTTACCGTTGCCAGGTTTAACATTAAAGAACTACGTGATCTTGGGTTAGAAAAAGCAGGTACTGATCCATTTACTCCTTCTTACAGACTTACTAGCATTATTTGCGACGTTGCCCTTTTCCGTCTTTTTAAGCCTGTAAGAAGTGAGCCTCTTACTACTGAGGATAGGAAATTGCTCCATATTCCATTTAAGAACAAAAGGATAGATGCTTTAAACATCAGCAATATTTTAAATCATAAGGAAGTTACATCTCAAATTCCTCCATATTTCAAAAATCAGTCAACACCTATTGTTTCCTACCGCTACACTAAAACCATAAGTAGTAAAATTTTCAACCACAAAAAGGCATTGCAGGACCTAAACATTGAAGAATATCTAAAGTCACCTCTGACATGTGATTGCTATGCTTCTCCCTTTGTCTATGGTCCATCTGGTCATGTCATCACGGGTAATCTTAAGATAATTGAAAATGATTTATTACGTAATGTGGTTTCCCATGGACCTAAATTCAGGGAACCGCAACGTATAAATTGGAATCACAACTTTAAGTTCATCATGGACGCTGTGGAGGACTATGCTAGAGCCTGGATAAAGAGGGAAAAGGACCAAAAACCAGAGCTTGAATCACTGTCGGACTGGGTAAGGACTATCCGATCTCTTGTACGATGCCGAATAGACACTTCGCAAATGTGTGAACCCCCGGCCTTCTTCTGTATTTAGAGATCGTGAAGCTCTCAATTGTCTCTCTTCCTTACATGACAGGTATGTTGTCACGCCAGCAGACAAGGCTTCCAATAATATAGTTTTTGTATGTAAAGCACACTATTACAATTGTCTAATAAAAGAACTAGGCATTGATGGTAATACTTCCGCTAGTGCTACATACACACGGACTACATTTAACAAAGATGAAATCATAGCCAACCATAGCTCTTTTATGTCCTCTTTCAATATTCCAATGAAAGACGAACATAAAGAGTTACCATATTTGTACTGGATACCTAAACTTCACAAAAATCCGTACAAAGAAAGGTATATAGCTGGATCTTCATCATGTTCAACTACAGAGCTGTCCGTTCATTTAAATAAAATCTTGTCTGCTGTCAAAGAAGGTCAACAAGCATACTGCGACACTATTTATAATCGTAGTGGAATTAACCATATGTGGATTTTGAAGAACTCAAAAGATTTGTTAGATCATTTTAAATCTAGATCATTTTATGAGGTTCACTCTTTGAAAACGTTCGATTTTTCAACTTTATACACTACCTTGCCACACGAAAAACTTAAATGTCGCCTGAAAAAACTTCCCGAAAACGCCTTTTCAAGCTCTAGGAGTTTTGTTGTTTTGGGTTATAATTCTACCTTCTTTTCCAAAACATCTTTCAAAGATAAAATTTGTTACACACTGGAACAAGTTTGCAGTATGCTTGATTTCCTCATTGACAACATATTTGTCACCTTCAGAGGAGAGATTTTTCAACAACAAATCGGCATTCCAATGGGCACAAACTGTGCTCCTCTCCTCGCCGATTTGTTTTTATACTCTTACGAGACTGAATTTCTTCAGGGACTCGTAAAGAACAAGAAGATGAAAGAGGCAAGGTCATTTAATCTTACATTCAGATATATTGATGATGTCCTTTCTGTCAATAACACTTCATTTGGTAGATGGATTCCTTCAATATATCCTCCGGAATTGGAGATTAAAGAGACAACCGAATCAAATTGCTTCACGTCTTTCTTGGATATGCACCTCGAATTTGACCCAGGTGATCATCTCAGTACAAAAATTTACGATAAACGAGACGATTTTAATTTTCAAATTATTAATTTTCCTAATCTACAGAGCAATATACCTACTTCTCCTGCATACGGTGTTTATATTTCACAACTTATTCGATATGCCAGAGCTTGCACATATTTCACAGATTTTTTGATCAGACACCGATTTCTTCGTGACCGACTTTTGGAGCAGGGCTATAAGAAAATACGTCTCATACGATCACTAAAAAAATTCTTTCTTCGTTATCAGTCACTAGTAGAAAAGTTCAAAATTGAGTTAAAAGATATGATAGTTAATTGTTTTAATTAGTGTTTGACTGGTCTGCTGTACTGAGATGATCACCTCAATATCCCTATTGTGTCTCACAACTATGTTGTGTTCTATGGTCATTACCGGATCCTAAGATCGCAATGAAAGAGGGAGATTTGGCGCCATAAAACCTGGTTTAACCCACCATTTCGTTTGAAATGCATGAACCAAGTCAGGACCATTGCGATCCACCAATGCTCCGGTATGACTGATTCGTTTTTGTCATTTTCTCTGGACTATGAGATTGATCATTCAAGTTCGGTAGTTTTGTTATAACCTTTATTCTGACTTTTCTTGCAATACATAGTACCAAGTTTATTATAATGGATATATGTTTGCTTGGAAAATGCCTATATCGTGCCCCAACGTCATAGAATCTCCACAACTATATCGGCATACTTATCTAAACTACGCCTGGATCTGAATATTCCACTTAACTTACTGTAAAAAGCATTTAAGAAAAATCGATTATTCTGTTGAGCTTCAGATTAAGACAAGAGTATATTCATTTCCCCCAGCTCTTCCTTAACCTCTCGAATTATTTTCGTGAAACTTTCGCTCAATCTAAATTCTTGCTAACATATGTAGTTGAGCACCTCTTATTTTGAACTTTAATCTGATAGATGGGGTTTTCAATTACAAAACTTAGACTTTGGCAATAGATGACAAGGCGCTAGCCATGTTGTATCCATAACTTCTTCTGAACAACTAACTTAGATTTCACACAAACTTTGTGGCATAATGCAGATGTGCATCTGATGGAAAATTGAAGGGATGGGGGTATTTTATTCAGTTTATAACGACAAAAATCAGCCACATACAAATTGAGAATTGTTTGTTTTGAAACATAGAAGTCTTGGAAGAAGCAAAGGTTTACCAAAGGGGTAATCAACATCATAAAACCGTTAAGACAAAGACAACACCGGTAGACAAAAATCATCATAACGAAACAAAGCACACAACAACATTAAACACACACAAACACACACATAACAACATAACCGCATTCAGCAACGTGAACTCAAGTCGAAACGAGAGTGAACTCAAGTGCTCTGGAAGAGTAAGCAGTTCCTGCTTGCTATAGCACACCCGTCACGTTGCCAAAGATTGATTTAGTGTTGGTCAAATCCAGGAAAGGATGGCATTGCCAAACTGTCAAACCAACATCTGTGCTCATCAGAGAGATAGAAATCCCGTATTTGTATACAAGCACATGATGTCTTCCGTTAAATTTCTTGAGTGATGACAACAACCTGGGAGCAACGTACCCCTGTGTTAACAATTTGCTTGTCAGTCGTGTAGCACTTTCAAGGAAGTCGTTATATTCCCCACATGCTCTGAAATAACGAATCAATTGTGATACGTAAACTCCATATGCTGGAGCGGACGGAATGTTGCTACACAGAAAGGGAAAGTTAACTATTGGAAAGTTGAAGTCATCACGTTTGTCAAAAAGCTTTGTACAAAGCCTTCCTAGTGTGTCAATTTCGAAAAATAGATCCAAATATGAAGCGGACCTCCTGGAATCTGTAGTGTCCTTTATCTCAAGATATATGAGATGAGAGTCACCAAATCGAGAATTGTTTAGTGAAAGGACATCATCAATATAACGAAATGTGCGATTGAAGGATAAAGCAAGTTTGCGGTCCTTTTTGTCTAAAAGTGATTGTAAGAAGTCCGCTTTATATATAAATGAAGAAACAAATCAGCAAGCAATGGTACACAATTTGTGCCCATTGGGATACCTATTATCTGCTGAAAAACACGTCCACCAAACTTTACAAATATGTTGTCGATTTGAAAGTTGAGCATTTCTATTATTTGATCTTATGTAAATTTGTTTTTCTTGATAGACTCTTAGATGACAAAATAAGTCTTTTTATAACCGACTACCTAATACTTGTAACTGCGTTTTCCGTTCTTTTTGATAAAGCTACGTTTAATCAAATGTACCAAACGAAACGATATTTTAATTGTGAATGTGGAATTGAAGTATATAATGGAGAGAAATCAAAAGTTTTAATGCTGCTACATGATGAAAATGACTTAGAATGGAGACTTTCCATCAGTTTTTTAGAATTTTTGAGAATCCACATTTGATTGACGCCATTTCAAGAGTAACAACACTCGAAATACTTTTAAAGGCTTGATCTTATTGCCGTCAATATTGATGTTAACAAAACTGAAAGAGGTTTAGTTGTACATTTGGATGACCCAGCAATAAATCGTTGCTGGTATGGAGTTTTACGTAACTTTGGAATCCAACACAAGGATGGAACGTCGTCGTTCTTTTTGTCAACAGAAATGCCAAAGGAAGAAATGACAGAATTATGATTGTTGATTATTTCCTCCTTTGTGTTGTTGCTGTATATGTTGTGCTTTTGCTAGTAAAACCAACCCCTAATTCAGCTGTTAAACAATCAATTTAGTGCCTTTTGCAAACGAAAATGATGTTGTTAGGCTCTTTATCAGCAGGTACGACAACATATTTGTCATGTAAGGTGGACAATGCCTTCGCAACATCAGGGGTGTTGAAAATAGATGTTGCCTTGGTGCTCATCGAGCCTTTCAAAGAGTTAATCCTTTTCAAAACCAACGACTTCACAGACTTTACCCACTCAGAAAGAACATCGCTGTATTTTTCATGTTCTTTTTTGGCCCATTTTCTGGCATAGTCTTCAACTGAATCCATTATTGTTTTGAAATTATGGTTCCAGTTGATTGCTCTAGGCTTACGATATTTTGGTCCTTTGGCCAAAACATCGCAGAGTTGGTTCTTTTCCACGATGATGAGGTCCCCGGTAATGACGTGGCCAGAGGGACTATATTTGAATGGAGATTTGTCACAAGAATAGTCTGGTGGTTTAGCCTTGAGGTCGTTGTTTTGTTAATCCCGCAAAACTTGTTTGTAGTTAAATACCTTAGGTGCAATGGTGGAAGTATAGGAATAAGAAATGACGGGAACACGTTTGTCTTTGAAATAAGGAGGGATATGTTCCGTAACAGATTTATGGTGTAAAATGTTTCCTAAATTTATGGGATCCAAACCTTTGTCCACAAATGGAAGAGAAATGAAAAAGCGATTGTCCTTGTTGTTTTCGTGTGAAACACCGACTGGTTTGAATAATCGGTTGTATCCAATGTTAAGAACAAGTGCTGTAAGACGGTACAGGTTGGATTTAAAATCAGTCTCTGGATTTTCGAGACATTTTTTGTACTGTGTGTGAAGTTTGGAAAGAGGAATAGAATACAATTTAGTGCGAATGTGATGAATCCCGAGAGGTTGTTGGATAGACGAAAGCAGTCCATTGATAGACACGCCATGTACCTTTGGTGAATTGTACTTCCGATGTCCATGACTGCGTTTGCGTCTTTCCAGCTGTTCAAAAAATGCCCCTTTGGTGCCTCTGCTTATTTCACATCATTGCATCTTGGACTTGATAAGTTTCCTATACTGGCAATGTTGTCGTTGCAACCATATTGTTCAGCGGTGCCTAACCCTCTTATCCAGATTTATTCTCGTTGTTTTCGAAATAGTGTATTTAAAGTGGAAGTGTTGGTGGTATGGTATATTATCGACGAAGAAGGCCAATACGACTTGCATAGCGATCATGTTATCCTAAACGTCTCCTTGACTCAATCCAAATTGAAAAAGCGAACAAAAGTTCGGGTTGAGAATGATATTTCCTTCTGGAAAATCAATGATAGCACAAACTGGGACTCTTTCCAACAGTTGCTGGTCTCAGCTTTTCCTGACTCTTGGATCCAGGCTTCTAATGATATAAATGAAGTTTGGAACATCTGGAAAGGAAAAGTAAACAAGGCCGCAGAACAAACGATACCAAAAGCCTCAAGGGTTAAAAATTATCGTAACTTCTGGGACAAAGATCTGGCTAATATGTTGAAAGCGCGTCAAGACGCAAATAAGTTGCAACGCAGACATAACAAAAAACACCCATCTGACAGCGAGTTGGGTAAATCTATATCCTCCTTGTACCGTAAGCGTAAGGAAACTCTACATAACGCTATCAAACAAAAAGAAATACAGGGCAAGATAAAGTTTTTCGAGAAAAATAAAGGTTCCCAGAAAAATAGCAAGGCCTTCTGGAATCTCCTTAAAGGCCCTAGGGAAAAGCGAACTGTTAGTCAAATTATTGACCCTATGCGTAACAATAACCTGGTTGAAGATGAAGATTAGTTAAGTGAATGTCTTATCAAACACTTCGACTCTATTGGTAAAGACACAACAATCACTACCGAATATAGAGAAAAAGTCTGTAATTTTATAAGCGAAAAACAGCATGCGCATTTTTCCGATGAAAATACTATGTCATTGCTGTTCACTAAAGAGTCAATTCTAAATTCCATCAAGAAACTTAAATCTGGGAAGGCGCCTGGTATAGACGGTATACCAAACGAGTTTTTGGAATATGGGGGCGAGGCCATTACACGAACTTTGGTAGATATGTTTACGCTAATGACGGACCTAGAGGTAATTCCCGACGAATGGCATAAAGGTATTATAAAACCCCTTCTTAAGTCGGGCTCGGTGTACAACCTAAATAATTATAGAGGAATAACGTTATCCTCGAATGTCTATAAGCTATTTTCAAGAAAGATTGAAAGTAAAATCGTTGAACACCTCGAGAATTCAAATATGTTAGGTGAATCCCAAGGGGCTTTCAGGAAAGATCGCAGAATCGAGGACCACATATTTACTTTACAGGGTATTTGCTCCCTTGCCAAATCATCTAAGAAACCCCTTTATATTGCATTCTTAGACCTGTCTAAAGCATTCGACAGAGTCTGGCGTGAAGGACTTTTATTTAAACTGTGGGAAAGTGGAATCCAGGGTAAAACCTGGCGTTTGATAAAAGAGATCTATAGAATTGTTCAAAATAAGGTTCTATTCGGCGATATTGAGTCTGATTTTTTCGAGCAAGAATATGGGGTCAAGCAGGGTTGCATTTTATCCCCTACGCTTTTTTCTGTTCTTATGAATGATCTTGTTCAGATGTTGAACGAGAGCAATATCGGCGTAAACTTAGCATCTCAAGTGATTAATTGTCTTCTTTTTGCTGATGACGTGGTTTTATTTTCTAAATCACCTTAAGAGTTGCAAACACTATTACAAATCTCCCACGAGTTTTCTAAAAAATGGAACTTAAAATTCAATGCAAGCAAATCTAAGGTGATGGCAATCGGTAAAAGAATAAACCAGAACGCAAACTGGAAACTGGGTGATGAGTCTCTTAAAGAAGTAACTGAGTATAAATATCTTGGTTACTATTTCAATAATTCCCTACGTTCAAATTATCATGTTAACAAATACCTACAGGAAAAGGGTGAAAATCAGATAAATTATATGATTCGTGTCCTTGAAGAGCATGGTGATTTTAACCGTTTTAATTTTGGCGATGCCTTATGGAATTCTGTTGTGATGCCCTCGCTTACGCACGCATCTGCAGTTTGGATGGCTTTGTCTAACTCGAGTAAAGATATATTAGAACGACTACAGTATAAAGCTGCTAAAGTTATCATACGAACCAAACTAAATGTACCCAAGGTAGCTATCCTACTTGAGTTGGGATGGGAACCTATAACAGCTTTTATAGATCGACAAAGGGTCACCTATTTTAAGCGCCTTTTAGAACTTCCAGATCACCGATTATGTAAAATGGTATTTAATGAAATGAATGAATCGAATGAATCTTTTTGGGGATATGAAAGTAAGATCTTGCTAACTATTTCCAATGTAAATAACACCAATGTCCCTATTGAAAGCCTAAATAAGAGGCACCTTACTGGTCTCATTGGATCTTATACCAGGGAAAAACTCTTTGAAGAAGTACAATCTAAGAGTAGTCTAGATAACTATAGACAGTTCCATATATAAAAGGAAGACAAGCGTATTTAAATGAAGGGAATTTCCGCGAATCTCGCCTTAAACTTCTTGCGCGAACGAAAACGCTGCCTATAAATAAATATCTCCATAGGATGAATATGTCACAGCATAATACTTGCGATCTATGTACTGAAAACGTAAGCGAGGACCTCTCACATGTTTTATTTGATTGTCCAATCTATGACTATATTCGTAATGAATACTCAGAACTTTTAGAATCCAATATTGACTTCCCATATCATAATGGAGAAAACTCAACTGCCTATTTCACAGAACTGTTGCCTAATACAAAGTTACAATTTGTAATTTGTGATATTGGATTTGGCTTTAGCAATGATGTAGGACAATTTTATGATTGTTTTGGTAGAATGTTTCTAAGTGAATGTTTTAATTTAAGGTCCAAGCTTTTACAGGAAAACTGAATACACTTTTAATTGAAAGACGTTTTATCTTTGTCAATATCATATTTTAAAATTTCAATATTGTTGTTGTTGTCGTTTTATAGGCTGAAAGAATGCATTTTATGTTTATAGTGTATATTTCAACTTGTATAGAATATTTATAGACGCGCCACTTTTATACCCTGGAAGTAGGCGCCCCCGCTGTAAAGGGGTAGATTTAAATAAAATATATATATATATATATTATTTCTAGAATGCAGACTTTCATGGACAAGATGGAATGGTCCGGTTGATTAAAATGTTGGTTAATGAAAGGGAATTTGTCGGTGTTAATGCCGGATCTGTGGCCACTAATACGGACATTCAATCTGCCTTTAGTCACCCCAACATATATCAATCCGAATAAAGTGCATTCTAGTGCGTAAATAACGTTCGAAGATGTACATTTAAAATCATCCCAACTGTTGATGTTGTACGTACGGTTGTTCAAATTGCTCTTAAATTGTTGATCAGTGATTAAAAAAGCGCAAGTTTTACAGTTTTTTTATTCCACATTGTTTGATTGAGCAATGACTTTCGATGTTTTCAAAGTCTAAAACGTCTTCTAAAAGTACAGAACATTGTCGTGTGTTGTTGACTGAATCTGAGTTTTTATATTGGAATTCTGGATTTTCAGACTGTTTGTATGATATTGTTGTAGAAACGGGGATAGTTTGGACATCTGTCTTACAAAACGATGCTGTGTCCATAGCGTCGTTAGGTTCAGGTCTTTTTATACTTGGATTTGTTCTTTTATTTTAAAGCCCCTACGCGGAACAGTTTTTCCGCTTGTTCATCATTCCCAACTCGGATTTAGCCTAGGACTTAAGCTGGTTTCTCAGAAACTATTAGTCAGTTAGTCAAAACATTACAGAAATAAATTGATTTGCCGAGCGCAGCATGATACGACCACAACATGTTGAATCCTGTACATTTGAGGCCCAATATGGATAGTCATTTGCTCTGGACACATTCAGTCCATGGTGGACTGACAAAGTTCTTTGACACTTGGAGCCTTTTGGTGAACTTCCCACCTACCTTTCACACGAAATTCAATAGATTTTTTTCTCAAAAGCAGACCGAAAAATATACAGTTACAAAAATATTACTCCCTTTGTCGCCTAACTAAGATTATATGCTACATTTCAGTTATGCCCCTTTTAGCCCAAATGGCCAAAATGCAGGAGTGATACAAAAACTTCATCCTTAATTTTGTAAATCCGAAACTTTGACAAGAAAAAAAAAACGAATCGGTAAATAAACCAAAATGTTTCAATTTTATTCCATTTAGGCCCCTAATTTCATAACAAAGAAAGGAGGGGTCGCAAAAATTAATTCTCCATTTTGTAAATCCACTACTTGACAAAAAATAACTAGCAAAAGATATATAAATGATTTGATAATAGACAATTAATAAAATAAGTTTCAAGTTTTGCATCTTTTGGCCCCTAATTTCAAAACAGAAAAAGGGGTTCAAAAATTAATCCTCCATTTTGTATCCACCACTAAACAAGGATTAACTTGCTAAAAATCAAAATCAGACCAGAAATAAAAAAGTTGCATTGTTTGCCCTTTTTTAACCACATATTTCTAAATGAAAAAAGGGGGCCCCCAAATCAATCCCGTCTATGATTTGATGATAATATATATCACTGTCAAGTATTATAATAGTTTACCAGCCAGAACCAAAGTTATTGTGGAAACAATAAAATATTTGAACGTTTTCCCCTTTTGGGTCCTAATTTCTTAACGATAAAGGATGGACCCCCAAATCAATCTCATTCATCCTTTTATAAAAAAAAACATTATTTTAAAATTTCACAGCATTTGGTTAACCTGAACATAAGTTATTGTGGGAACAAACAAAAAAGTAGCCCCTAATTTCTAAACGAAAAAGGGGGAGACCCCCAAAATCAATCCGATCCGCCCTTTATTGGTAATGAATATCATTGTCAAATTTCACAGCAATCTGGTAGTTAGATCTAAACATATTGTTGGGACACTGAAGTTAACCGAAAACGACGCAGACGACGAAGGTGACAGCAGCATACCATTATACATCCGGGTCATATAAAAAGTGTGTAATGTTTTTTTTTATTTTTATTTCATAAACTTATTTATCCATTGTGGTTCAGCAAAATAATTCAAACATGTATGTTTTAATTGAAGGAGCAATCATTAATGGTAAGATGCCATACTCTGGTGTGTGCGTACGTAGGGGAATCGAAGCGTATATAGCAAATAGAGAGCGTTTTAAAACACCAGAAAACAACGAAGAAATTATAAAACCATATTCATTGCCGGTCGTAATGATATGAATGTTTTTATAATTGCATCGTTTTAGAATTTAAAGGTCCATTACATTGCTGGGATAGAGAAATCTTCATATATGTATTTGGCGTTGATGTGTGGGTGTGTTTTCAATGCATATACAAAAAAAAAGAAACTGAAAACAATCTATTTCTTAAACCAAATACAATGACAACGAAAACACTCAACATTCTTGGAAAAATGCTCAAATGTGTTTCTTAAACAACCTTTTGCTAGCATTCAAAACTGGCCATCGATGTGTTTAAAGAAAGTGGCCGCCAATGTTGAGTAAACATGTCGACTGAACGCATCCTCATCGTTAAAACATAAAAAGTCTGTTCGAAAGCAAGTATATTTATCAATTTTCTTAACCAATACCATCTGAAGTCTTAATTCGTTACTGCTGTTCGGTTCTACATATTGGCATTTCCAAAATAACATTCAAAATTTAGCGTTCGGTATTTTAAAATTGAAATGTGTTGCTACGAAAAATGGCTCTAGTACTCCAGCTTCATAAAAGATTAAATAACAATATCGGCATACTTATCTTCATCAAAGTGCGTGCTAAGCATACCCCGACTCGATCGTTCAGAAAACGGGAAGTGGACTTTCAACAACCTGCTTAAGCTGTGTACCAAATGTGAAGTAAATCTCTTTTGTAGAACCGATAGATGTGTCCCCTTTTTACTCTTTTAATAGTTAAAGTCGGCTTGGAAAACAAGAAGTAGATAACCGACTGACCTGGAAAGGGGAGACACGGTTCAAATTATTATTCTTAAGCTACATTTCTACAATATTTGAAACAAATCCCTTACTAGAAGCCGAGATTTATAAAAATCTCTTCAAATGCTAAAATAGTATGAATCGGCTTGGGTGTAGACGACCGACTAAACTGGAAAGAGGAGACACGGTACAAGTCATCATGCCATGTACTAAATTTGAAACCAATTCCTTCGTAAGAAGATGAGAAATCTGTAAAGTTTGTAACAGACGGACGGACAATGTGAATGTGATGTAATATGCGTAATGCTTCCAAATTGATTTTACTAATTACTATAAACCAAATTTCATAAAATTTATTATTCTTTTAAGAATCATCAGATGTTAACTAGAAGTTTCATACCTCTTCAATAACGATCCAGTTGGTTATTATGAATCTTTCGCACAATTTTGATGATAAAATGAAGATGAGGACCTCTAATTTTGAATCTTGATCTGATGGATTTTGTGGTTTCCCATAAAAAATAGACTAAAACAGATGACTAGGTGCAATCAATTTTAACTGTTACTGTTGCTTCTAAACAACTCAATTCAAACTTCACACATACTTTGGGACATAATGTCCATGTGCATAATTTAATGTACATAATTTAAAGGCAGGGAAGGTATTTTAGTCAATTTATCTTATTTTGAAACCACTGGGATAAGACCTTAAGTTAAATCTCAACCACGTTATAAAACGTTGTTTTCAGACTATTTTTTTATCAATCGTTATATAATCAGAGAAGCAAAGAGGCACCAATGGGGCATTCAAGTGTTAAAAGGGCAACGGTGAAACCAGTCCACGAACTAAAACGGCACGAAGAAACGCACAACACAAAATCAACCGAACGGAAATCTACGCAAACTCAGTCGTAACAAGAGTGAACTCAGGTGCTCCAGAAAAGTAAGCGGTTCCTGCCTGACATAGCACACTCGTCGTATTGCTAATTTAGTCAAACTCAGTGTGTCAAATCCGGTAAAGGAAGACAAAACAAATTTCTATGACAAACCAACATCTGCAATCACTTGAGAGATAGAAATGCTATATTTGTCTGCGAGTGCACGGTGCCTACCGTAAAATTTCTTGAGTGAAGACAGCAACCGTGGAGCAACATAACCCTGTGTCAGCAATTTCTGCTTGACATTCTGCCAAGGAAATCGATGTAATTCCCGCAAGCTCTGGAGTAACGAATCAACTGTGATACGAAGAATCCATAAGCAGGAGCGGATGGAATGTTGCTAAACAAAAAGGGAAAGATGACGATTGGAAAATTGAAGTCATCACGTTTGTCTTAGAGCTTTGTTGAAAGTCTTCCTTGAAAGTCAATTTCGAGATGTAGATCTAAATATGAAGCAGACTTCCTAGAACCAATTGTGTCCTTTATCTCAAGCTTCTGGGGATATATTAGATGGAGAAAGTCACCAAATCGAGAATTGTTTAGTGAAAGGACATCATATATAACGGAACGTGAGGTTAAAAGAGAGCGCTGGTCTACGGTCTTTTTGTTTTGTTTAGAAGAGATTGTACGAAGTCTGCTTCACATGAATGTAGAAACAAATCAGCAAGCAAAGGTGCACAATTAATGCCCATTGGAATCCCCTTTTTTGCTGAAAAACACGTCCACCAAACTGAACAAATATGTTGTCGATAATAAAATTGAGCATGTCGACTATTTGGTCTTCCGTATATTTGTTCCTTTTTTTTAGACTCATTGATGACAAAGTAAGTCTTACTGTAATCGACTACCAAATATGTGTACCTGCATTTTCCATTCTTTTTGAAAAAGCTGCATTTAATCAGCTGTGCCAATCGAGATTTGAGATTAGAATAGAAATGTAAAGAATGGAAAAATCGAAAGTTTTGATGCTGTTCTGGATGAAACTGATTTCGAGTGAAGAATCCACAACAGTTCTTTCGAATTCTTCAGGATCCACATTTGATCGACACCATTTCTAGAAGAACAACAATTGTAATATTTCTTGAGGCCGGATTTTATTGCCGTTAGTGTTAAAGTCAACAGAACTGAAAGAGGTTAAGTGGTACATTTTGATGACCCTGCAATGAACAGCTGTTTGTATGGATTTTATGTAATTTAGGAATCCAATACAGGGATGGAATGGCAGCATTGTCAGCACTAACAGAGAGCCCGAAGGAGGAAATGACAGATTTGTGATTGTCAATAATTTCCTCCTTAGACAGTGTTGTAAGTGTGTATGTGGTGCTAATGCTGGTACAACCAACCCTTAGTTCAGCTGTCAAGCAGTCAATTAAAATAGTGTTTCTTGCTCACAAAAATGATGTTATTTGGTGCTTTAAATTGTCTGTAGGTACAACATATTTGTCATGTAAGGTGGACAGTGTTTCTGCAACATCACCGTTGTTAATAAAAAGCTACGCCGAGCGCAGCATGATACGACCGCAACAAGTTGAACCCTGTACGTTGGAGGCCCAATATGGATAGTCAATTGCTTTGGTCACATGAAGCCCATGGTGGACTTACAAAGCTTTTTGACACATGCATACTGTGGTGGACTTAGAAATGCATTTTTGACAAATATATTTACATCAACATCTTATACAAAAAGCCTTATTTCTATACATGTATTAATTTACAATTTTGGCCCTTTGACCCCTAATTTCTCAAAAATGGTAAAAGATATTGCTAATCTGATAAAAAATAATAAGGAAATTGTGTACATGGAATCTGATGAAAAAAAGATTTTGAAAATCAGACCACAAATAAAAAAGTTGATTTTATGGGCGTGGCCTGTCTTTAGCCCCCTGTAACAAAGTTATGGTGAAATACATATCAAAATCATTGACACATTTTGTTGACAGAATTTAATGATGAATTCAACAAAGAAAGAATTTTGAAAATCTAATGAATAATAAACATTCTACAACAGTTTTGTCAATAAACCCGTTTTAGCCCTTTTTGACCCTTTTTTTCTAAAACAGTAGGGGCCACAAACCCCAAATACAAAACCAACATTCCTTCAGTGGATATAATCATCAAATATAAACTTAATGACAATTGGCAGGCCCATTACAACTTAAATTTTGGTATAAAACTATTTGCGTTGACAAACTTTTAAAAATGACGTTTTTGGCCCCTTTGACCCCTAATTTCTCAAAAACGGTAAGAGATATTGCAAATCTGATTGAAAAACGCAGGCAGGGATTTTCACAAGGATTCCAATGAAAAAAAGATTTTGAAAATCGGACCACAAATAAAAAAGTCAATTTTTTGGGTTTGGCCCCTTTTTGACCCCCAGTATCAATGTAACAGTGCAATATATATCAAAACCATTGACACATTTTGTTGACAGAATTTAATGATGAGTTCAATAAAAAAAGAATTATCAAAATCGAATGAATAATAAACATTCTACAAAAGTTTTGTCAATACACCTGTTTTAGCCCTTTTTGGCCCTTTTTTCTAAATTGATAGGGGCCACAACCCCCAAATACAATACCAACCTTCCTTAAGTGGTAACAAACATCATATCAAAATTTCATAACATTCGGTCAATATTTACTCAAGTTATCGCACGGAAACCAAAGTGTCCACAGACGACGACGACGACGACAACGACGACGACAACGACGACGACATCGCCATAACATTATACGATCGCAAAAATTTTGCGGTCGTATAAAAATGGATGTTGCTTTAGTGCTCATTGAGATACCGGCATAATATATGAAAAGCAAAAAATAACAAGTTTTTTATGAAAGAGGACTCTTTGTAAGAAGCAGAGGTACCAATGGGGTATCCGAATGTCAAAAGTCCGAAAGGGCAGAGACTAAACCAGTAAACACAAACAAGAACGGGACAAAAACAGACAACACGTAAAACATGGAAACACAAAACAACTGAATATCAATCAACAACGCGAACTCCAGTCGAAACAAGAGTGAACTCAGGTGCTCCGGAAGAGTAAGCAGTTCCTGCTTGCTATAGCACACCCGTCACGTTGCCAATAGTCCATTCAGCGTGTCAAATCCAGTAAAGGAAGACAAAACAACACACTATGACAAACCAACATCTGCACTCATCTGAGAGATCGAAATCCCATATTTGTCTATAAGTGCATGATGTCTTCCGTAAAATTTCTTGAGTGAAGACAGCAACCGAGGAGCAACATAACCCTGTGTGAGCAATTTTTGCGTCAGACGTGTCGCTCTGCTAAGGAAATCGATGTAAGTCCCGCACGCTCTGGAGTAACGAATCAATTGAGATACGTAAACTCCATAAGCTGGAGCTGACGGAATATTGCTACACAAGAAGGGGAAGTTGACGATTGGAAAGTTGAAGTAATAGACAAAGAATGGAAAAAATCACTTTTTATGCCTTACAACAAAAACATTGAATAAGCATTTGATTATTCACTCGTAACTTACAAACAAAACTCAAACAGACAGATCATAGAGATTTACATTAATGGAGAATCATTTGCTTGACACAAGATAGTCGTGGATTTGCTCTATGATTTTATAGCCCCCTTACGAAAGCAAAAATATAGTTTTTAGCTCACCTGGACCTTCGCTATTGCCATCACTTGGCGTCCGTCGTCGTCGTCGCCGTCGTTAACTTTTCTTTGAAAATCTTCTCCTCCGAAACGACTGAAGGGATTGCTTTGAAACTTTGCACACTTTATCTATGGGATGTCCTCTACCAAGATTGCACAAATGGTGACCGCCGTCCAAACAACATGGTCGCTGTTACTAAAAATAGACCAGGGGGGTCAGACTACTGTTTTTGGCTTGTAAATCAAAAAGTATAAGAGATAGATGAAATCTGATGCCACGCTACTGCTTCAGCATCAGAAGCTCTACAAAAGTCTCCATTTGGGTCGAAGTTGTCAGATGACCCCTTATAGGAGTTACGGCCCCTTAAAAGTGAAAAATAGCATTTTTTCATGTTTTTGGCATATAGAATGAAAACTATTACAGATAGAGAAAAGTTGTTGCTTGCTTAAATGTTCAGCTCATTTAGCTCTACAAAAGTCTCGATAGGGTCGAGGTTGTCAGATGACTCCTTATAGGGGTTACAGCCCTTAAAATAACGTTTTTACATATTTTTGGCCTATGGAATGAATACTATAGCAGATAGAGAGAAGCTGTTGCTTGCTTAAATGTTCAGCTCATAAAGCTCTACAAAAGTCTCCATAGGGTCAAAGTTGTCAGATGACCCCTTGTAGGAGTAACGGCCCCTAAAATAACGCTTTTTCATGTTTTTGGCCTATTGAAAGAAAACTATAGCAGATAGAGAAAAGCTGTTGCTTGCTTAAATTTTCAGTTCATTTGGCTCTTCAAAAGTCTTCATAGGATTGAAGTTGTCAGATGACCCCTTATAGGGGTAACGGCCCCTAAAATAACTTTTTCATGTTTTTGGTCTATAGAATGAAAACTATAACAGATAGAGAAAAGATGTTGCTTGCTTAAATGTTCAGTTCATTTAGCTCTACAAAAGTTTTCATAGGGTCAAAGTTGTCAGATGACCCCTTATAGGAGTGATGGCCTCTAAGATAACGTTTTTTTCATGATTTGGGCCTATGGCTACAGAATGAAACTATAGTAGATAGAGAAAAGCTGTTACTTGCTTAAATGTTCAGCTCATTTAGCTCTAGAAAAGTCTCTACATGCATAGGGTTGACTCAAGACCAGGTGAGCATCAGGCTCCTGGGAGCCTCTTGTTCTGTCTGTTCGTCACTTACTTAGGTTTAATTTTGGGTTGAAGGTGATTTCTCAGAAACTATTTGTCAGAAAGACAAACTTTAAATCAAAGCAAAATATTTTATCAACTTTTTATCCTTTGTGTTTCAGCAAAATGTCTGAAATTATCAATTGAAGGAGAAAAAAATATCAATTGAAGGAAAAATAATAATGGCATGATGCTATACTCATACTCTGGGGTATAGCAAATACCAATTTTCATAAACAGCGTTCTTAGACAACACAAAAGAAAAAAAATAGTAGGCATTTGAATTTTTTTTACTTGCAGTCATGTTTGCTAGAATTCAAAGGTCCATTTGTTGAGCTAGAGGAATTGTCATACATTCTGTGTATGCGTGTGAGAGCGTGTTTTGGGGTTGAACAATCTTGTCACTGCACATTGATCTTACAGGGTTGTTAGTTTTAATTGTGGAAGAAACCAGAGAACTTAGAGGAAACCTTGGACAGGTAATAGACAAACCTTACTACATACAGGTGTGAAAGTTGTGTTTTTGTGAACATCAAGAATTGATCATGATGGCTCGATCCACTACCTGAGAGGTAATGGACTAGTGATAATGGTGTAGTATCTAAACCAGTTCCTCAGACCAGTCAGCCACAGAAGCCTCTTTTGCTTTTTAAAATGACAGCACAAAATATGAAGAGGCAAAAATTCTGTTAAAATCACATTACAATTTGCAAAAGTTTTGTTTTTGTTTTTTTTAGCATTTCAAATACTAGCCACGGTTGCCTTTCAATATATCATTTTATTATCAATACATTAAACAAGTTTCTTGTCCCAATGATTAGGATATGAAACAAGCAACAAAAAGTAGGCATAAAACACAAAGACATGAATCTTGTATATGATGATTTATTAATTAAAAAGCTATGTGGTTATGCTAATAGACTATGAAGGTATTATTAACTAAACAGTATAATGTGATGCTGGTATTTTTCTTGTGCGAGAGGTTTTTATTTTTTTTTTTTTACGGGGAACGTTTCGGCTGGATAATGTTTCTAAAATAACACTTTACTGTTTAGTGGCAACGGTACAAGACTTTTGCACATACAAAACAATATAAAGCCAATGTTAAATTCCAACAATAAATTTATTCACGAATTCGGATGCGTCAGGGTAAGCGCTGACTCCAAAACTAACCAAATTCAATATTACAAAAAAATATATAAATCTATCTAACAACTTAATAATGGATTAGTTCGCCTTAGGAATACAATAAAAGTACTATGTTATTCAAACAAGATTTTCTCGGACACAATGACAACTAATGGGCATTGCGTAATAATATTCAATTCTAATCTAAATCTAACCTCAGAGAAAATAAATAATTAATCTTAAAAGGTGATAACCAATTTTGACAAGAATTTTATAAAAAAGTGAGACAAAAAATATTTAAGTCCATAAAAATACAAATATAGTTTTTATATATTAGATTCACAATTTTACGTCCATTTCCGGCATGACAGATTCCTCCCGGGTTAAATTGAGACGCGTCCCGCGTCTCCGGGTTATTAATGTCAATTTGGTATATGTCAATTTATAATTTTCGGCTATCTAAAGAGATTTCGATAATTTCTCGTCCTTCTAGCAGGTTGATGGAAATGTGCTTGTGGAATCCTATTTTGCTCCTCGGACAGCTCTTCGATCCTTTGATTTAAAACATCAACTTGTTGAACTTGGAGTTTTAAGTCCTGGATTAATTGTTCTGCTTTTGACAATTTACCTTGTAATGCGGCATTTTCCTGTTTGAACTTTTCACTCTCTTTATAAACTTCTTCATATCTTAGTTTGGCGATTATAAACAATTTGTCCTTTCCGATGTTATCCTGTTCTAATTGTATGACTGTGGATTGGACTTCCTGTAACTGATGGCGCAGATTCACTATGGACTGATTTAGCAGTTCGTTTGCCTTTTCGGCTTTAATTACTTTATTTTCCGTTACTTTGTTGCACTTTTTCAATTTCTCTTTTGTACTTTTTAGTTCTGCTTTGAGTCCTTCTGATGTGCTTATACAGTTCAAGAACGCCGATCCACGCAATCCATTAAATGGCATTTCTCTTAATCCACGTTTTGCTTCAATATACTCCTTCATTCGACGAGAATCGCGATCTTTTTTCTTCTGAGATTTTGTTGAGTTCTTCTTGGCTGTAGCTGTGTCATTAAACGAAGTCCAACACCGTCTTGCGAAATGTCCAACTTTTTTACATTGAAAACAGTGCTTCTGATGTGCTATACATTGTCCGAATTTATGACATTGTCCACATTTTCCACAAAACGGTCGGTGCATTGCTGGATAGTAATTCCATAAGCTCCATTGTGGTCTAAAATTAAAGTCCATTTTAAATTTGGGGAATTCTTCACTTATATGAAAACGGGATCGTGTGTTGTGCTAAAAAGACAACACGCCTCGGGTTACTCCGCCAAATGTGATGTTGGTATTTTTCTTGTGCGAGAGGTTTTTATTTTTTTTTTTTTACGGGGAACGTTTCGGCTGGATAATGTTTCTAAAATAACACTTTACTGTTTAGTGGCAACGGTACAAGACTTTTGCACATACAAAACAATATAAAGCCAGTGTTAAATTCCAACAATAAATTTATTCACGAATTCGGATGCGTCAGGGTAAGCGCTGACTCCAAAACTAACCAAATTCAATATTACAAAAAAATATATAAATCTATCTAACAACTTAATAATGGATTAGTTCGCCTTAGGAATACAATAAAAGTACTATGTTATTCAAACAAGATTTTCTCGGACACAATGACAACTAATGGGCATTGCGTAATAATATTCAATTCTAATCTAAATCTAACCTCAGAGAAAATAAATAATTAATCTTAAAAGGTGATAACCAATTTTGACAAGAATTTTATAAAAAAGTGAGACAAAAAATATTTAAGTCCATAAAAATACAAATATAGTTTTTATATATTAGATTCACAATTTTACGTCCATTTCCGGCATGACAATAATATAAAAAAATCCGAATAAAGTGCATTCTAGTGCGTAAATAACGTTCGAAGATGTACATTTAAAATCATCCCAACTGTTGATGTTGTTGTACGTACGGTTGTTTAAATTGCTCTTAAATTGTTGATCAGTGATTAAAAAAGCGCAAGTTTTACAGGTTTTTTTATTTCACATTTTTTGATTGAGCATGCAATGACTTTCGATGTTTTCAAAGTCTAAAACGTCTTCTAAAAGTACAGAACATTGTCGTGTGTTGTTGACTGAATCTGAGTTTTTATATTGGAATTCTGGATTTCCGACTGTTTGTGTGATATTGTTGTAGAAACGGGGATAGTTTGGAATCTGTCTTACAAAACGATGCCGTGTCCATAGCGTCGTTAGGTTCAGACCTTTTTATACTTGGATTTGTTCTTTTATTTTAAAGCCCCTACGCGGAACAGTTTTTCCGCCTGTTCATCATTCCCAACTCGGATTTAGCCTAGGACTTAAGCTGGTTTCTCAGAAACCATTAGTCAGTTAGTCAAAACATTACAGAAATAAATTGATTTGCCGAGCGCAGCATGATACGACCACAACATGTTGAATCCTGTACATTTGAGGCCCAATATGGATAGTCATTTGCTCTGGACACATTCAGTCCATGGTTGACTGACAAAGTTCTTTGACACATGGAGCCTTTTGGTGAACTTCCCACCTACCTTTCACACGAAATTCAATAGATTTTTTTCTCAAAAGTAGACCGAAAAATATACAGTTACAAAAATATTACTCCTCTTGTCACCTAACTAAGAGTATATGCTACATTTCAGTTATGCCCCCTTAAGCCCCTAATGGCCAAAATGGAGGAGTGATACAAAAAATCATCCTTAATTTTGTAAATCCGATACTTTGACAAGAAAAAAAAACCGAATCGGTAAATAAACCAAAAAGTTTCAATTTTATACCCTTTAGGCCCCTAATTTCATAACAAAGAAAGGAGGGGTTGCAAAAATTAATTCTCCATTTTGTAAATCCACTACTTGACAAAAAATAACTAGCAAAAAATATATAAATGATTTGATAATAGACAATTAATAAAATAAGTTTTAAGTTTTGCATCTTTTGGCCCCTAATTTCAAAACAGAAAAAGGGGTTAAAAAATTAATCCTCCATTTTGTATCCACTACCAAACAAGGATTAACTTGCTAAAAATCAAAATTAGACCAGAAATAAAAAAGTTGCATTGTTTGCCCTTTTTTGAACCCACATATTTCTAAATGAAAAAAGGGGGCTCCCACATTAATCCCCTCTATGATTTGATGATAATGAATATCACTGTCAAGTAACATAATAGTTTGCCAGCCAGAACCAAAGTTATTGTGGAAACAATAAAATATTTGAATGTTTCCCATTTTGGGTCCCTAATTTCTATACGATAAAGGATGGACCCTCAAATCAATCTCATTCATCCTTTTATATTAAAAAACATTATTCTAACATTTCACAGCATTTGGTTAACCAGAACATGAGTTATTGTGGGAACAAACAAAAAAGTAGCCCTTAATTTCTAAGGGGAGACCCCCAAAATCAATCCGATCCGCCCTTTATTGGTAATGAATATCATTGTCAAATTTCACAGCAATCAGGTAGTTGGATCTAAAACATATTGTTGGGACACTGAAGTTAACCGAAAACGACGCAGACGACGTAGGTGACAGCAGCATACCATTATACATACGGGTCGTATAAAAAGTGTGTAATGTTTTTTTTTTTTTTCATAAACTTATTTATTGTATTGTGGTTCAGCAAAATTATTCAAACATGTATGTTTTAATTGAAGGAGCAATCATTAATGGTAAGATGCCATACTCTGGTGTGTGCGTACGTAGGGGAATCGAAGCGTATATAGCAAATAGAGAGCGTTTTAAAACACCAGAAAACAACGAAGAAATTATAAAACCATATTCATTGCCGGTCGTAATGATATGAATGTTTTTATAATTGCATCGTTTTAGAATTTAAAGGTCCATTACATTGCTGGGATAGAGAAATCTTCATAAATGTATTGGGCGTCAATGTGTGGGTGTGTTTTCAATGCATATACAAAAAAAAAAAAGAAACTGAAAAAAATCTATTACTTAAACCAAATACAATGACAACGAAAACACTCAACATTCTTGGAAAAATGCTCAAATGTGTTTCTTAAATAACCTTTTGCTAGCATCCAAAACTGGCCATCGATGTGTTTAAAGAAATTTTCTTAACCAATACCATCTGAAGTCTTAATTCGTTACTGCTGTTCGGTTCTACATATTGGCTTTTCCAGAATAACATTCAAAATTTAGCGTTCGGTATTTTAAAATTGAAATGTGTTGCTACGAAAAATGGCTCTAGTACTCCAGCTTCATAAAAGATCAAATAACAATTTCGGCATACTTATCTACATCAAAGTGCGTGCTAAGCATACCCCGACTCGATCATTCAGAAAACGGGAAGTGGACTATCAACACCCTGCTTAAGCTGTGTACCAAATGTGAAGTACATCTCTTTTGTAGAACCGATAGATCTGTCCCCTTTTTACTCTTAATAGTTTAAGTCGGCTTGGAAAACAAGAAGTAGATAACCGACTGACCTGGAAAGGGGAGACACGGTTCAAATTATTATTCTTAAGCTACATTTCTACAATATTTGAAACAAATCCCTTAGTAGAAGCCGAGATTTATAAAAATCTCTTCAAATGCTAAAATTGTCTGAATCGGCTTGGGTGTAGACGACCGACTAAACTGGAAAGAGGAGGCACGGTACAAGTCATCATGCCATGTACTAAATTTGAAACCAATTCCTTCTTAAGAAGATGAGAAATCTGTAGTTTGTAACAGACGGACGGACAATGTGAATGTGATGTAATATGCGTAATGCTGCCAAATTGATTTTACTAATTACTATAAACCAAATTTCATAAAATTTATTATTCTTTTAAGAATCATCAGATGTTAACTAGAAGTTTCATACCTCTTCATTAACGATCCAGTTGATTATTATGAATCTTTCGCACAATTTTGATGATAAAATGAAGATGAGGACCTCTAATTTTGAATCTTGATCTGATGGATTTTGTGGTTTCCCATAAAAAAATAGACTAAAACAGATGACTATGTGCAATCAATTTTAACTGTTGCTGTTGCTTCTAAACAACTCAATTCAAACTTCACACATACTTTGGGACATAATGTCCATGTGCATAATTTAATGTACATAATTTAAAGGCAGGGAAGGTATTTTAGTCAATTTATCTTATTTTGAAACCACGTGATAAGACCTTAAGTTAAATCTCAACCACGTTATGAAACGTTGTTTTCAGACTATTTTTTTATCAATCGTTATATAATCAGAGAAGCAAAGAGGCACCAATGGGGCATTCAAGTGTTAAAAGGGCAACGGTGAAACAAGTAAAGACGAACAAAAACAGCACGAAGAAACGCACAACACAAAATCAACCGAACGGAAATCAACGCGAACTCAAGTCGTGACAAGAGTGAACTCAGGTGCTCCAGAAGAGTAAGCGGTTCCTGCCTGACATAGCACACTCGTCGTATTGCTAATTCAGTCCAACTCAGTGTGTCAAATTCGGTAAAGGAAGACAAAACAAATTTCTACGACAAACCAACATCTGCAATCACTTGAGAGATAGAAATCCCATATTTGTCTGCGAGTGCACGGTGCCTACCGTAAAATTTCTTGAGTGAAGACAGCAACCGTGGAGCAGCATAACCCTGTGTCAGCAATTTCTGCTTGACATTCTGCCAAGGAAATCGATGTAATTCCCGCAAGCTCTGGATTAACGAATCAACTGTGATACGAAGAATCCATAAGCAGGAGCGGATGGAATGTTGCTACACAAAAAGGGAAAGTTGACGATTGGAAAATTGAAGTCATCACGTTTGTCTTAGAGCTTTGTTGAAAGTCTTCCTTGAAAGTCAATTTCGAGATGTAGATCTAAATATGAAGCAGACTTCCTAGAACCCATTGTGTCCTTTATCTCAAGCTCCTGGGGATATATTAGATGGAGAAAGTCACCAAATCGAGAATTGTTTAGTGAAAGGACATCATCAATATAACGGAACGTGAGGTTAAAAGAGAGCGCTAGTCTACGATCTTTTTGTTTTGTTTAGAAGAGATTGTAAGAAGTCTGCTTCACATGAATGTAGAAACAAATCAGCAAGCAAAGGTGCACAATTAGTGTCCATCGGAATCCCCTTTTTTGCTGAAAAGCTTTTATGGGTTATCCCAGATAAAATGTCAACTTTTTGCATTTGACAATTGCATATACATTGTATTTTAACTTGTATCTGTATATTGTGTATTGTGATATATTACATGTTGATATTTTATTGAATAAATTATTATTATTATTATTATTAGGATCCACATTTGATCGACACCATTTCTAGAAGAACAACAATTGTAATATTTCTTGAGGCCGGATTTTATTGCCGTTAGTATTGAAGTCAACAGAACTGAAAGAGGTTAAGTGGTACATTTTGATGACCATTTTGATGACCCTGCAATGAACAGCTGTTTATATGGATTTTTATGTAATTTAGGAATCCAATACAGGGATGGAATGGCAGCATTGTCAGCACTAACAGAGAGCCCGAAGGAGGAAATGACAGATTTGTGATTGGCAATAATTTCCTCCTTAGACAGTGTTGTAAGTGTGTATGTGGTGCTAATGCTGGTACAACCAACCCTTAGTTCAGCTGTCAAGCAGTCAATTATAATAGTGTTTCTTGCTCACAAAAATGATGTTATTTGGTGCTTTGTCTGTAGGTACAACATATTTGTCATGTAAGTTGGACAGTGTTTCTACAATATCACCGTTGTTAAAAATGGATGTTGCTTTAGTGCTCATTGAGATACCGGCATAATATATGAAAAGCAAAGAATAACAAGTAATTTTTTATGAAATAGGACTCTTTGTAATCGACAAAGAATGGAAAAAATCACTTTTTATGCCTTACAACAAAAACATTGAATAAGCATTTGATTATTCACTCGTAACTAACAAACAAAACTCAAACAGACAAATCATAGAGATTTAGAATCATTTGCTTGACACAAGATAGTCGTGGATTTGCTCTATGATTTTATAGCCCCCTTCCCATAGCCAAAAATATAGTTTTTCTGTCTGTTCGTCATTTACTTAGGATTAATTTTGGGTTGAAGGTGATTTCTCAGAAACTATATGTCAGAAAGACAAACTTTAAATTAAAGCAAAATATTTTATCAACTTTTTATCCTTTGTTTCAGCAAAATGTCTGAAATTATCAATTGAAGGAGAGAAAAATATCAATTGAAGGAAAAATAATAATGGCATGATGCTATACTCATACTCTGGGGTATAGCAAATACCAATTTTCATAAACAGCGTTCTTAGACAACACAAAAGAAAAAAAAAGTAGGCATTTGAATTTTTTTAACTTGCAGTCATGTTTGCTAGAATTTAAAGGTCCATTTGTTGAGCTAGAGGAATTGTCATACATTCTGTGTATGTGTGTGAGAGCGTGTTTTGGGGTTGAACAATCTTGTCACTGCACATTGATCTTACAGGGTTGTTAGTTTTAATTGTGGAAGAAACCAGAGAACTTAGAGGAAACATTGGACAGGTAATAGACAAACCTTACTACATACAGGTGTGAAAGTTGTGTTTTTGTGAACAACAAGAATTGATCATGATGGCTCGATCCACTACCTGAGAGGTAATGGACTAGTGATAATGGTGTAGTATCTAAACCAGTTCCTCAGACAAGTCAGCCACAGAAGCCTATTTTGCTTTTTAAAATGACAGCACAAAATATGAAGAGGCAAAAATTCTGTTAAAATCACAGAGTCCCATTACAATTTGCAAAAGTTTTGTTTTTGTTTTTTTTAGCATTTCAAATACTAGGTTGCCTTTCAATATATCATTTTATTATCAATACATTAAACAAGTTTCTTGTCCCAATGATTAGGATATGAAACAAGCAACAAGAAGTAGGCATAAAACACAAAGACATGAATCTTGTATTATGATGATTTATTAATTAAAAAGCTATGTGGTTATGCTAATAGACTATGAAGGTATTATTAACTAAACAGTATAATATAAAAAAAATATATATCAATGATTTTTCTGTTGGGTTTTATTTGCAATTTTCAGTTCTCAATGATGATTTTGTTTATTAAGATAAATCAAAGATAGACCAAACTAATGAAGAATAATCAAATGATGTCCATAATTTGTGTTTAATCAAAGAAGAAAGACTAAATTTGGAATACTGTGGATTCATTTATTTTCATGGGTACAAATTTTCGTGGTTTGAGGAAAAAAGATTAGTTTGAGGATTCTTGAATTCGTGGTTCTGATGTTTGCTGCATACAAAGCAATGCTAATTTTGCTTTTCGTTGGGTATCAAATTTCATGGGCCAAAGCCACCCACGAAAACCACGAAAATTGATACCCCACGAATAATAATGAAACCACAGCAGTAAGTCAAAAAATACATACACTTTTTAAATCAATTCACAACCAGATGACCTAGCATCTTAATCCAAAGGCTGTTCCAGAAATGACTGTATCTAGATGTAGGAAAGCATTTTAACTAAAATTGTATTGGTGGTGATAATATCTGATAAATTAACTATACAACACCAGAGAAAATAAAATAAAAATTGTGCAGGATGGGTCCAAAGAAAAATTGGCATTGACACCCCAATACAGATTTTTCTGAAACAGCCTTAAAGTTAATCATATGAAGGCAATCATTTGAATAGAAACAGCACTTTTCTACAGAAGTAGCACATTTGGTGACAGGATGATACATGATTTTATGGAACTAATTACTATGGTTATATCCCATAGCACCAAGAATCAGTTTTTGTCTGGATGCTTCACATCTCTGACTTTAAAAATGGTAATTGGACGGATTTTTTTTAATTCAAATCGATTCAAATATACATACAAAAGTCTTAACAAATTCAGATTTAAGAATTTATTTATACTTCATGAAAGATAGGTAGAAATTTATTAAAAAAATATTATGAAATTTATCAGAATTTTTGAAATTATAATTAAATTTACTGTTTAACTAATTAATCTTTTTATCATTTATTTATTTTGTGAATAATTTAAAGACTATTCTAGAAAGGAATGAAAATACACGATTAAAAGTTACTAAAAATTAATAAGTATCAGTTTGTTTATCTCTAAAGAATCAATAATCTGAGTTCAAATCATGCATAAATACAAAATAATTTTGATAACATGTATGTGCAATTAAAACAAAAATCATCAATTTTGACCAATGATCTTTCTCTTCTATTCCAATATTGTTAAATTTGACTTTCTAAAATTTATCACAGTTATTGCATAACAAAAATAAACTATATTACAACATATATTTACAAATCATATGAAAATAGCTGTAAAGAGGCATTTAATTCAATATCACAAGTAGGTTGTCACTTTGACTAATATTAAAGCTGTGCAACTTTCAATGGAACGGATAATTTTTGTAAATATATAACTTCAGAGGCCATAACAAACTTTTCTAATTAAACTCAATTTACATTTAGAACATGATTCTTAATTCATTTATGCGGTCACCAGTTTCATATTTTTTTTTAACAAATTTAAAACATCATTTTAAGATATTTTTTTTTTGCAAAAACAATTCTTTTAACAAAAATATTTTAACAAGACATGAAAAATATGGCAAGTGGGTTTAACATTTAACAGTGGTCAAATGCAGCTTTGTAATATAAATGCAAATCAAGCAACAATAAATCACAAATGTTAATGTATAACAAGTTTCTAAATCACACAAATAATTAAAAAAAGTTCAAAATTCAGGTCATCACTGTTTTCCACATTTTTGCTCTCCCTTGATTGAACTCTCCATCACCTTCTGCTTCCACTTTCTTTTTGTATTCCACCAGAGCGTTCATGCTTAGAGGTTGCCAGTTACTGGTATAGTCTGTATAATACTTTCTGTGTTTTTCTGGTATGGGAGCAGATTTGCAAGATGGATGGCCCTCTGAAAAAAAATCATTTATTATATTTTATGGCTTTGGTAACTGTGCATAAAATTATGATTAGGTCAGTGCCAAAATTTGTTAAATCATAACAGTTTAAAACATACTTTCTGTTAAAATTAAAATCCTCTATAGGTTTCCATCTTGGGAATGGACATGGTGAATATCTTGAGTTCTGATTTGGCTCTACGATTCAGATTTCTGGTCAGAAGTGTCTATTATACTGTGCATTTTTGTTTGGCTTTTTTTTTTTGGGGGGGGGGGTATTTTTCCAATTGTTTTTCTATATTCAAATGATGCTGACAATATTTTACTCCTTAAAATCATTTTCATACAAACTCTTCTATTTTTATTTGTATTTAGGAAACAAAAATGTGCTGTAAAGGGACATAATCCTTACCTGATGAAGCTCTCATTCCAAGGACAGAATGAGATTTATGCTCTGGCGCCTTCCCTTCATTGAATGGTTTAGGAATGTCTTTATCGTCTGCAAATTTCTTGGAAAATGACCCTTTGTATCTGGTGTCCTTTTCAGAGAGAAATTTCAGATTTTCTTTTGGCTTCCTATGCCTCCTTCTTGACATCAGTAAAACTAACTCGTCATCAAGTCCACTGTAGCCATCACTCGGTTTGATGTTTTCTTTGAAGTTGTCTTTCTCTTCAGCCTCCTCCTCCTCCTCCTCGATTCTGTCTGACTGCATGTCTCTTTCATTCTCCCTCCCTCTTAACCATCTTGTATACTCCTCTTCTGATGTCTCCTAAAATGATTAAGATTAAAAGTGTACAAGTCATTATTATGCACATCTATTGACTGCACAAATATTTCATCACTACATTGTCAACAACAGTTGTTCACCAAGAACTGTTGGCACAAACATATGAAGTGAAAACTTAAGGGCTCACACACCTCCAATGCTCTTTATGTGTCAAGGAAATAAATTGTTGATACAAATTGTGATAATGTTAATGATTTTAATGCAAAGCAGAAAGGGATGTGACGGATTTTATTTTATAAACTAAATCAATAAAATCCTTCACATCCCTATCTGTATGCATAAAATCTTAAATAAATTGAATGAAATTTTTATTTCATTTTCTGTTTAGCGGGTTATTTTCATGGTTTTTGTGTAAAGAGGTATGTGAAAAATTGTTGCTGGTTTTATTTTCGCGATTTGTGAATGTGTTTGTATATGATTTGCATTAGATGGATATTTTCGCGGTTTCTGTCGACCCGCAAAAATTAAACCACCGCAAAAATAACCCAATATACAGTAAATTTGTTCATCTGTATTTTATCATAGTATTTCAATTCCATTCATATTGGTTTCCCTGGAAATCCAAAGACAAGTATTTTACCCTCTACTTGTTATAGAACTTTTGTATGAAATAAAACATAGTGTGCAGTAAAATTTGGCTGTTGTACATGTACATTTATCAAACTTATTTCAATATCTGGATCGTGTCTTTCTGGCACATATTGCATATTCTTTCGTTTTTAATATACATACTGATCCAGTATCTAACCAGGAAGGTAGATATTTTCCAACGCCTTCTCCAATTTCCTCCTGTAACTCTTCCACTGGATTCTCAATGTTCAAGATTTTTGTTCTGTCTTGGTTATTTACAGAGGCTCTGTACATCAATTCTGTCTTATGTCTAAGATTTCTAACTTTCTTTAATGTTGATTGGTCTGAAAGTCTGGCTATTTCTGCAACCTATACAAAAATGCCAATTATAATTTACTTCTAAAGTTTGTTACTGAGACAAACAACACTTCATGGTGTAATGAAATGTAAGTTATCAAAACCCAGAATAAACCAAAAACCTTTCTAAACCAAACGGGTTTTAATTACCTAGTTCTAATTTCAATACATTTTAAACCTGTAAAAACCTAAACACCAGTCTTAACAAATAAATTCTAGCAGGTTTTACTGTAAATATCAATTCTTATTAAAATGCACGGAAAAACAAATTTGATTGTTTTCCTTTAAATTTTTGTCAAAATAACACTAAGAATGCTAGACTTTTCCTGTTCAATCCTTAGCATTTGTGAAGATACCAAGGGAATGTTTTCATTAACAGCGATGGTGAAAATGTAAATGCACCATAAAACCAATTTGAATCCACTGTTAATCAAGACCACTTATAATATACATGTACTATGTTGTATCAAACTTTGGACTTAATTTACATTTATAACAACAGTTTCAACATTAATTTGATGAAGCATACCAATAATATATGTTTTACTATCCTACAGGAACTTTATATCTGTAATTCTTAACACAAAACACCCAACAGATATATATTTAGCTTAAATGTCTCAAAGGCATTTTTTCACCTCCACAATAAAGAGCTTCCTGACACTATAATTGCTTTATTTACCCTGACAACACCTTTTAAATCTAAGACCTGATTTTCCTGCTTCTCCACCAGGAAGTTTGACTGACGTTCATACAATAAACTTACATCGTCATTGTCAGCAGCGAATATTCTCCGTAGATTAACGTTATACTTTCCCAGATGAAATCGTACTAGGGCATTATAAGCATCCTGCAAGACGAGAATAGAAAACATACATCAAACAATGAAGTTAGAAATGTTTTATCGGGCAAACTTCATGGGGATGTTACAAGATTATATCTTAAAGCTCTGTTTGTCATGGAAGATAAATTTTCAAAATAAAAACATAACTATTATTGATGTTATACAGAGGTAGACCCAGAACTAAATATGAAAGAGGGGGTCACAGACCAATTTTACAGAAAATCTACAAAAGAAATGCAAATATTTTAAAGAAAAGGGGGGTGTTCCAACGCCGTGACACCTCCTGGATCTGCCAGTGTCATTACAACATAGTTTCAATTAGATTATGTTGAAATATGTGAAATATGAGATACAAGTTACATGTACTTTGTATAAGACCACTAGACTTATAACATATTTTGGAAATTTTTGTGAGCATGACATTTCATATTTTGTTCACAAAAGAAGGGCATCTAGTAAAAGCAGCTGCTTATTTTCATGTTTTGCAACAAATGACATACATGTACAGAGAAAGGGACAATTTGGTCAGTTTTTAATTTGCCACCTAAAAACCTACATTTTGACACAAAAACTGTAAAATTTAATCTAAACAAAAGTATACAAATCTTTTGACAATGACATGATATCCTTTTTAAAAACATAAAGTGTTCCCATCAATCTTACTCACAAGAAAGAAAAAAATAAGAAAAAAAAATGGTAAAAAACCACGGCATTTTCCATGTTCCAATACAATTTAGTTGTAAAGGAACTTAAAATAAATTTAATGTTCCTGATTTCTTTAATGAGTTTATTTGCCTCTATTTTTCATCAAGCAAGTTTTCCTTAATGCAAGTTGACAGTTTGAAACCATCAAACTGCATCCATAAGTTGTTTTTCTTGTAAATACATGATGTAACTAGGTTGTCAAAGGGAATAAAAAGCATCACATTAAATTGTTCTCTTTCACATTTTGGAAAAATCAATATAAGGAATATTTTAAGATGTTAGGAGAACACTTTAGTTATTTTTCAGATCTGATTATACGGTATTGACAGTACTCAAGTGGTTCTAAAACCAATTTTCAGTCAGTTAAAGATGAAGATTTGAAGAAAATGCAATTTGAAGTTTATAAAATTGAATTCTAAGTTTACGCAACAAAATTTCGATATCTTTTTCAAAATATGCATCTTTTTTCAAAACATTTATTCTATTCTTGAACCACTAATGTGACATCAGGAATACCAATAAATTTTCCATTAAAGTAAAGTGCATCTAGGTTGAAAACTATGTTACTGTTGGTTAATAGTGAAACCATTAACCATTAACCATTTTAAGACCTAAAATATTGAATAATTTTTTTTTCTTTAGTTTTGTACATATATATAAAAAATCGTGGATTAAACAAAACAAAGGAATGGGCCCTGCACCCTAAATCCATTTTGACTGATTATAAACAATTTTGTGACCAATCTGTAACTTGTCAATTCATCCCACAATGCATCATTCCCTTAAAGGAGACCCTTAACATTGCAAAGTTTTGTAGTTGATCTAATATATGTTTGCATGTCTGTGCTTTTATACCCTCTTCACACATACATGATTTCCTTATGAGGTCTTACAAGTTAAAATTTCCACAATGGTTCACAAAAAATATAGACATTACAGAATTTATATAAATGTACCAACACGTAAAGAAATCTTGTAGGTGGTGTAAACTAAAGTATTTATACCTTGTACTCTCTGGGTATTTTGGCATCTTCTTTGTATAATCTCAACATTGATTCTTTCCTCAGAATATCCAGTAATTTTTCTGCCCCAGCTCGACCTGAAAGTAAAATAAAAGGTTAATTTCCAAAATTATGTTGTCATACAAATACATGTATAATTAAAACGAAAAATAAAATAAAATCGAAATTTTACCAAAAATTGCCTAAAATAAATTGTTTGCCACTTACTTAAATTCTTAACCTAAAATTTTCCTTAAAAACTTTGATTTAAACTTTGATTTAATATACATTCAAAATCATTTAAAAATATCATACTAATCCTTTTTCAAAGTGTAAAAATTTAATTTGTTTAAGTAGCCATTAGTATTAAATTATTCATGACTAGACATGCTAAAGCCAGAATACATGGATTTTTCTTTTTAAAATTTGCTATATCAATTTACATGCTTAATGAAGTATTATTAAATTAATCAATATCATTAAATTATTAAATATACTGGTAATGAATATTGATACATGTAGTCTGAAAATTGGATTAAAATCAATTAACTGTACTTTACTGTACATGCATGTACATATGTTCTAACTCACAAATTGTACGTATATAAGTGCCTAAAATCTATGAAATATAAAGAACAATTTACTGCCCTAAAATATATGCAAAATAAATCCTACAAGATGCCTAACTCCCAAAGAAAGCACAAAGTAGCAATACATCTAGAAAACTACAAATAGACATACATACAAATAACAAAAGATAAAATTAAGAATGTGTATCTATAAAGACCCTTCAATAAACAGGTTTTTATTTAATGAAACATGACAGTGAAAAAAATATGCATATAATAGAGTATTAGTTTTTAGCTAAAAAAAGTTTCAAAAATCTCTTCCATTTGTTACCGAGTTTTTTATCTTTAACCCTTCCAGTAAAAACTACTGTTTATCATGTTTATATACCCTTCAAATCATCATGTCTATTTATAATATCTTTAATCCTCCCTGAAAAATTATTCATTATATAAAACATTTAACTTAAATTTTCAGAGCAAAATGAAGGCATTTAACATTCTGGTTCAACAAAACATTTCTTTTGCAATGCCTGTATCAAGTCAGGACCATTTCAATTTTCCTTCCTTAAGTTTGTCTTCATCTGTTTCTGTGTTGCAAGTTGACTGTTACCCTCATTTAAAATGAAAATGCTGTGGCCTATATTTTCTACATGGATGACCACTTACAGAAGAAGAAAAGTCAAAGTGCATTTCTGTTAACTGACAAGTGCCACATCAACCTTTGTATAAACATTTAAACCAATGTTTGGATTGTTTTTTATGCAAACCATATCTGTTTGAAACCAAGTTGGTTACTTTTCCTAATTGACAAAAGTTTCAACAATCAATGTTTTAGTTAATTAATTTCTATCTACAATGTTTAAACTTTTGCTTTTTTTGTACAATTAAATCTGATATAAAAATTGATATTCACTGAAACAAATTACATGTTCATTCCACTGCTCTCTGTTGGTAAAAATTGTCCCATGATTGCAAAATTGGAAATGTCCTATCCTCAATTGGTAATTTGATAAAAAGATAATATGCATTTGTCATGGCCTGTCAAGTTGTAGAAGATATAATATTTCTAAATAAACAGCAAAATGATCTATTAATTACCAGAAATAAATTGCTTATCAGCCCTATTGATAACTTGTCATATCTTTATTGATCATCTTCAAAAAAATAAACCAGTAGTTTTAATTGCTTACTGACTGAAAAGTTAACATTTTTTGTAGAAGTTATGCCCTTTTTACCATAAAAAGCACACCATGGGTAAATGACCTGAAAATTTCAGGTAACCCAGCTATAACTTGCTTTTATGTGGTCAAAGAGGGATAACTTCCACTAAAATTGTAGACCAATACTGAATCTTAAACTTGCAAATTAATTTCAGATACCATTTTTAAAAATTCCATATAGAATGGTTGGCATTAACTCTTTACCGTTTGGGCATTTTTATAGAAAATATTGCTTCAAAATGGTGTCTTTCTTTTTTATACTTGCATACAATCAAATACCAAGGAAATACCAACAGGTTATACCTTATTGGTCTTGGGTGATAATATTGTTTCATAATTTAGGTCAATGTTGAAAAATTGAACATGTTGGTTACCATGGCAACCATCAATAAGTACATATTTCAATGATATTTATGCCCAAAATTAATGGTTGTTCATCTTCAATTGCAGATAATATAAAGATTAATGTTGAAATAGAGTCAGATTAGTTTTTATTTAGGTAGCATATAATCCTAAGTTTACTTTTCAAACAAAGTTTGGTAAAATTGTCAAGGATAATAGCTTTTAATCGGTTGCTAGGCAACCACTGTAATCTCCAAAAAATATGAAAAAAATGCTATTAACCTGAATATTTTTTGATAGTTGTGCCATTGCTACCTTATTAATGCGTTATTATAAAAATGTTTAGTTGTTGTGATAAATATACAACACAAAGCAGCCTTAGCAACCATGGTTGCTATGGTAACGGAGCAAAATAACTCTGTTGATTTAACCAAAATTTGAAATTAACGTTACTTTTCCTAATATTTTAATATTTAATTTTTCAAAAAGCTTAAATAAGTTTTATGGTATGTATATTGTTGACATGATCAGGTATTGGTCAATGTCTACAACATCTGACCTTGATTATTTATCCCCAAGGTCATATGAATTTTAACCTCTACGTTAGTAATATTTTAAAGTGCACGATGTTTTGCGTAAAAAAGTGTACCATACTGAAATGGCACTGCATATACGTTAGAATTTCTTAAAACACGATATCATTAACCTGAAAATGATTTTGTTACCATATGAACACCTGAGTGATTATGTGAATCGGTGAGTTTTACATCAAAGCAACACTATAGGTAAATGATGATGATGATGAGAAATATTGGGTAGGGATGGGAAACAAAGAAACAGTAGACCATTGGAAAGCGGGAGAGATGAGTATAAGTGGTGAAAAATTGAGTCTACGTGGTGCAATGCTTGGCAGCTCACAAAGAGATTTTTTATGTGGAAGCAGCTCGACACTCTCCACACGCGTTGGTCAACTAGGGTCAGCGTTAAGGCTTTCTGTATTATGACCTGATGCGGATGATGCCCTCTGCAGCAACAGCCAACTAGGATACACACCTCGGTTATTCTGTGGGCTGGGCATTTACGTCAAATCCAGAGACGCTTAGTCGCCGCTTACGTACACTAATAAAGGAAAAGCAGAAACAAATAAAGGAACAAACTAAACAAAAACAACAGGAGACACAAAAGCACTTCAACATTGACAGTACTTAAAATGTTTGGGCAATATATGTATATTGTTACAATGACATCTATAATGTGTTTGTGTCTAGTGTGTTTGGTCGTCGGTATTGGTCCTAATATGTCACTGCTCTAAAAATCAGAGAGGTACCAATGGGGCATTCGAATGTCTAAAGTTCGAAAGGGCAGAGACAAACCCAGTTAAAACAAACGAGAACAGCACATAAAAACATAAAACATATAAAACAAATGAAAGTCAACCAACAACGTGAACCCAGGTCTTAAGAGGAGTAAAGTCGCGTGTCAGGAAGGGTAAGCAATTTCAGATTGTTTTAATTCAGCATGGCAAGCCCAACATATGTGCTCTGAGAGAGGAAGAAATCCCAAAAGCGCATGATGTCTGCCATAACATGTTCAAGTTAAGACAACAAATGAGGAGTAACATAACCCTGTGTTATCAATTTGTGTGACAAGTGTGGCACTGTTCCATAAGCTCTGGAATATGAACGAATCATGCAGTTGCGATTTGTAAACTTCATAAGCCGGAGCGTAAAAATGTTGCTACATGTGCTACACAGGAAGGTAAAGCTAGAGAGAACGAAATGTTGCTACATAAGAAGGTGAAGTTAACATTGCATATTCAGAATAAATTCATTAACTGTTTTATTGACATCACTGTGCTTCTTGGCAGGTGTGACAGAAACAGAGCATTAAAACAATACTGTCTGTCTGATTGTGTTACATATTTGCAGTCAGATCATGAGTGAATGACACCCGAACAATCCTTTTATTTTTTTTAATTAATTCATAATTTGTTTATGCATGACTATTTGCCCTATATGTGATATTACATTACTTTGGTTTGCAGAATTTGGCAGTAAAATCGCCAATACACCTGAAATAAGAATATGTCCAAAAGACATAATGCCCCATCTTGCAACATTTATTTTTTTCCGCAATCACTAGGTGCACCTACCATAACAATATGATTGATGTGGCATTTGTCAGTTAGTGGAAATAGACTTTAACCATTCTTCTATAAGTGGTCATTCATGCGGAAAATACAGGTCACATCCAGCATCCGAGGCATGCATTGTGATAAACATGACTAGGTGCACCTATCATACCAATATGATTAATGTGGCATTTTTTAGTAAATGGGAATTTGGAAATATTGGGATTAATGACGGACGGACGGACCCGAACACTATATGCCCCTCTTCTTTCGCAGATGGGGCATAAAAATACTAAGTGCATGCATGCTACTAGTATCATGTTGCTGTAGCATACCCCCTGCTGTTATGACTGTTATTCCCCCATTTATAATGATTAAGTGCTAGAACAAGAACAAGTTAATACTTTTGGGATAGATACATTAACAACACAAAACTGTACGTGTATAGATTCTCCAGATATTCTTATCTTATTCAATGATTTAACACCGGGTTAGAAATCCCTCTGAATAGTCTTTTTTTTCAAACAACGCTGCCCCTCATATTCATGCGTATGTTAAAACTATTTTCTTTTCTATTGTCAATTTCATCTCATATTGTATAAGAGTGTACAAAGTTTCATTTTTATTAAATTTTGACACAACTTTGAGAAGCAAACTAAAGCACAAACCGACTTTTGTCCGTAACGTACTTTTCTTTTCTACGTTTAAATAACAATTTTAAAAAAAAAGATTTGAACGAATCATTATGGGCTATAAGCCTGCAGATTGGATCAATGTATAATAAAAGTACTGTCGGTCTTCAACTTTCTGTTTGAACCTCTTCTCTCCGCAGTTATTTAGTCTATTCCATATTATGAAAGTATAAACTATTTCATAAAATTCAGACCTGAAGTAAATCCAAATAATATATATGTCAACCATCACTATTATATTATTTTTTTATATCTGTGACCCAATTGGATTGTGAATTATGTATACCTACATGTATAACATTGTATTAAATTTTACATTTGTTATCAATAGTTATGATTTTCGTCCCCCGCTAATCGTCCGTCACAGTTTTGTGAATTAAACTTTTCAGAAACCTCTGGTCAAACAGATTATAAACTGTTAATTAAACCTTGAAAAAAAGTTCAAACCTTATAAACATGTAAACTATGTACATTGTGATCTTTTATATACTCTGACTATATCCCCTTCCCAAAAGACAAAACAAATTGGAAGAAGAAGCAGGACAATGATAATACCGGCTATTGTTTCCACAGTGACTTGAGAAAGTTTTACATGTGCAAAATCCTATAAAAAGAACAAAATGGGGAAATGGTAGACAACAGTCTAATTCTAACCTGTTGTCTACAAAGTTCTTCTATGTATTATCCTTTTCTTTGTAAAAAATCTTACACCGTTATCTTTCGGACTGTCTTCAGATTTCCAGTGGTTAACAATAGCGGTAAACGATAACGGTAAAACCCTGCGAGAATGCAAAATAATAAAAAAATATATACATATATACACGGACAGCCACGCGTGTAACTGTTTACTGATAGCATATTAGATTCATATTTTATTTATTTTAGGAGTTTAAATTTCCTTTCCTTCAGAACAACATAGCCAGGAATAGATAGGAAAAGCAAACAATAAATATAGAAGAAATTTGTTATTTTGCATAAGACATTAAAATTTAAAAAAAGAAAAAAAATCATTTCAAAAGTTATTAAACTGAAATTCGTAATTCTAATAAAAGGGGTAAAATGCAATATATTCGTTTCCTATGCTATAACACTCACAAAACGGCACCAGAGGCTGAAAACGCGATGCCCATTTTTCCACGTTTTGTTTTTCACGTCCACATTTTAGACAACGCTTCCGCAACGTCCTAAATATTGACTTTGACTCAAAATATCGCCAACTTCAAACGATTGCTGGAAGTTTATTACATAAGCTAAAATTATGCAGTTTATATCAAATGAAAGCTAATTTTCTCCTCAAAATTTCGTTCGATTTACTTTTTCCTATTTCAATTCTAGAAAAAAGTTATTCGTCGTCAAGTAAAAACATTAGAAAAAAACGCGATTTACTTCCGCGACTGAAATCGAAAGTGAAAAACAATTGTTTACAGTTTTTTATGAGATCGGTTAAATTATAAAATTCCAACACATTTAGATAGAGAATTTTGCTACCTTTTTAGACATAAATTTCTTTTTTCTCTAGATGAAGAAATAATCATACCGCTGATGATTTTGTCTCGGACACCGATTTTTTAAAGTTGAAAAAAATTACGTCATTTTTTTACGGTCTACATACTTTAGTTTTTATAAAATAAATCATTGATTATTATATATTTACAAAATAAAATTTATATTTTTGTAAACTAGAGGAAATCAGCTTTATTGTCATATATAACACTTATTATTTCAACCAGGTTTTGATAGTTGCATATGACTTCAAATTTATGCGACCCCTGAAAAAACGCTTATGACCCGAATTCGGGTCATAGGAACGGTAAAGAGTTAAAGTTTGAAGGATGGACACAAGACAGGAGGTAACACCAGAATTACTAAGCTACTCTCATCAGTTCAATAAACATAGACAAAAACAGGTTTGAACATCTGAAGGAATGAAAATCACTGTCATGACTTAGACAAGCCAACATTTGAAATTTGGCATCTACTCTTATATGCTGTGTAATGACACATTTCTGCTTGCAGTGGCTGATAGGGGCAGGGCTTTGGGACCTTATAGATGTATTTATGTGTCACCTTATTTGGTCAATAACATTCCCCTTTTACAAAATTTTGGATCTGCCTATGGCTTGTTTTAAATGAGATGATTTTTTTCTTCAGTAAACTACTTTCAGTTACTGCATAACTAGGTAGAACTGGTTTTGAGTAAAAAAAAGTTTAACGACTCGGTTTTATGTTATTAAGTGCTTGCAGATCAATTATTGTCTATTTTCGCTCCAAAATTGTATTTCTAAAACAAATTTAATAATGTGAAATAACTTGAAAGGAAAAATGCCATTAAAAC
Source organism: Arcuatula senhousia (assembly GCA_963971305.1). NCBI lineage: Eukaryota > Metazoa > Mollusca > Bivalvia > Mytilida > Mytilidae > Arcuatula > Arcuatula senhousia. The sequence continues at coordinate 37,382,167 of OZ020303.1, read as the reverse complement.
TAACATTATAGGTTCAACTCAATAGGTTTCAGAGCTTATTTCCACAGTGAACAAAAGACTTGTGAATTAGTAATTAAATCATCATAATTCTTGCTTCATCTGAATAGGTTTCTTTCAAATAATCAATGATTTGCAATAAAGTTTTTATTGACATCACCTTTGCAGGGATGTGAAAAGAGTAATGGATGAAAATTCAAAAACAGTAATGATTTTTTTTTTCATGCTAATGCCTTTAAGTCTATGCATGGCTGATTTTACTTAAAAATTCCATGACTAACCAAAGAAATGCTTGATACATTTGTGTTTCTGAGTGCATCTAGCCAGAGCAACTAGGTGATGGTTAAAAAAACTCAAATATTGCAGCTTATCAAAATTTCATATTTTATAGTTTGAGATTTATTAATTTTAAAAAGTTGGGCTAGAATTAGCTCTGACAACTAAAGAACTAAGTGATCATAAATACTTGAAATTTTTTATATAGATGTTCTTTTAGCAAAGCACTTTTATGTCTTGAGTTTTATAGATCTATTTGCTTCCTTTTTGCTGACAGCTAAATGAAGAAAACTCAGCAATAGACAAGTTATGAGGGCAAAAGAAAACATAGAATTTGATCATTATAAATCTTAAACCGAAGGATGGTACGAAACAGGTACGTTAAGCTAGACACATCTTTATATTTGGTTATGTCATCAGAAGCCATTGAAAAGATTGTTGTTTTTTGAGATTGGGTCTAGCTTAGCAGACTTGTGGTTAATTGAAAAGGTGGGTTGTCTGTTGTATTGATGAAAATTTCATTTTTTTTTACTTTATATACATATGTTTTTCAAAATAGTTTGGCTTCACATTATAACAACTTTTATTTTTGACTCAAACAAGTTGTAACAAGGTATTAATTAAATGAATTATTTTGACAGTTGGAATTAACCCTTTTCGACTTGCAAAAATATCTAACCAAACTGAGGGGGTAAGTCCAGTCTTATATAGACACTATCTCTTAATAAGTGTTTATATAAGTCACGAAGGGTAACCTAAGACTTTCTTTGCATGCATGGACAAACTCCCTTGGTTGGTTATTATCTATTGCAATTGGAAAAGTGATTTTTTCAGAAGGTAAAAATAATTCTGAGTTTACCGGTACTTAAAACCTTGTCTTATTATTTTTTTTTCATAATGTAGAATCATTTCAGGACCAGAAATGGAGATGCTTTTAATAGGTGAGGATACTGACAACATCAACAATCAAAAGAAATAAAGCAGAGAGTGCAAAAAAGGAGATAACTCATGCAGGAGGTGCTATCTACAGAGGGAGAAAAATTAAGACCAACCTGTCAATGGGCTAACATCGGCTGAAATAAGTAAGGATAAACTTAATTATTTTAATGGTTAAAAATGGTGGATGTGATATCATATTGTAAAGAAAATATATATAATGTGGTCTTGGTGATGAAATAAGAAATTCAAAACAAACTTTATTTGATACACAATTTTGATTTTCAGTTGTTAGAATCTCAAAGAATAATTTCTGCTATTATTTGAGCATGGTTAAACAATGTACAAAACAAAAGCAAATGATTAATTTTCAAACGAAATTTGTGTAAAGGCATCTATCCCAAATTCATTCTTTATTAAAGAAAAATCAAACACACCTCCATGTTTGTGTAGCTTTGGGTGGATTGGTTTGGTTGTTTTCTGTTCTATTTTTGGATGCAGGAAGTAGTCTGCATCAGGTCCAAACTTTTGATACAACTGAACTTGATACCATTCTAACATTTCTTTCTGTGATAATGGTGTCCCGGATTTTGACTCTGGTACTCCTAGGTCAGGGTTAGAGGGTGTCCTTGACATTGGTGGGAGGGATGCATGGAAACCCCTCCCATGTCTTGTCCCAGGAGATACACTGCTCCTCCCTCCTGACCCAGCACTGCCTGATTTCTGTGAGGCATTGCCTGCTGAGGTGGTTCGTACTGCAGGGAGTTCAGCCTGTTGTGTTTGGGTAGCAGGTGCTGGTTTGGCCTTCTTCCTTCTGTCTTCTCTTGCTGACTTTTTGTCCTCTTCTGCAATGACAGAAAATTACATATTCTTGATAGATAATAATGAGGCATAGAATAAGTACATATGGCACTAATAAAACAAAAACAATGAAAAAAATTATACAACGCCAGCAGTTATTAAATAACATATTAAAAGTTTTATATGCAAGCATAGCAAAGCTATTAACTATACTATAATTATGTCAAATATCAAGTGATTAAAAAAAACAAAATTCTGGACCAGAAGTCTACACTCATTTGGATTATGGAAGTTTTCAAAAATCTGGCCATGAGCAGAAAAATTGTGGAAAATAATAGGACATTGTCCTTAAATCTCTGTCCAAATATTCAATTTTTGATTCCATTGTTGGACTACTTCTACAGGAGCTTTTAAGGCTGTTCTTTTTCATATTAGCTGTATAATAAGCCTAATTTTCCTATTAAAACAAATGTCTTTAATTTATGCTCAGATGGAAAAGAGGTTTAATGTAAATGTCTACTAAAAATGTGTTTGTGGAGAAATCAACTTAGTACAAAGAAAGTGTGAATCTTTGGAAAGTTAAAAATGTAGATATAAGAAACAGCAGGATTGAGGATATATCATAGAATAGAATTATAACAAAGCAGAGAATGTCTTCATTTCTTATACCTTGTTCAAAAATGAATATCTATAGAATGTGTACTAAAATAAGATGAAAGTTAAGTATCTAAGTCTACATCACATCTGACAATCTCAAAATGTGCTATTTTTCTTTTGTTTTTTATTGCATGCTATCAATTTCCCTGACTTATCTACTAGCAAATGAAGTTTTATTCCCACTAGAGAATGACCGTATTATGACCACTAGTCTCAGGCTAGTTCATTTTTTACAGCCGCTATGTTATTATATCCCTCTAATTAATTCTGTCTCATCATAAACAAAACTTGACAAACCAATCTTGACAGATGGAAATTTCTTTGGGGAAATAACATTCTACATTGCTCTTTTTTAATTCAATGAAAGACAACAAAATTTGATTTCGAATGAATTTTGTTTCTATGAGGGTGGTAAATCTGATTAAAAATTCTGTGGACAAGAAACGAGTATACCAAGATAAAATTATGCTGTGTACAACATGTACAGCATTGTAATGTAGCATGTTTGAAAATCCCTAAAATTTGTCTGCCAAAAAAATAGAGTAAACAGCCATGAAATTTCATGCTATAGGGTCTAGGGCAAAAATAAAATGTTCACTAAATATTTTATACTAATGGAAACATAACTAAAGCTGTAGTCCACTGTAGGAAATGATTATCACCATGACAAAGATGGTGGGAAAAGACAACTTAAATTTACCACTTTACAGTAAATCAAGAGTTAACACTAAAGATCACTAAAGTATGTCTCGCCTGTCGGCACCATCACAGAACTCATTGAAGGTCTAGCTGGGCCATCAGAAAAGTTAAGGTCATGTTACAGATAACAGAATTCCATTTAACCATCACAAAAATGTCTGAAGTTTGTTCTAGATACCATATTTATTGAGAAACAATGAAAAAGACCAACATTCAATGAGTCATTCAACCATGAAAATGGGGTGAGGGTCACATTACATGGTGATGTCAGTTGTGTATACCATAATCCCCAAATATCAGATGCCTTGCTATAATATTATACTTTTCACCTCACTCATTTTCCACCCCAAAATCATCTACATTCACAAAGTCATTGAACCGTGAAAATGAGGTCAGGGTCACTCAACATGGTGTCAGTTGTGTATACCGAAACCTCAAATGTCTGTATACCAAATATCAAATGCCTCGCTATTATACTTTTAACTTAATTTATTTTCCACAAAAGTTTTAATTGTCCCAAAAATCATCTAAGTCCACAGAGTAACTGAACCATGAAAATTGTGTCAAGGTCACAGGACAGGGTGTCAGTAGCATAGACCATAGCTCCAGGCGTCTCTATACCAGATATCAGATGCCTAGGTATTATACTTTTTACTTAATTCATTTTCCACAAAAGTCTTACAAAGAGGTTTTTTTTGCCCCAAAAATCATCTAAGTCCACAGAGTCACTGAACCATGAAAATGGGGTCAGATCAAATGGCATGGTGCCAGTTGCATAGACCATAACCCGATGTGTCTGTATACTAGATATCAGATGCCTAGCTATTATACTTTTCACTTAATTCATTTTCCACAAAAGTCTTACAAAGGGGTTGTTTGGCCGAAAAAAGCATCTAAGTTGACAGAGTCGCTGAACCATGAAATTGGGGTCATGGTCAAACGGCAAGGTGCCAGTTGCGTAGACCATAACCCCAACTGTCTGTATACCACATATTAGATGCCTAGCTATTATTCTTTTCTTGTAATTCATTTTCCACAAAAGTCTTACAAAGGGGTTTTTTGGTCCAAAAAAACATCTAAGTTCACAGAGTCACTGAACGATGAAATTGGGGTCAGGGTCAAATGGCATGGTGCCAGTTGCGTAGACCATAACCCCAAATGTCTGTATACCAAATATCAGATGCCTAGCTATTATACTTTTCTTGTAATTCATTTTCCACAAAAGTCTTACAAAAAAAGTTTACGCCGTCGCCGTCGCCGCCGGGAAAAAAATACCTATGTCTCGCCTTCAGCGACTAAAGTCGCAGGCGAGACAAAAATCAACATAACCTTAAAGAACTATGAAGTTAGAAAGAAAAGCTGCTACTTTTACAAACTGTTGTAGACAGGCTTTTGGTACCATTAAACTTGGTTTTACATAACTTCTTCAACCTTATTGTTAAAAAAAGGTAACAACAAAACTTACAAACTGGGGTGATCAATCTCATATCCAAGAAGCAAAGACACATCAGAGAAATTGAAGATCGCAATGGTCCTGACTTGCTACAGGCATTTCAAAAGAAATGGTAGGTTACATACATTATTTGTATGTTAGTGCTTTTTAAAATCAATAATGAGTGTTTTCATGTGAGGCTTAACATTCTAAAAACATATTATATTAATAAAAAGTAACATCAAAAGACCTACCATCAATGGCTTCAAGGCTACCCAAGCTTCCAATGAGCGAGTGTCTTTGTAACATTTTTATTTTACATTCTAATTTAGCTCTGTCTTCAAAACCAAAATCCTATTGATAAATTGAAACTTATCCCATCCAAATGAAATATTTAATCCACAGCTAATTTTCAACTAGGGGTTTCTAATCTTTAGAAATTACTAGGATTAACCACATGAGGATTATAGATATTTTTCTAATACACAATTAACACATTTTTTCAAGGCACATAACAATGTGTTCCTATGTATTTGGAGGAATAGATTAGAGACGATTAAAATTGTGTAATGGATTGGTTTTGAATCTTGTGTATTGTATTTTTAGTCTTGGGCCAAAGCAAGACCTTTGGTCATGTTGAAGACTGCTGGCGGTTTCAATTGTGTTTTTTTTAAATTGTTGCTTCTTTATTTTGGTTGTGTCATGTACACTAATTCAACATCACTTTATCGTCTATTAAATGTGCATGTATATTTACAAAGGAGAAAAAACAATCATAAGTGCCTAACACAAAAGTTACCATTAATTGGGGTAGAAAATCAAAATAAAAATACAAAAGAGAATAACTTGATCCTCCCCCTAAAAAAATCAAACTTGAGGAAAAAGGGAAGTAAATCTTTCAAATTATAGTTTATGAGGCAACAGACTCATAATGTAGCAGATTCCAAAATTTACTAACAATTTTGTTTATTTTAATGAATATCTAAGCTAAAAGCACAAAATTAAAAGAAAATAAAACTGTCTCACAAAATTAATAAACATTGCACAGACACAAACTCCTGATACCAAATGACAGCCATGTTTTTTAACATTCTTTTTTTTTAAATTCATTACACTGTTTCTGACTGGTACTTTCATTCCTATCTAGACTTTCTGTTTTATATAAAATTCTCCAAACATACAAAAAAAAATTGATTTAATGGATGCGTGCCAGCCAAAATATATCGTACATCATAGAAAAACGTCAGCATTTCTAACCTTCTGTCAAATGTATACAACGTATAACCTTATAAAACCAACATCAAAAGCTTGCTAGCATTACTTCTGGGACAAAAATGCCCTTTCAATCCTATTGATTCGATTCCGCAATGTAATTATATGTCTGTGGTAACAAGATGTATTAAACCTTTACTGCTAGAAAAGCCATAAATCTAGGAATCGTTGGTAATTATGGAATGTTGAAATAAAGATATTAAAATGAAGCTCACAAAACTGTCTTTTTCTAACAGTATTTCATATTAAGGATGTGGTAGTGTACTGTCTAAATGATGCAGGCTTTTTGTACAATTAAGTATTCAATGAACTGCTACAGTTGAAGTTTCTACTAGTCATATCTTGAGAAAGCTGTAACATAATGCAATTAAAGCCTTATTTAGGACTTTCGTGAATTTAAATTAAATAGTTTTATTCCCTCTTTGTTTTTAATTTCTTGATGTAGAATGGTTTACAGGGTTTAGGTGTTAAGTGTAAAGTTGTTGTAAATTTACCATTAGGAAAGGTTTGTTGCTATGTACCAAGGTGGAGCTTTTTGATCAATTTTGTTTATGCTTTGGCAGTTTTTTATGTTATACTGTCAAAAGTATGTTTTTTCAATGCTGTGCATATTCAGTAAGTAATATCAATTTTGTTCAAATAAAGATTTGGCAAAGAAAGGCTATAGAAAGTTAATGTTTGGTAGCTTAAAGCTAGTTTTTTGCTTTTTTTTAAGTTTAAAGGTCCATAATTTCAGTTTGACACTGGTAAAATACAAACCTAATGATTTCTTGCATTTTTCTTGTAAAGATGCCTGAAGTTCACGTCTTTTCTTTTTTTCTTCCTCTCTTTTCTAAAAATAGATTGAAAACATCTCCATGAGTTTATCTTACATCTTCAGAAAACTCTTTTAAAACAACTAGTAATTAATCAACCGCAGTTTCTAAACGAATGTTATAATTTTGTCTTAAGAATGAAAAAGATTGTCACCTGTCTTGCTGTAATTTTTGTACAAATGAAACGTTATCATTCTTCTTTGTCAATTCAAATTCATCTCTGTCTCAATCACCAAAGAAGAGGAAACATTCTGTTTGTGAAAAATCAAAAGGGACCCATATTTGTGTAGATTGCAGAAATGTTTTTTTTTAGTATTGATTTTTTCAAGAAGAGTGGGCGTCTATGTCAATATTGTAAGGTTGTCGCTTGATGTTCCGTAATTAATGGCCTTGATTTTCTGAGGTTTAATAGTAACCCTATCATTTGATTTAAAACAGTATCAGTAAATTTTATAAATATGGTTTTTTTTCTGCAGATGATTGATGGGTTTAATTACATCAGTGGTGCACATGCCAATCAACCAACTGGTTTCCATAACATTTAATGAAATCATACGGTGACATTAAAACACAAATGCTTCATCTTTTATTGTAAATTGGCTGATAATAACATATGATGAAAAAAACACCATTACTTTAAAAATGCAGAAATTTGCTTTATTGATTTAAATGGCCTTGAGCTGTAAGCTAAGACAGTAAAAATAGAGACAGCCAAGAAAATATTTTGCTAGTCAAAACTGCAGAAATGTTAAGATATATTCATAATTTGATGTTTCAAAATAACTACTTGTTATAACCATGAAAGTTAATCTTTATATATAATCAAAATTCAAAAAAGGCTAAGATTGATTTCAGTATTCTACAAAGTTCTTTTTAAAACCATTTTAAAATCTATGATGCTTTTTGCCATTAACTTGGATATATACATATTTTCAACCCTGTCCTGAGCCCCATTCATTATATCGATACCCAATATTTGTTCTGCAATAGGAATGAACAGGTTTTAAGGTCTTTTGTACAAAATAAAATATGTTTCTGCATGACTGATCATGTTTAAGCATAGACAAAAGGAACCATTTCAAAAAGCTAATAATCCTATTAAAATTGTTAAATTTTATAGCATTGGGCTTATTTGTTTTTGAAAATAATTTCTTTCAAAACTGATCCAAAGATAAGCTATATGAATACAATTTCAATTGTTTTTAAAAACCATTGACTAAATTCTATATGAATGCCTTTTTCATATATTCTAAAATTGCATACGACTATTTCAACTTTTTTCCAATAAAATTTCAGAATCATTTAAACCTTAAATAAACCATATTCCTTTTTAGCACTTCCTTCTACAGCATGCTTGCATGAAAAAGACATTTAATAATGATGTTACAGGTTTAATCATCTTCCTTGTTTCAATTTAGAAACCATTGATTTTGTCTTCCTCGATACCTGAATAATTAATTTACTTTAACAAAAAATACATACATGATATATTTTCATTGATTTAGAACATTTTTCTTTAAGAAATTTGACACTTCTGCATATAGAACGAGCGAATAGGAACTATAGGCTATGCACCTCTGCATAGACTTAACTTAACTCATAGTGTGACATGGGTCTTCAAGCTCTTGAGACACCAATTAGCCAGAGTTGGCTCCTCCAGTTACAGATGAACTAGAGACAGCAACTGTCTCCCCAGCCACTGCATGAAGGTTCTGATTGGGCTTTGGGAAACAATAGAATGAGATGTCATTTGGTCCTTATATACCCTGCTTATAGCAGTGGCTTTTTAGCTATCTCAGTTTAACATAGAATTGAAATTGTTACAGCTATTAACTGACAATGTGATTTTTTTCCTTAATTTCTTATTATTCTATCAAATAAGGCTGCTGCAAAAAAACATGTAGCCTTATAGGACACCAGTTTTAATTCTCTCTGTCCTGTTGCAATAAAGCAACTCAAACCTATAAATAAAACTGATAAAAAATATCTTGCATGCAGTTAATAATTAAGTTATTGATAACAGATAATTCATTATTCTTCAAAGCTCATGCTGTTAGGAGAATCATTTTATACTTGCCATCCAAACCTTTTGAGGTTTTGGCTGAAAACGTCTAAAAATAAGGTACAATTGTGTAAAAACATCCAATGAGTTTATACAAACAGGACAATTCCTTCAAGTATTTGCAGAACAAATTATAAAGTCCCAATTCTGTGTTTATCTTAAAGATCCAAATCCCTTGTGTTAAAGCAATTGAAAAGCTAAAAGATGTATCAAAAATTGTTGTTTTGTTCTGACTTCCATTATAAATAATACTTGAGCAAGCATCTATTGATGAATCGTGATTGTTAAAATGAAATAAACTAATGGGTATAGAAAACATTCTTGTAATTGCTAAAATATATCAATGATTCTATTTCAAATAACTTAATAATTCTAGGACATAGCTTTCAGCATGAGCTAACACATCATTGATTAACTGGGTACAAAAAACATTGAATTTGTTGCATCCCGAATGAAATTAGAAAATTTTATAATTGATTAAGCCTCCATCAGTACATTCTAAAAGCCTCAATACCTATTTTTACATAGTACAAACGATCTGCAATAATATTTTCAGCTACTACCAATTAGAAATAAAAAGAATACTGTCATCATGAAAATAACACCAGTGCAATACTAAGTCAAGTGCTTAAATTTCAGCAGGCTTAATTCTCAATTATGTTCAATGGCATCTCCTTAAAACCCTTGCAAGTAAGCAAGCATTAGAAGGTTTTATTATTTGAACTAAATGCCAACATACACAATTTGTTGCATCAAGAATCAAATTAGAGAATTCGATCATTCATTATGGCCTAATGCCATAGGCTCAAAAAGCCCTGATACCTATTCAATACATAGATCACAATTGCCCATTTGAAACAGCCTGGTAAATTAGATTAGTGTTGATTGTTTACAGGCAAATCTCTGAGGGTTTTCCTTAAAAAGAATATGGCTTGCAATGGGACTCTGGTATCAATAATTCATAGCTAACTCAACAGTTTAAGAAATATTCCAAGTCTCACTGGGCCAAGATAAATAATTAATGTAAGTAATTCAACAAGAGGATTTAATTTGACCTTTAACACTTAAGCTGAGAAGCTAAAGCCATAAAAATTTACTACTTCAAGAGTCAATAGCAGCGCTATAAGTTCTGATGTTTTTCATATGTTTTTTATCCTAGCATACAGCCAAGACAGACAATTTACAGATACCATGAAAGTAAAAAGAAGTTTTAATGCCTCGAGATCCACATAGAAGTTACGATATCTTTGCCAACCTTTGAGAAAGGTTTAGTGAGCTAGAACCTGGTCTAAAACCATGGTCTGCCAATAGCAAGTCCAAAACATGAATATCATCAAAGATATAATGCCTAACATTGCAAAATGGAAAATCAACTAAAACTTGAAGCAGGGTTCCCACAAAAAAAAATCATAATAAATTCAAGCTGATTTCAAGCACTTTTCAAGACTTTTTTTCCCTATTTTCAAAGTCCGGCCTTGGACATAAATTAAAAACCATGGTATATTTGGGTAGAGTTAAACTGTAAAGCAAATCAAATTTTTGATTTTCCTGAATTTCGCCAATTTCAATAAAATTCACAGACTTTTCCCAACCTGGCCAAAAACCCTGAGATCCCCAGTCTTTTTTCTCTATTTCCTTTTTGTGTGGAAACCTTTCTTAAAGTAAAACTGATTTGGGGCCGAGGGAAAAACAGTGGGGTAAAGTGTACGTAAACTAAAAAGTTTTGTGTCCCATCCTTGGTATGTTGATCCCTAATAAAATGATTGAAAAAATGATTGAAAAGGATCATGATAAAGGTTCCCCCTTTTATTGGCTGCCAAGCAACACAATAAAAAAAAATCTCTCAACAAAAGCTAAAACTTTATGAAGTGAAAAACCCAACCATTCAGCAAATAAAATTGCTCCAATTTTGTTCATTTAACTACCATGACTACAAAATAAAAGATTCACTTGAATAAAAAAATATATAATTATGAATTCCATATCTGTTGAAGTGTTCAAGATTTCTTTTGCACAATTGGTTTCCAACAGGAATACAATGATTGAAATATTGACTTTTTTAGAGATTTGTAATCTGTACAAAAATCTGTTTAATTCAACGAAATTTGAATGTAATTTATTTAGAAATTCTGTTCAGTTCCAAAGCTTTCTAAGAAGCAATTGATTTCTCCATCTTTTAATCAAGAAACAAAAACATCTCTACCAACATTTTTTTTTCATTGTGACACAAATTTAAACAGTAATGAAATTGGCATGCCAACTCATAGCCCTACTTATGCAATTATCTAACAAAATATTACAAATTCACATATACCTAATTAAACACAAAGGACCTGGGCAATTTTCTCTACAAGTAATTGTTGCAAAGTAATATGAACTGCCCTGGAAAACAATAAATCTGAAATTCATACCTCCAAATCAATACCAAGAGAATTGGATTTAGAATAGAAATTCTTATTTCTGAATGCCCTTGTACCAGTAAAATTGAGGCCTTTTACAACAAATTGTCCATTTAAGTAGAGAATATGAGGATCCAGTGTCAAAATACTATATGAAAATTATTTTGATGAACCCCCAAAAAGTGTTCATAAATATACATATTTTTATCTTAATAAAGCTACCTATAATAGCTGTTTGTTTTAAAACTTTGATTGGTAAACTTTTGAAAAGTTCTTAGTAACTCAGTGCATATTTTAATTTTTCTTTTACATTACAAAATGTTCAAAATTTTAAGAAAGTAATAGACAACAAGATTGAAAAAAAAATTGTTTTGTTACTGCCAAGCATAAAAATTTGTGTTTTTGGTTGGGATAATCGCTGTAGCGATAAGCCATCGCTATAGGTACGATAGCCTTTCAGTAGCCGACCAATTAAAAGCTAGCTGATGGTCGTAGTGCCTAATCACATATCAATTTACATAACATATACACGCTCACAATATAGTTCCTTTTTCAATATGGGATAACTACTCTACTTGACGTAACTGCTGAGAATCCTTCTTGACAAACAGTTGAAATAAAAGATATTCCAATTTATGAGATATAAAGTCTAATGAACATAAAAGCAGCAATTTCAAGCAGGTTAATTAAGTAGGATTTTTGGGCTGATTTGGGGCCTTCCTCACCAGGCTCTACTCCTTTGTCAAGGTCATGTACATGTAGGTTCTTAAAAAGGAAATTAACAGCTCAAAAATATAACGAAAAGTAAAATTTAACAACATAACAGACATTAGCAAGGGGAAACCTTATGATAAAAGATGTCTGAAACATCATATAAGGCCCAACTGTGTTTAAATATTCATAGAATTCATATACAGCTGTCATCAATAGAAAATTACTGTATAAATGAGAATCGAATGTTGGAACTCCCCCCAGAAATCAATAAAATTGGATTAGAACTGCAATCCCTAGTTAAAAGAAAGATCACCAAGAATTATAATGCCAACCAAAAGACATCTGAGGCTGGTATCAAGAGAGATCGGTTCTTTTTATAGAATGTTAATGCCATACACAGCACTTAAATATGATACAACTTCATTTTACCTTGAGGTAAATATTCCCTTTTTATAGATGTAGCACAAATTTTCACAAACCAGGAAGTAAAACATGTAAACTGCAGACAGGGGCTAACAAGAACAAGAAATTGTTTCCCCTATTCTTCACTTAAGTGCGACATTAATTAACAAAACTCAATGTGCTGAAAGTTATTAGCAATTGGCAAGCAACAGTCCAAGAATATCATTTGTGACCTTTTAAGGACTATAATTCCCTGTGTTAAAACAGAGGAACCAAGCAAAACAATTGGGCACTATGAACTGTCCAGATGAAATTGTTATTATAGATACTAACTGCATCATCAGAGCTGATCACAACCAGTTTACAGTAAACACGTAATGGTAAACAAGAAACCATCAGAGGAAAAAACACAATGTGAGCTCACAACACAACCAGTTTACAGTAAACACGTATTGGTAAACAAGAAACCATCAGAGGAAAAAACACAATGTGAGCTCACAACACAACCAGTTTACAGTAAACACGTAATGGTAAACAAGAAACCATCAGAGGAAAAAACACAATGTGAGCTCACAACATAACCAGTTTACAGTAAACACGTAATGGTAAACAAGAAACCATCAGAGGAAAAAACACAATGTGAGCTCACAACACAACCAGTTAACAGTAAAGCATACACCATATCAAAGAATAAACTAGCATTGAGAATTAATCAAGAAAGATATACACATAAAGATACATGACTTTGACAATAGAGGTCCAAAATCAACAAAAGGCTTTTTTATAGCCTTAAAAATTGAGTGTTCAGCAAACTTATTTTGTTGTCTGTCATCTCTAGAAAACTGATTTCAAATGGTGCTAGAAGGTTAGTAATCTATCCACCAAATGAGACCAGGTTTCTAAATTTGATATCTCGTTGATAAAACTGCTCAACTAGACCATTGTATTGGTAACAGTGTTTATGGACTTTGTTGGACCTTATATATAACCTCATGTAGTCTTCTACTCACAGACAAAAGAAAATGACTTGGAAAATGAATTTATTTTGGAAACACTAATGTCAACAGAAAAGGACAATGACAAGGACAGCATCATACCATAACTGAAGAGAGAGAATCAGCCCTCTGAACAGATTGAGGTCCTACAAACAAGAATCATCTGCATAAAGACAAGAACAGAATAGATACAGAATTCAGATAGGAGATTTTCATAATTCAAAGGAAAACACTTTTAACATGAGACAAATAAGCTTGATATTAAAGAACGAGAAAATGATGATATCTTTCTTTCTAGTTGCATTTTGGAAATGCTTTTTTAATAAAGTAAGAAAGACGTGCATAATATATGACAACTAGATTACTGACAAAGTCAGAAAGGGCCCCGCGGCAAAATATCTAAGTGTTTTAAAAATTATATTAACTATGATTATAACCACTAAGGCATGATCCATGGAATGTGTATGAAACTTCAGAGCTGTATTGTTAATAGCCTTTGAGTTTCATTCTTCAAAAATTCCAATTCTCAAAATCTGAGATTTTCGATAAAAAATGAAGTTTTTTTACAAAAATATTTCACATTTTTCCATGAAACTTTAATATGCAAATCATGACATGCTTAGAAGCTGTACAAAATTTCAGAACTGTGGTGTTAATAGTTTTTGAGTTTTAGTGTTCACAAGAAAAATTGTTGACGGACAAAGTGAAAACTATAGGGCGTCCGCATCTTCAATGCAGGGCCCTAATTAACAGCCAAGTCCTCAATACTTTTATACATCAACATCAGTCTTAGAAATAATCTTCCTCAGTCAAATTGTAGACCTGTAATTCTCCAGTTCACATTGAAACTCACTGTCTTTTATTGTATTTTAAAGTATAATATAAAATTCTATGATAATTCTGTGATTTTCTTTCACTGCAACATCAAATGTAGCTCAATCTTATTAAGTATTAAGTATGTAAACTTGATCTAATAAATAAGAGAAATAATTAACATTTGATAAAAAAAACCTTTGGTTCATCAAATATCATGCAAATTATCAAAATTAACATGTCACTCAAATTCATTGTTAAGAAAAGATCATGCAATGTTTTTTTATGTTTTATTTTACAAACAATGGAAAAAAGAACAAACTGTGGAAAGGAAACATGCAAATTAATAAGAAATTTAACAGCATCCAAGTACAAACAACAGCCTACCTGTGGTAGTTTCCAATTCTTTGCCATTCTATAACTATATAATAGCCCAGCAATCAAACAGTCAAATAATTGTTCTTTCCAATACAACAAGTCCATAGAGAACGTAAATTAATATTCTCAAATATCGTCAAAAAAGTGTTAAACAGTGGATGTGCTAACTGACACAGCATTACAGTTCTATTTCCTGACAAGTTTATTCAAATAGATGGCGTTATAAAATTATACAGCAAGAAAAATTCCCTGGACAGGGTTTAGCCGTATCACAATCGCCTAATGTCAAAATGAAAAAGAATGAGAGTGTCGCAAGTATTCCCCAAGTCTCTTGCTGCTTTGTACGACATTGCCATGTGTTTCCTTGAAGATTACTGATCAATGCCGCAGTACGGAATCAATTGAATGTTTATGCCATCTTCCTTAAATGACTCTGTTCAACAGTTATTCCAAGCTTTAT
The DNA here is from genome assembly GCA_963971305.1 of Arcuatula senhousia. Classification (NCBI taxonomy): domain Eukaryota; kingdom Metazoa; phylum Mollusca; class Bivalvia; order Mytilida; family Mytilidae; genus Arcuatula; species Arcuatula senhousia. Next base: position 37,367,059 of record OZ020303.1, on the reverse strand, counting down.
CAATCATAGGAAATTGGAAATCATCAATTTCTTAGCTGAACACTCGTCTACATTACAACTGAACATATTGTTCGTAATTTTCCGTTATTGACTGCAAGCTGTGTGCTTATCTGTGACTGAATGTAAACATTAATAGAGATTTTCTTATATGGACTTAATTCATTTTTTTCTTAATTTCTACAAATATCATACTTTCAAAATTTTACAATTTAAGAAAGAAAAAAAGAAAACTCATTTCACAGACTTTGTAAGCATTTTTTTCCTAATCAGACAAGGTTTTCTTTGTTATTAGCTAAGTTTAAACAAATTTTTCCGCAGCTAATCTAAACATGATATTCCTTTGTTACACCATTGTGCAACATGAATGAATTTTAAACAAATATTTGAACAAAAGACTATGTGATGAACAAAGTATCAAGTTGATAAAAATCTATCTCTTATGTTGAAGAATTAAATATCATTTAAGCTACAAGTTCCGTGGGTGGAAACACACAATTGTAGACAATTAAATCTGCATAAATGAGAAAATTTAATAATCAAAACAAAATAACAACTGTACTTTAAAGACTGAGATATTTTTTATAAATTCTGTATCACAAAGATAGTACATTGTAATGTTCAGAAGTTATATGCCTAAAATTAATAAAGAAGGAATGTGTCCATGGTACATGGATGCCCCTGCTAGGCTCCAAACAGAAAGTAGATGTCCGACAGACCTGAAAGTGGCTCAGGACGTATAGTTTGTCATATTGACACATCCTACCAAGTTTCAAATCATTCCCATGTATGGTTACTGAGAAAAGCATGACGGAAATTTGTATGGACAGACGAACAGATGGACGGACATGACTAAAACTAATTTAGGCCCCCTGACATGTCATCTTGGGGCATAAAAATCAGAGCACATTTTTTTTCTTTTCCAACAATGATATAAGTAATGATTTTTAACTTAGCTATGTTTTGGGGGGAAATAATTTTTTTTTCTCAATTTGAAATTTAACAATTTTAGAGGTCTAACCACACATGCAAAAATTAAACGTTTACCAATATTAAATATTTTTTTTAAATCTTTTTCAAAATGGCTGTCTTGAGAAGTGTTTAAAATGTAAAACAAGCAAAAGCTATTCTGGCATATATTTAACAGAAGTCTTACTTACTACAAAATCTCTTGACCATGGTCATAAATAAGTGCACATGTTAGGTTTCATGAAGATATGACTGAGAAATCTTTATTTAATACAAAGTTGATCCTATGTGTAACAACTGAACTTTTATATTTTCACATAACCATGCTTTGGAAAAAATATAACATATAAAATTTCCAATGTTCTCCCCAGGCCATTATAGCACCATAGGCCCGCGGTGCTATGATTTTGGGCCGTGGTGCTATCGTTTTTCTTCAATTTTAGTTTTTTGTCCAACATTTAAAAAATCTCATTTGGATTTCATCACTTCTTCACTTGAAATTTGTTATTAACCCAGAACAAAATGAAAACTTTCAATTTTAACCATCAAATGAAAAACTATTTGACCTGTATAAACCCTTTATTTTTGTTACGTAAACTGTAGTAGCATACAATATGTAGAACTTTTAACAACATATCTAATAAATGTAATTTGCATCCACTTTTTTAGGTCATTTATAGTCAAGACTCAGTAATTGTTTAGATCACTAAGAGATTATGGGGGAGACTTGCAATCATGAAGGAACAGCGATAAACGAAACCATCAACTCAAACGCAGCGAAGGCCAAGATCAATACTAGAATTGATTCCAGCGAATGACCTACAATTCTAAAAAATGATCTGCTTACTGATAAGAAAATCCAAAGCAGAAAAATAAAAGGGAACATTTAGAACTATTGTCTATAATTAAATCAAATTGGTCCCTAAAAAGATCTTTGTGTAATCACAAGTGATGGATGTCCATCATGACGAGGCAGTTCCTATTACAGAAAGCTTGGAGATTGTTTACAGAGGCTGACAGCTAATGATAATGGCTCTACATAGGTTGTAAGAACAACTGAATGTAGAATATGCATGAAAGATATATAGAATTTGTCTATTGATTGAATATAGCTATGCAATTTGTAATTCTTACCCATAAATAGCCATATGTGGTAATGGTTATTGGTGATTTCCATAAACCATGTCATCCACCAGGGATATACAGCCAAAGTAATTAAGGCATATGTTATGATACTAAAATAAACATGGTAATCCAATGTCTCTGACAGTTATGCAAGAAATATGATTCTCAGATTTGAAATGCATAGGAGCAGTGTGATATTGTGACTTCGAGAGAAAGCATTGAAGCATTTAAGACACAAGGTTTCAACTGAACTTTTAAACAACACTGACAACTTCCAGTGCATAAGAGTTGTTATTAATACAAAGAAACTGTTTTAAAGTTAGCTGGAAACAAAATGAAAATAGCCTGATTCAAAATTAGGTATCACCTTGGTCATGCTGCTCAGTCCCACTCCAGGAGCACTGATTTCAAATGGTGCTAGAAGTTTTATCTCCTGAGAATCTATTCACCACTTGAGACCAGTGTCCTAAAGGACATTCTAATGCTGGATATATCACCAAACAGAATTTATTCACTACTTGAGACCAGTGACCTTTAAGACATTTCAATCACTACATGTATATCACCAAACAGAATCTATTCACCACTTGAGACCAGTGTCATAAAGGACAGGTATATCACCAAACAATCTTTCACCACTTGAGACCAGTGTCCTAAAGGACAGGTATATCACCAAAAAATCTATTCACCACTTGAGACCAGTGTCCTAAAGGACAGTATATCACCTAACAATCTACTCACCACTTGCAAGATTTATGTTACTAAAGGAAACCTGTATTCACCAGCTAAAACCAGTAGGACCTAATCATAAGACTGCAAACGAACATTAACAATGTATATCCTAACACCAACAGACAACAACCTAAGGAAATAACGACAAGTTCACTATTGTACATGTTTTTGTACATGAAACAGGCCATAAACAGGGTCCAATCAAAATGCAAACAAAAATGAATAGAAAGGCATGCAGGAGTATGGAAACAATCAGATATATACACAATTTCAGACCACAAAACACAACAGACAGATTTCATTCCAAAACATACAGATAGTGGAACCAATACGATCACTAAACACAAAGTGATTGATGAAGGACATATTAGATATATGATTTATGGGTATTACAAAGTGGGATAAGGAAAAGTCTAAGCATCATCAAACTTATTTTGAGATGTTCCCCTTTTGGAATATTTGAAAAAAACTTGTGTTTTCAGGTTTTCAATAAAACCATAGGAACATCTCAAGTCAGTATTGAATGATGTTTAGTCTTGTACAGGATGAGGAGGTAATGCTACTTACTAGACCAATGATACGCATAGAAGACATACTGTAATTGAATGCTATGAATGATGCTGAAAATGATACATAATGAAAAGATTTATGTTAATATTAAATTCATACTAAGCCGAGAAATGATATCTTGAGATGCATTTATTTAAATATGTGTGCATAGAAATCAGGTCTTATATAAAAAGTATTAAATCTGCAACATCTTTTAACCATCTTCAAACTATTTCTAACTCCACATCACATCAAAAATGCACTAGCTCTCAGTTCATAAGTAAATGGAATTGCAAAAACTGACTGAAAGCTCCATTTAACTCGATTTCTTTAATAAATTATAAGTAATCCAAGCAAATCAATTCCTAACCAAATAGATGATTGGAAAAGATTCCTTGTGTAAGACTACAAAGTATCACAATATATCTGCCAATACTATACTCCTTGTTTTGATGGAGGACAAAATAATTTGATTTTCTAGTTTTCTAATCAGACATATTTGGAGTTTCAACCAACTACAAAAGAAAAATCAGATAACTTGTCATGACTGTGGACTATAAACTTGCCGATGCAAATCTTTATGCTCTCCACGTACAATAGGTTAACCAAAGATTGGAAATGAGTTTCGGTTCAGAAATAAATAATGGCATTCACATTTTTCATATTGATGTGATTTTGGTGAATCAACAATTGTACAAAAAAGTTTGATAAAAATACTGACAGAATGTTTAAAATTCGAGGACAAATACAAGCTTTATATCAGAAAAAAATATGTTGCAATTTTAACTTGCACTGTTTTATTAGAAAATAATATGATGTGAAATAAGTGTACACGACACAACCGACCGTCAAACGGCAATTCAATTAAATATCTATGTTGATAAAGACATCTTGGTAATACAGATGATAGAAACATATAATGCAATGTTGAAAACAAATGTAAATTGTTCCCAAAGCAAATGACACCATTTTGAACCGAAATGAGATTTACTCTTGATTTTTAACTATTTGCTAGAAATGAAATTGTTAAATGTGATTTCTCCCAATTGATTTGTCAAGAAAACAATTTTATAATGATGAACTTGGCAAATAGTTTCTCTGAAATGATTACTGTTAAAATTAAATTTAGAACGAAATATGATGTTGAATTCTATGTTACAAATGCAAAATGTATTGATGTTTAGTGCCGAAGAAGAATTGTGTATTTTTTTCTGATTGTTGAAAAATGAATGCTTAATGTCAATATTTTAAGCCTCAAAGATGCTTAAGTGGTTCCCAACTGAAACAATTACAATATCACCACAAATAATTATTTTCTGTTTAATTTTTCCAAATCTAGAATTTGTTCAGAAAAGGACAAAAATATCAAAAATATAGATTGCAATGTAACATTTAACATATCTAATTTGTCTTTCCTATGTTTTTACATCTACCGGTAACTGTAAACCCTTGATGAAATAAATACCCCCCCTTTCCAATCCGATTTACGTTAAATATGTCACTTAAGATTTCATAAAATTGTGTGGAAATTCTATCATGGTATCTTGACAGAGTAGCTGCAGATACATGTACTCCATTCTTTCAATGATTAAAATGAGATATTTCAAAAATGCCCCATCAAAAAATCTTTCAATTCTTAAAAACAATGATTACATTAACTTAAACCTCATTAAAAAAATATTAACAGTACATGGATTTGAACAGGTCTTAAAACAAATCATGAAGAACCATGAAAATTGATTTCATAAATACATTTCTGGAAGATATCTTCTATTTTCTAAAGATACAAACACCAACCTGTTGTTCCTCTTTTTCTTGCTGTGATTTTTTCTCTTCGGCAAGTAGGTCTTGTCTGCGTATAAGTTCTTGTTGTAGTTCGACTTTGCGCTTTAGCTGTTCGTAGTCGTCTTGTCTGACTTCAGCTTTAGCTTGGTCCCATTTCTGTGATAAATCTTCATATCTCTGGAAAAAAGAGAAAAAAATCCACTGAAAATGTGAAGTTAAACTGTATAGGATCAGGTGCTGGAAACTGAAGTAGACAGTACTACCTGTTGTATACCATTGTAAACAATTAGTCGGAAACATCAGAAATATAAAAAGTCAAAATCAGAAGGAATGTTTATGTCTTTGTTTTTTGGCTGCCTTTCTAAAACCTGCATCCTATCAATAACATGTTTGTTGTTCACATCTCCTCTAGATAAGGGGTTTGGTCCAACCCTCCTCCTGTTCAGGAATTGAGGGTGGTGGATTGTTAGCTTTTGCTTATAAAGATGCTTTGTTCATTCTATGGGATGAAATTTTGTTTGCAAAGAGTCATGAAAAACAAACCTTAAACAGAAAAAAAGATGGGGAATTTTTTTTCTGATTTAGCATTTATTACATTTATAAATCCTTTGTAACCTTCTCCAGACCTCTATATTGCTTCCGCATTGCAAATACTCTTTTCAATAAGTTTTGGGATTAACGATACAAGACTATCAATTCATCATCCAGTCATGCTAAATCCTATAAAACAGCCCCAGATTTACACCACAAGTCAATAAATTAGTCTTAGTAAAGCCAAGACAAAAGACTTAAAGGTTTTTTTTAACATGTTTGAAAATATATTTCACTGACATCAAATAAACCCAAAGAAACTTTCCTTCTAAGGCTAATAGACTAGACTCTGTTGCACATGCGGAAATTGAATGCATATTGGACAGCATCTCAAAAGTGATGAGATTAAAAATAGCTAAGTATTTCAAATCTTTATGGGAAATCGTCTTTTATACACGCAAACATCAGCTGTTCCCATGATGCTATTGCATAACTTTTCTTTGAGATTATACAAGACCTTCAAGATCTTCAGCACATTTTAAGAATGAAATAATAATACACATCATTCAGGTCTCTTTTTATACTCTACATTCTGCAAAGGTTGTAATAAAATGGGTATAAACATTGATTACATCCTGATCTTAACCCACTTTCTTTCCAATTTAATGGTTTGTAAGAACTCAACGCTTGTAGTCTCCATTCTCAACAGCTAAATGCAGCATAATCTAATTTTCCAGGATGGAAAAAAGATTCTGAACTAGCTTTCAGACATTTAAAATGTGCTGACATATTTATTTTCTATATAAAAACTAAAACCACTATATTTCAATAATAAGCTAAATCTTGTGCATAATATTTCAACTTTTACAATTTTTTTTTATGAAACCTGAATTATATTCCTTAAAGATATCTTTTTATATAAATTTTGTCATTAAAGAAATAAAGTATATATCTAGCCATAAAATAAGATTAAAGTCCTAAATATAAACTGCCAAATGTATTTTTATGATACATATTGCAAATGATTCTGAAAGCAGTATCATTAAACCTATTTTTTTTAATATCTCAAGAAAACAGACTTAGCAAAAACTCATAATGAAATCCAATTAAAAAAAAAACAAAAAAAAACAGCATACAAATAAAACTCCATATTGGTGCACTTTTGTGACATTTATGGCTGTAAGAAAATCTGAATAAATTTTTGAGTCACAAGTGGTAAACTTAAGATAGCCCATCACTTAACCGTGACCAAGCTACCTACCATTTCATGACTTAGGATATTAAAAGTAAAATCCACCTATAATCTTAAGTTTGAAACATTTTAAGTTATTTTTGTTGAACAAACCCACCATACAACGAACACTTACACATTTGAGTAAAATCCAACAGTTCACTTCAAGTTCAAGTCACTAACATCATGCTTGGAGTTACAGGAAAGAAAATTACGACATGAAGGTCATACCTCTTTGGAACCAATAATGAACTTGCTATCCTATAAACCTTCATCAGGTTATATATAGATCCAAAATAGTATAGGAACCCTCAATATGGCTATAAATTATTCATAAATTTGCAAATTACCATTTTTATACAGAAAATGTAAATCAATACTTGCAGCCTTTTTCCCCATTCCAGTACATACAAACATGTAACATGGAAAGGGCTTGTCCTCTATAAATATACATTACATCAACTTACATAGTACAAATGCATAAGGGTTTAACTTAAAGCGTGTCGTTCTTAGAATTCTATAAACCATTGAAGCTTATCATGAAAAATTGGAAATTCATAAATAGATTTTTTATTCTATATAACTTGATGTTTACCTGTACTTGAAATAAAAGTTTAAAAGTTAATCTTGAATGATGAAAAAAAATTAAAATGATTTGCATTACACAAGGGGAATAACCTCACATACTTAGTAGTAAAAGAATCATGTTTATTTCATCATATATAAAAATATGTATAAACTGTCAAGATTAAAGTCTTGATGTAAATGTTATAGCCATAAAGTCAAATGAAAAAATAGTAAAACTCATAAAAGTTGCATATTTCTTCAAGATGGAATATATTTGAAATGTTCAAAATAGAAAAATAGTCTGCTGGAATTAAAAAGCAACTCCCTGGGTTCCTTCTTTCAACTACAAGTACTAAATGATACAACTTGTTAAAAAGCTGAATAAGATGTTCAAAAGAATGGCCTGGAATAAGTTTTTTTTTTATGAACTTGAATTTATATAAAAGAAACAGGTTCAACACAAGGCATAAGATGCAATTCATAAAAAAAAATCCAGCCAAATACAACATTCTCAAATTCATTTACATGTACATAATATTGCAATGAACAAAATCTGTCCAAAAGTTTAACAGATGCAGCAAATATTATTTCAAAAGAAATGAACTCTCAACCACTAACCATATCCAATTATGTATACTTAACCTTATTTTACTACCAAAAAAGCCCAGAACACTGAAATGGGCTATGACATATGTTCTGACAAAATTCAAGAGGTTTTTACACCTAAGTGATAACATAACTGTGTCAATTATACACCTGTAATTAAGTAATACAGGTCCTTCAGGTATACAAACAGATGGGGATCATGGCATGTACTGTAATCTTATTGCTTTGACAGTTTGGTGCGAACAAGTGGGATAGAAGGACTAAATAACATAAAACAATCTCTTTGGTTATTGGATAAACCATGTATATGGAACAAAACTCGCTCTGAGAATACAGTTTTCATTAGCAGACAAAACATATTTTAATTTTTTAAGTCCAACAATAGAAACAAATGAAATGAATGAATGAATGAAATAAATAGCTGCTATGCCCAATTCTATTCTTGATAAAATTTGCAGTCCAGCAAAAATTGACTTGTCCTGTTAGACAATGGCATGGTCAGGAGATTAACAACCAATATGGACAATTCAAAATCTATACAGAAAACAGATATAAGTAATATTATAGCCAGACAGTTTCATATTTAAAGTGGCAAAAGGTAATGAAACTGAAAATCTTCCATCAACCAAGATGGATTTCTGATCCGTAGACCTTTAATACACTCCAGGATGAAATGGAGCATTAAATCTTCCCTACTGTTAAAAGCTTAAGAGCCTGTATATTGCTAATAAAAAGGAAAATTTGTTAAGTTTTGACTAATTATACTTAATCAATGGCCTACTAAGCACAACCGCTTGCAAACATGATATCATAGGTCAATAAGCTTGTCCTATTAGTGTTCTAGTAGATGGTACGTTATGGAAAAAGCGACCATAATATCCAAGATTGACTTAGAAACTTATTTGAAAATCAGGAATTCAGGAAGTTTTAATCACTTTTTGGGTATAAAACTAAAAGTTGTTAACTGTATGGAAGACAGCGTTTTCATAAAGGTTCAACGGTAAAATCAATAAAAAACACACGATATAATTCTAGCTGGTTGATCAAAAAGTTCATGTTACATCTCTTCTACTTAATGACTTAATTGTTTTTATTTGCTAACAATGAATTCAGGTAAAGAATACTTCAATTTAATCTTCCAATGAATTAACTTTGTCGAGATGGCTGAATAAACATTGGCAAAAAATTTGAAAAAACCTGTTTGATTTGCAATTCATAATGTCTTACTGAGTAAGCATAATTTTCCAATTCATTATTGGTTACTTTACCACGAGTGTTTTAATTAAACTCAATTTAGAAACTTGGTTTTTCCAGATATTTTTTTCTCGGAATGGGACAAATATCATCAATTGAAAGAAGTCAATAACTTCGATTTTTTTCCTCTCAATCTCCAGTTAAATATTAAATCAAAACATCACAGGTATAAAGCTTATTTTATTGGTTTTCATACAACAGTATTAAATTGATATGGCTGTCATTTTTTTATAATAAGGAGATAATTTTTAGAGAGGCAATAAAACTATTTTCAAAATCTTTTGTTGTCCAAAAAATTCATTGTTTCAAATGTTTTGTTTCTATTTTTGTGGTTACATCTAAAAAGCACAATTATATTTTTTTTCCTCTAATTATTTCTTTTAAAAATTGGACTATTTTTTATCATTAATTCACTAATCAAAAGATCCAGAGGTGAATACTTTTAGAAGCAAAAGTTATTAGCATATAAAACTGGTAATTTCCATGATATAACAATTGAAGTAAGTGTTTGAAAGGTCCACTAATCACTCAAGGATAATAGTTTGCCATTCTAACTTTAAAATCACATTTAAAAAAAAATTATAATCTCGGGGTCGCTCTCCACCGGGGGCACCTCTACAAATGTTGGCAAGTCATCACTGGCATTAATAAGACTGTCACTTAATGAGCAATTAAAGAATTGTGTACTTATGAAATCAAAAGATCTGAAAGAAAAATATGTCAAAGTCAAAATGGCTTCATTTTGTTAAACAGGAAGTAGGTGAGTGACCAACCTGAAATCAGATATTAATATTTTAAAGCCTGGATTTTTCAATGTAATTTAATTCTGCTAAAAAATCAACAGGTCTTAAAATAATAATCTTAAAGCATACATCTAGATTCTACTGTACAATGGAATAAAGTACCAAATTATACAAAAATGAAATTGACTACAGTTTCTTCATACATACCATCAGCATTTAGAATCTTTTTCAAATCAATCCCTCCCCCCATAATATAAGAACACAGAATTAATTACCAGCAATCAACGGTCTTTATCAACATGAGTCACAACCTGTTAACATTTTAGTATATCTCTAGTAAAATTCCTTCAAACTTAGTTCATTGTGAATATGAATCTATATCCCAAAACCAATAACCTAGAACACCAGACAAACTGGTGCAATATACTTTTAAAAATGTCTAAATGCATCCCATACAATTGAGAAAATCTCCTAACAATGTATGGTATATTACAGATCGATTAACTTGTTTTACAAACATAGATCCCTGTCCGATATGGGACGTCCCTCATACAAAATTGACAAGATCAATTGTTCTAAATTACTTAAGACTGTATACGCTCTTTTGTTCGTGGAAACAACTTTTAAAGCCCAAGTACACAAAGGAGTTAAATGGGAGAGACAAAAAGTCAAGTTAAAGGACTGAAATAAACCTAATATATGAAATTTCAACGAAGAGCAATATTCTAACATTAACAGGCCTAATTTTGGGTTCATTTCTTTAATAAAGCTCAACAAATTTTGTTTTTTAGCCTGTTCTTTACCGTAAACATGGATTAATTTTTGCAGGTTATATTTTTACATTTTTGATTATGTTACCTTTTGGGAGGGGGGATAATTTCGTGTTTCTTTTGATTATTTATATTTTCTGCTTAAAGATATTAGGCCATTTGCATGGGGGATATTTTGAGATTGCGATTTAAGCAAAAATAACCCCCATGTAATAATTTTTATGTAATACAATATTTCAAGAAATATTGCTTGTATTTTAAAGGAATTCTAAAATTTAGCTTTTAAATTCAGGACTATAAAAATATTTAGAGCAGAAAAAAAAATGTTTCGAAGAAAAGACTGAATGCATGTATATAGAGCAAAACATAAATCACCTACTAAAAAGATATCAAGTCATTGAACGGCCTTCACTCGACTAAATCCTTTAAAAAAATTCTCTTTAGGGACAATAGTAGATCTAATCGAATTGTAATGGTTGAGAACTTCCAGGTCTCAAATTGCTATAGCCTTCAATGGTCTCGAGCAACATGTCTTTGTCCTGAGGTTAAGACATCACCTTATACGACTCCTGTTTTTTGTCTGATGTCCAAGGGGCAACTAGGTACATGCACATATAAATTAAATGGAGGTCATTGTGCTTTGGAGGGGAAAGATGAGCATATTACTGTGTCTAGTTTGATAGAAAAGCTTAGCTGCTTGTATTGAAAAAATGTATTATTAAAACATTTGCCTTTTTTTCCCCAAATTTTAAAATTTAATTGACATTTTCTTTAACCCAAAGAACTGTTTCTTCTTTATTCCAAAACATTAGGCAAAGCTAAAGGGAGTACAAGCCTCAGAAATTGAATATTTTTGAGATCCTCAGTTTTTATCCATTCAAATGCATTAAAAACTTTCCAACATGTTTTCCTAAAATTTGTTCAGAAATAATAAGAGAAGGTCATAATAAACACCTTTTAAAAATTTCAAACACTTCTAATTATAATTTCTATGTTAAAGCAGAAGAAGAATTTTCAATGTATTTCCTATGAAAAATCTAGGGAAGTTTTTTTTCCCGCCATATTTTAGATGCTTATATCTCGAAAACGGCTCCATGTTTTAGAATTTTTTTTTCATAAAGTCTAGCTATTTTGAGCTATTCTTTCCAAATTATCTATTTTAAATAGTTTTAACTACAAGAAAATTCAGGCTCGTACTCCCTTAAAGATCTTTGTCAACTAATATGTAATAGAACATAATAAAAAAATTCTCAGTAAAATCAGACAATGTCAGACCTTATACTTAAGTTAAATACTAACAATAAAAAAATTCTTTGAAATTACATTTTTTTGATTTAGTGTCAGCCGCTACCTGACTTAGTGTACATATAAGTGACTTACCAGTTTTTATCATTAAATTTGAAAAAAAATTAAAAAACTTACTTTTAGAGTTCGTTTAAGAATTTTGTCCCTTGGAATTAACTCAACTCGTGGTTTCTCGTCATCTTCCAAGACTTTTCTAGGTATCAGGGGTGGTGCTACCAGCCCATTTATTTTCAAAGTAGCGAAAACAGTATTTAAGTACATGTTGTTTTTTGTCTACAAAGACCGTTGTCTTCAAAACCAATTTTACTTTCTCTTTTCTACCAAATTTCAATTTCAACTGTCTTGTACAATAAACACAAAAGTAGTCATAAACAAAAGAGTCTCGTTATTGCCAAGTTCTATTGTCAAAGGCATGCGTTCAAACAAAGAGATCACTAACTTAACCAAGAAGGTATTTGAAAAATCAAATAAAAATATACAAAAGAAAAGACAGTGAAAAATATTATCTTACCTTCCAATATTTTAAATTGCCGCTACAATTATGATGAGTAATCAGTTCGAAGACAATCGGGGTCTTGTGTTAACAAGTCACGGGGAAAGAATAGAAATTACTAAATGAAACACCAAACCACCAAAAGTTATTCCTCTAAGCTTTAAGTACTTTTAATATTTCTCTAGGTCTTTGTTTAAGTTTCTTATTTGGTCAGTTCAGGATTATAGTTTTGGAGGGAAACCCATTTAAGCATATAAATCCTCTTTATTTGTTCTGTGGGTTTAAATAGGGGTAACATAATACCCGAGGCTATCTTAACAGACCCACTTATAGAGAGATGTCATATTTGCATAGGTGATATAATTTTATACCATTGTTGGCTAAAATAATTTTAAGCCTATATACAAAATTTTAGATGATACATAAAATTGACACCTTAGAACAACCATTGAGTTGTTTTGTTATAAATAGATTTGGTTTCACATAAAATATTTATAAAGAGCAACTTCAAATAAGCATTCCTTTGGCAATACATTTTAACCATAATATAAAAGTATCTTTTTATGCACAGTTTACTTGAATATTGCATGCACTGAAAAATCTTGAACTCTTGCTACATTTTGTTTTCATAATTTTATTTTTAAACCTAGGCGCAATGTAAACCACAGCATAAAGGATTATTTATTAACTAACATAAATTTTACAGTTTTAATCTCCTTTTGATATTTCAAGTTTACCTTTATCGAACCCCATATTAACTTAATCACTTTCAAAAATAGTAAGAAATTAAAAATATTCATTCTAATTCTAGATTAAACCTTTTTAAATACTTCACAATAACCAAACTAGTATTTACAAGGTGAAATTGACCCTCTAGGGAATTACGCAAAGATCTCACGATACACATTTTAACATTAAAAGGGTGACGTGTTGAGAGTTAAACTAAACTGTCTTTTTTTGTGTACTTCGCACATCTTTACCCTAAAAATTACTGTAATTTTTGTGCCAAGCTTATATTTAAATGATTATAAACTGATCTCTTACAGCTAGTTCTAGTGTAAAACTCTATAAAAAAATACTTATGCTTTTAGTTGACATTAACAGACTTCAAGATTTTATTCTAGGTCATACGTTTTGACACCAGAAAATAAGAGGTTTAGAAAGTTAAAAGTCAAAGAAGAAAACTATATTCATAAACATGTATAGGCATGAACAATGCATGGATGATACAATGAACAAGCTAATATGTATAAAAACCAACATTTGTAAATAAGAGACATCAGCATTTGTGAATAAATTCAATGGAAAAGACTTTCACTGGCACTACTTTTAATGAACACATGATATATGTAACCAAAGTCTCATGTTTCAAAGGGTGAAAATTGGGTCAAACACAAAAATGTTTGGTACCGTATTTAGTTAAACAGAAAGTTACTAGGTGACCAACGGACCTACAACACAGAGCCCCATTCTGATGCTACGTTAAATATCTAGAAGAAGTGATAAGAAAATGGCTAGAAAACTTTTTAATAAAATTTTCAAATGCTCTTCTGCCTAACAATCAGATTTTCCCTTTTTGGAATCTGGCAAAAATAACACATCTCTTCCCTTCTGACAAAAAGGCCTGGGGAAAAGGTTACTAGATCAAATTCTCTAATGAACTTCAAACATACATCAGACTTTTTACCATTTCCTAGTCTACACAACAGAACCAACCTCAGCTCTAGTATCCCTTACATGGTAATCAATACATTTTTTAGGTTATTGGACTTGATCCATTGTTTGACTGACAGATGTTCATCCCTCTGACCATCAATCATACTCTATATGAATCGACATAGAAAATGATCATCTTCACAGATTTATGGGCTTATCTGTTGCAAGGAACTGAGATACAGTTACAACAAGTGTCAAATGAGAATAGACAGTTTTACATGTGACTTAGAGCAGGATACATCATCTGAAGTCTTACAGAAAGAAGAATGAACCAAGTTTCAAATCATACTGGTTAAAGAAAAATATCAAAGCAAGAGAATATGGACCAAGTTTTAAATTATACTAGTAAAAGCACAATATCAAAGCAAACAATAAGTCTTTCAGAAATTAGTACTGTACTAATTGTTTATAAGACATTTTTGGATAGATCTTAGTCTTGACAGCTGCTATGGCTGGTCCAATAAGCTTGTAATATTTACCCTAAAAGACGCATATAATACAGCAGACTCAGCAGTATGGCCTGTAGTTTACTTAAAGTGGTGATCATAATGCAACAAGTTTCACAATGGTTTGAGATTTCTGCATAACCAACAATTTAACCATTCAGACAAGAGGAAACGAGACAAAACCTAAATGTAGAAACTATACAAGACAATCTCTATTAATTTGCAGTGATATCAATGAAAAGACTGGAAAATATTACCACAAAAGCATATGGTATACAGGTAGCAGTTGTCTTTGAACCATTCTAATCCAATTTCCAGGTAGTAATTTAATATTAATATCAAATTATGCATGATGAATAAATGATCATCTAAATCAATTGAGACCACTACCTTGTTATTAAAGCCAGGTGATAATAGCCAGGTTCATAAAACTAAGGTTTAAATAATTCATGATTTTTTACGACCCCACTTCATAATGTCCATGTGCTCATGGTCAAGTTCAATGACCAATATGTTCATGACAATAGAAATCGGCCTAAATTCAACCAATATCCCTAACTCGACTCAAATCATCTTGATTGGACACTGTGGTAATGTATATTTGATAGAGTTTCCTAATGTTTGGAACAAATAAAACCCTCTTCAAATGAAAAACCATCATGATATTGACTTCACATGCAACCATGTAATTATAGCCCTGACATAGAGTGTGACAAAACACTGTTCTATTTTATGGGAGATTTTATCAATGGATTCAATCAGAGTTGCTCCAATCAATTCATTTGATACAAAAACATAATAGAAAGAAATCAGGGGAATAAAACAAACACAAGAGGCTCCCAGGAGCCTGAATCGCTCACCTGGTCTTGATGTTGACCCTATACTTTTGTAGAGCTAAATGAGCTGAACATTTAAGCAAGCTACAGCTAATCTCTATCTGCAATAGTTTTCATTCTGTAGGCCAAAAACATGAAAAATCGCTATTTTTCAGGGGCCGTAACCCCTGTAAGGGGTCATCTGACAACTTCGACCCTATGGAGAATTTTGTAGAGCTAAATGAGCTGAACATTTAAGCAAGCAACAGCTAATCTCTATCTGCAATAGTTTTCATTCTGTAGGACAAAAACATGAAAAATCGCTATTTTTCATGGGCCGTAACCCCTATAAGGGGTCATCTGACAACTTCGACCCTATGGAGAATTTTGTAGAGCTAAATGAGCTGAACATTTAAGCAAGCAACAGCTAATCTCTATGTGCAATAGTTTCCATTCTGTAGGACAAAAACATGAAAAAATGCTATTTTTCAAGGGCCGTAACCCCTATAAGGGGTCATCTGACAACTTGGACCCTATGGAGACTTTCGTAGAGCTAAATGAGCTAAACATTTAAGCAAGCAACAGCTAATCTCTATCTGCAATAGTTTTCATTCTGTAGGCCAAAAACATGAAAAATGGCTATTTTTCACCTTTAAGGGGCCGTAACCCCTATAAGGAGTCATCTGACAACTTCGACCCTATGGAGACTTTTGTAGAGCTAAATGAGCTAAACATTTAAGCAAGCTACAGCTAATCTCTATCTGCAATAGTAATCATTCTGTAGGCCAAAAACATGAAAAAATGCTATTTTTCACCTTTAAGGGGCCGTAACCCCTATAAGGGGTCATCTGACAACTTTGACCAAATGGAGACTTTTGTAGAGCTTTTGATGCTGAATCAGTAGCGTGGCCTCAGATTTCCTCTATCTCTTATACTTTTTGATTTATAAGCCAAAAACAGTAGTCTGACCCCCCTAGTCTATTTTTAGTAACGGCGGCCATGTTTTTAGACAGATCAAAAATCGAAACACAAGTTTGGTGCAGGACACCCTAAGGATCAATCATACCAAGTTTCATTCAATTCTGTTCAGTAGTTTCAGAGGAGAAGATTTTTGAAAAATTGTTAACGGACGACGACGACGACGACGACGACGACGACGACGACGACGACGGACGCCAAGTGATGGCAATAGCTCACATGGACCTTTGGTCCAGGTGAGCTAATAAAAAGGGAGTACAATTTTGACAATTTTAATGAACACTTTTTTTTCTTCAACATTTTGAATGCTGTGATGAATTCATTCAGTTGTTGTATGTCTTAATGCTACATGGTAAATTACAAGTCAATCGACATTATCTGCTGGATACACATTATGTATCAGCAAAACTGATCTGCTATCATTTTTAGACTTTAAATCAGTTAATAAACAAGACTTAACACATCTTAAAATCTGCATTAAAAAGACATAGGCAAGAGTGTGTGTGTGTGTTGGTGTTTAACACCCTTTATGGACACTTGGGCTATGTAGGGCAGTCAGTTTTAATGGTGGAGGAAACTTGAGTACCCGGAGAAAACCACCGACCTTGAGCAGGTAACTGACAAACCTAATCACATACATTTTGTACAGTTTGGGATGTCCCATTTTGTCAATTACAAACGGGACTCTTCACGTCATATGCAAGAAAAGGGACTCCAGTATGTCTCTTCTAAGAATTGAGGCACAATAGATGTGTATCAAGGAAAATGGTGCCCCACCCTGTAAAATGCAAAAGCTAACTTCATTCAGAAGGTGGAGACCTAATTTAGGACAGAATAGTATTATAGACCTGAATGATTATTTACAATGTAGGTACTCAGGACACAAAAATGACAGATTAAAGGATTCAAAAATAAAGAAGGGTTTTTGTCCCATGATCAAATAATAAAGAAAATAAAATTTATATGAGATCAACAGGGAAATGCCCATTGATCAAGACTTCATGGAAACAGAAGGAAAAACAAAAGAGGACAATTTTGGAACAAAGTCCCCCAACAATAGTTATAAATTTTTCATGAAAAAAATCCATATTTTCTGAATATGAAGCTGAGATAATGATGTATTGATATTTACAAGCACTCAGTAGGTCATAACAGACTCCAAAACTTCAATGATCATTTTCAAGTAGCTTAATGCTATCATGAATATTCTATTGAAGATGACATGAATCTATAAATCAAGAAAATATGCAAATAAGCCTTGTCCAAAAGATACTATTAGATCAATACACTGATATATCGTATAAAACAATGATGAAGCAAAAAATTCTATAATATTTTACATGAACACCCACCTCTAGTCAAACAGGAAATAAAAATTAAAAAGAAATATCAACCATGCCATGTGCTCGACCTTTTTTCTCGTCACAGGTAAGAAATTGCAGGTAACTTCATTTGAAGGACACGAAATTTAATCTGTCATTTAAAATTTTTTTTCTACAAGTAAATTTCATAAATTATGATGGTGTGTGTTTGTATAATTGATAGAAAGAAATTATCTCAAGGAAAAGATAAAGAATCCAAAACTTGTCAAAAATGATAGAAAAATGTAAATATAAGACACTAACCTTTAATCATTATCACCCAGGTCCCAAACTATGGTTTCAACAAATATTCAATGATGTTACTATTAATGTCTATTTAGATGAACTGTACATAAATGACAAGATTTTCATCCATAAATTAAAAACTCGGTTAGAAAATTACTCAAGCATGGTATATGAATTAAACAACCCCTAACGCAAGCTTCAGAACATGGCTCCTGGCACAGGTCCGTGGTATATTAGCTGATAATTGCTTTTATGGCTTTCAGGGCCAAACACTCTTCAAGATTGGTCAAAACTCTGGCAGAATGATCGGATCTTTACCTCGACCAATGGCTGATTAGCATGTGTTACAATTCCAATTAAGGGTGCCGTCAGGTGTAAACTACCCGCTCAAACTAAATTCAATTGTTTTTATTGGTTGGTTTTATAGATTTGTATGGAAGGTCTTTCAAACAATGGTTCAATGGCCAGATTGAAATAATTCTTTTCTTCAAATGTATTGACTGAAAACCTATATTATGCAACTTTAGAATTTAAAAATATTACGGTAAAAATTCTTTTAAAAGGTTTAACAAGGCATTATAGATTTATTCCAAGACATGCTCGGACAGAGAATAAACATTGGTCAAATATTAATATCCATTATTGACTTGTGGAATTCATCTCATGAAAAATTTACCAACAAATTACAACAATCGTTCACTTAATAGCTTGTACAAACAATTAGTGTTTCACCTTGGGCCCTGTAAATTTAATACTGAAAATATAAACCAAAATGTATACATGGGCTTAAAATTTGTTTGAAAACCAGTTCATGCATGTCTTTTTTTTTCTCCCTTTTATTGATAGTAAGGTTTCCACGACTACTAAAGATCCATTTATTGTATAATTTACCGTCCCATGTTAGGTATAGAGAATATTGAGTGTGATTATTGACTAAAGATCTGCTATAACTTTCACCTGTGTTTAATAAAATTGCAAAGAATCCAGTCTAGCAGAGAAACATTATTGGTAAACATTGAGTCCTCGGTGGGATTTCCAGAAGTTTTGAAAAGGCTCTATTTTCATGACTTTCAATAGGAGGTAAATTTCATGGCATTGATCAAACTAGGGAATTCCAGGTACATTCTTGCATACAAAATATTCTGCTGTAACTAACTTCAAGAGGTTGTGCTTATTAGTTAAACTTGCCTTGAGATGCTTCATAGTGCACTCATAGTCCAAACTGCATGCAACACTGCAACTTTTAAAAGATAAAGAACAACCCAGCCCATGATGCAAAAGCATCCTTAACATTTAATATTTTGTGATATCATTGCATGCAGGAAAACCTTCATAAGCCCTCCTTTTAACATCAACTCCAAGATATACTAATAGTGTACAAAGATTCATGAAGATCCTTTATATGCAATATTGTGACAGAACAACTTCAGAATCTCAACTTTGTGTGAATTGGCAAACAAGTTGACACAATAACCAATTGTTAATAAAAAGTTTATGTCTAACATGAAAAAAAAAGAATGACTTACTAATAAAGATACTAGATTATATTAAAACAAGGATTGAGCAATAACTTATTATAATGGTAGGAACCTGCAGATGCATGTCCTAATAGCTGTTAGAAAACACTAACAACCGAAAAACTTTCCAAAAGCTTATAAACAAAAGGAATGTTACAAAAATGCCAAAGTTTCACAAAATGAACAATCTACTTTTACATACATGTATATAAACAAAAGTAATGTGCCAAAGATGGCAAAATTCAAGAAATGAACAATCTACCTATACACAATTCATTTCATGAAACCATAAAGTAACCATGTTTAAATAGGAGGCATTTTGAAAAGAGCATTTCAATTACAAAATTAAATGACAATTAATATTTATACTTTTTTTCGTTTTGGTTATGATCATTTTAAATTGTGAGCTTTTGAATTAGTTTTCTCAAGGGGTCACATGTAATGATATAGAATAAGAATATCATTTGAACCGAGATAGTCACGCCTGAACAATTTTCTGCTTTATGGTTCAATATCTATTTCACCTATATATCACTCCTCTAATTGTAAAATAATCCAAATGGATTATTGAGTAAGTGAAAATGTCCATATTTTGATGGAATTCAACACCATTAGAAGTTACGATTGATTATCCATACATTAAAATGAATGGATCAAGTTTTAAAAATCCATTTTAACAATTCAAATAAAGGCCAGACCAATTTAAAAATTTGGCTTCAATTATTGGTTTTGGTCTATTGAAGTCTTTTATTTTATAAGAGGCTCACCGCAGGAGATTAACTTTAGTTTAAGATATAAAGAGACTTAAAAAAAACAGGTCTAAAAAACACAAGAATTCTTTGTACATGTACAATCATACACCACTTCAAAAGTGTAAGTTCTTTCTTTCTTTAGTCCATAATGCTAAAAAAAATAATAAAAATTTTGATTTATTAGGTTGTTATAAATCATCAAATAAGTTATTTCAACAAGAGGTAAAAAAAATTATAAACTAGAAAAATGATTGGCAGTGCAAAATAAAAATCAGTTTTGCCTGGATTTCTAACAAAAATTGTTTTGTTTGAGGTCTTTTTCCCATTACCACTAAACTACAAAACCAAAGATATCATTAAAGAATATGAACTTCATTTATAGTCATCTTAATATT
This sequence comes from Arcuatula senhousia, assembly GCA_963971305.1. Taxonomy (NCBI): domain Eukaryota; kingdom Metazoa; phylum Mollusca; class Bivalvia; order Mytilida; family Mytilidae; genus Arcuatula; species Arcuatula senhousia. The sequence goes on along the minus strand of OZ020303.1, from coordinate 37,346,176 downwards.
TATCCCATGAAACCAAATTCTAATCAAATGAAATGTTTCATCTAATAAAACTATACCTATCAGTTCAATAAAAATTTGGCATCGCTCTATTCTCATTAACCAACTTCTGAATAAGAACCACTTTTATTGATCACAGTGCAGAGCTATCTATAATTTGCATCAAAGTATATAATTCAATGAAACTGAAAAAAAAATGCAGCACTATCGGAAAAAATCAACTTCTCTTCCTTTTCTTTGTACAAGGCTGTAGATGAAAGATAAGCAAAACCAGAAATCAATGATCAAGGATCAATTCAGCAAAAAAGTTCTTTCTATTCATATACCGGTACTGTATGTAGCAGCACATACTGTGGTAAATCCAGAAATTCTCAAACAGAGTGGCTCGCATTAGTTTAAAAAATCTTTTGGCACCTCTTTTTTCACACAGTTCCTAACCAATTTTCCTGACATAGTTCTAAATCCGTCTTTGGCTAAATTAAAATTTTTTTTTTAAATGTACAAATAAATATCAAGTTTATGCCAATATAAAATCACTATTTAGGCCCTTCCAAAATAAACTTTAGGAAAGTGTTTATAAATCGGTAGTTTCAAGTAGACAACTGAGTTAATAGAGTTGGGCTAACACAGTGAGTGAGTGAGTGTTGGTGTTTAACACCCTTTATTGACGCACCTGGGCCATGTGGGGCGGTCAGTTTTATTGGTGGAAACCAGAGTGCCCGGAGGAAACCACCAACCTTGGGCAGGTAACTGACAAACCTAATCACATACAGTTGGGGAAGTCCCTTTTTGTAAATTACAAACGGGACTTGAACACCAGCTTAGAGGTGTTCCGCAAGTGATCAACAGTGTGGTATTTATACCAGCGCCTTAGACCACTCGGCCACCCAGGCCCCTGGGCTAACACAGAAATACAGTAAAACCTGCCTGAAACCAAACAACTTTGAAACTTAAGATACAGTAAAACCTATCTAAAACAAAACAACTTTGAAGATACAGTAAAACCTGTCTGAAACCAAACTTTGGAACTGAAGATACAGTAAAACCTGTCTAAAACAAAACAAATTTGAAACTGAAGATACAGTAAAACCTGCATGAAACCAAACTTTGGAACTGAAGATACAGTTAAACCTGTCTAAAACCAAACAACTTTGAAACTGAAGATACATTAAAATATGTCATGAACCAAACAACTTTGGAACTGAAGATACAGCCAAACCTGTCTAAAACCAAACAACTTTGAAGATACAGTAAAACCTGTCTAATATAAAACTGAAGATACAGTAAAACCTGTCTAAAACACAACTTTGAAACTGAAGATACAGTAAAACATGTCTAAAACCAAACAACTTTGAAACTGAAGATACAGTGAAACCTTCCTGAAAAAAAACTGGCATCAACTGGTTGAGGCAGGGATGGGGTCAATTACATTGAAAAGTAATTAATTAAATTACAATTACTTTTCTAAAATCTTCAATTAGTTACAATTACAATTACTAGGATTTCGAAAAGTAATTAATTAAGTTACAATTACTTAAAAATGTAATTAATTAAATTACACAATTACATTTCATCTATATGCAGAACATATCATAAAAAAATGTACATGCATGCAATAAGCTAAATTTTCAGATAAGTATCAGTCTTAATATTAAACTTTATTGCATTTAATGTTCATCAAATGTTCAAATGTATTTCCCCCTAGTCTACATCTGTCTGGCTTCAATGTTTTAATGGTTACACGGAAAATTTTTTCAACAGTTGCAGGCATTAACAAATACTTTCTAGTAAGTTTACGTAGATCCTGATATTTAGTTCAAACAACGGATACATTTTGCTGTCAAATATTTAGTTTCACTGATTTCACTAATTTTTGGCACTTCATAAAGTTTTAAAATATTATTTGAGTTCGACATCTTGTCGGCTTTTAACTATCCAAAATGAAATCAGAATAAGTGAATAAAGTTGTAAAAATTCAGTGAATATTTTTTATGCTTCTTTTACTTGAGCAGTAACTAGGGATATATTAATTAAGAACTATTTCTTATGAATTAAATGGTTCATTATGTAAACACCAGTTGTAAATTAATGTGTCAAATCTTCATTGTCAAAACAAAGGATTAGAAGCCATAAATCTTTATAGCTCCAGGTCTTTGATCAAGCTTATAATTTATATTTGTTTTTTTTTCCAAATAAACAGTAAATTGGTTATCATACAATTCATATTTGATTGTTTTAAAAAAGAACCAAATCATGAGTAATTTATATCTTTAAATGAAAGATGTGTAAACTTCAATTTTTGTCATTTTTGTGCTATTTACATTTTATTTACATGTAGTTAATTAAATAAGAGAAAATATGCCAATATATATATATGTATTGTCCAAAGAGGGAACAACTTAAGTCCTTTTAAAAGTATTCTACAGTACATGTACCTTCCTTCAATCTCTCTGACCAGAAAAAAAATGAAAGTAATTGAAATGTAATTGAAAAGTAATTGACAATTACATGCTTTTCTGAAAGTATTTAATTAAGTTACAATTACATGTAATTGAAAAATATGTCAATTACAAGTTACTTTCAATTACATCAACATTTGTAATTGATTACGCTCAATTACAATTACAAATTACAATTACCCCAACCCTGGGTTGAGGAAATCCAAGAGTACTTGGAGGAAACCATGACCTTTGGCAGGCAACAGATTAGAAGAACAATCACAGCAAGATGCTTGAAAAAAAATATTTAAAATATATCATTCTATAATATTTGGGTAAAGTGTGTTTTAACAGATACGTGTACAGAAACACTCTTAAAAATAGGTGTAACAGAGTACAACAAGGAGCTTGCTCCGCCTGGTTTGATCACAGTGAATTCAAAAAGCCACAAAAATAATTACTAATGCTACTATACCCATCCATCAAAAGTTCTAATAAATAATTTTATACTGTGCTACCATATTTCCTACACAAAAAATAACAAAATGTAAAAATTTCCCAAAACTTACATAACGTCTCACGTCTTAGAATAAAGACTCAGTATCTACAAGAAAAGTCGAAAAATACATGTAAAACCAAAACAACATAAACTACAACGGGTTCATTCATGAGTGTAAAAACATGAACAATATGCATGTAGAGTACATATTTTGAAATCAAAGCATATGCATCAATTGTATAAATTGCTGCATGTTAGTGAATAAGGGACATCTAGTTGAATTGCTGCATTTTTTTTAAAGACCAGATATAAAATACCATGAAATGTAAAATCATTTATTTTAATAATCATGTAATTTTTCATATGCTGTGCAAATGTATTGTAAAACTACCCCTGCTTTACTTACTACATTGTATGCCTAAAGAACTGATCAGGAAACTGGAGAAGCATTATTAAATTAGAATGCACTAACAAGGGAAAAAAGTATGAATCTTTAAACAAATCTAATTAAGGTTACAATTACAATCAGGAATAAAATTTAAATAATTAAAAGAGCGAGTGAATCAATGAAGAAAAACCATTAAAATGTATTGACCTACCTGAGATGGAGATTTATAGTAAAATTGATAGAAGCGATACGGTTCTTTGATCTATTATTGAATACAGAACTCTTGTTTTTATTCCCTCGACAGAAGCGTGATAGTTTTCCCCATATATTCAGAGTGCATTGCGAAGACCCATAGAGTGTACCAGATCAATACTTGGTATTGACAATGCTCGTTTCATCCCATGTTTGTATGTATATTTGACTAATGGTCAATCATACAAATTGATTTTAGCTTGTTTTAGATCGGTAAATAATGAAACATAACTGGATCATGGGTTACGTAGAATTCTGGATAGTATCTGCTGTCTAATTGAAGTCGATTGTAGCGATGGGGGCTTTTAGCGAGTATATTCTTCCAACAACAATAGAGGGAATATAGTACAATATCTACACAAGCAGGATGTTTGAATTTTCTATTTGCATATTGGCTTTTGTTACATTATATTTATGTTTGTTCCAACGTTTACATAAATTTTAGTCAATACCCACTAACAACATCAAAAGCTGTATACAAACAGTCCCATCTGATATTAGCTGGTAGTTCAAATTTGAGGCCTAATTTTCATCGAAAAACTTATGGATTTTTGTAGTATAATTTGTTTGCTTTTGAGAAGAGACTTTCAAAAAGGCATTTAAAAAAAGACTTTCAAACAAATTGCTTTCAGTTTCAGGAAGCCTGATTAAATATTACCAAAATGGTGCAAAATAATATGCTCAACTTCCATGCAACTTAGTCACATGAGTATACAAAATGTTCATTGATTTCTAACTTTTGCATTCTCAAATCATTTTTAATACTTGTTCTTTACAACAAAAAGATATCAATATTCCATGTGCTAAAAATATTGCATTTAATTAATATTGTGAACAAATTGCAACATCTACAATAATTCTATAACAAGAGGCTCCCAGGAGCCTGAATCGCTCACCTGGTCTTGATGTTGACCCTATACTTTTGTAGAGCTAAATGAGCTGAACATTTAAGCAAGCAACAGCTTTTCTCTACCTGCAATAGTTTTCATTCTATAGGCCAAAAACACCATTTTTCACCTATAAGGGGCCATAACCCCTATAAGGAGTCATCTGACAACTTTGACCCTATGGAGACTTTTGTAGAGCTATATGAGCTGAACATTTAAGCAAGCAACAACTAATCTCTATCTGCAATAGTTTTCATTCTGTAGGCCAAAAACATTAAAAATCGCTTTTTTCAGGGGCCGTAACCCCTATAAGGGGTCATCTGACAACTTCGACCCTATGGAGAATTTTGTACAGCTAAATGAGCTGAACATTTAAGCAAGCAACAGCTAATCTCTATCTGCAATAGTTTTCATTCTGTAGGCCAAAAACATGAAAAATCAAATCGCTATTTTTCATGGACCGTAACCCCTATAAGGGTTCATCTGACAACTTGGACCCTATGGAGAATTTTGTAGAGCTAAATGAGCTGAACATTTAAGCAAGCAACAGCTAATCTCTATGTGCAATAGTTTCCATTCTGTAGGACAAAAACATGAAAAAACGCTATTTTTCAAGGGCCGTAACCCCTATAAGGGGTCATCTGACAACTTCGACCCTATGGAGACTTTCGTAGAGCTAAATGAGCTTAACATTTAAGCAAGCAACAGCTAATCTATATCTGCAATAGTTTTCATTCTGTAGGCCAAAAACATGAAAAGTGGCTATTTTTCACCTTTAAGGGGCCGTAACCCCTATAAGGGGTCATCTGACAACTTCGACCCTATGGAGACTTTCGTAGAGCAAAATGAGCTAAACATTTAAGCAAGCAACAGCTAATCTCTATCTGCAATAGTTTTCATTCTGTAGGCCAAAAACATGAAAAAATACTATTTTTCACCTTTAAGGGGCCGTAACCCCTATAAGGGGTCATCTGACAACTTTGACCAAATGGAGACGTTTGTAGAGCTTTTGATGCTGAATCAGTAGCGTGGCCTCAGATTTCCTCTATCTCTTATACTTTTTGATTTATAAGCCAAAAACAGTAGTCTGACCCCCTAGTCTATTTTTAGCAACGGCGGCCATGTTTTTTATCAAAGCATTTCAAAATGAGGATCGTTTGTTGCCAACATGTCATATATCATTCCTGCCAAGTTTCTGTTAAATTGGTTCAGTGGTTTCAGAGGAGAAGATTTTTGAAATTGTTAACGGACGACAGACGACGACGGACGACGACGGACGACGACAGACGACGACGGACGCATAGTGATGGCATAAGCTCACATGGCCTTTGGCCAGGTGAGCTAAAAATACATCATCTCATTGCAATTACAATGAAAGTGTATCTCCAATGCATGTAAGTGAAATTTTACATTCAAGATGCAATACAACATGTATGCAGACAATCTGTGAATGAGCATATACAATGTCTAAAATTTCCAGTGAAAAGCTGGTCCAAATGTGATTTACCTAAGTCCTGTCAAAAACAAGTGAGGAAAACTTAGGCCTGACGGACAAACGGACAGAGCGCAAACCCATAGTCCCCTTCTGCTTTCACTGGTAGGGGACTAATAAACAAATATTCTACAAGTACCGGTACAAACTTTATTGCAAACTACCGGTAATTGTAAAACCTTATAATCTTTAAGCCCAAATAAAATACTGTGAAAGTCAGGACCCAAAGTAATCTGTTTATATTCATTTCATGATTGTCCAGGAAAAATTGAGATTCTATAATCGAGTCATTATTTTATTTAAAAGCTGTGCATCTTTGTTATTGACGGCCATGTAACATAAGGCTTTGATTATCAATTATCATACAATAAAATATGTCAGCTTTATATCTTACAAGAAAAAATATGTTGCCCTCCATTTATTTACAAATCTTTTTCAATAATCTTTTATTACTATATAAATCAATGAATAGTACATGTATACTGTAAACCGTGCTATTATTGTGTTGACATTGCTAGCAGAAAAATTAAACCTCACTAATATATTTGTCTTGTATTGTGTTTTGTATTCTATGGCCAATACCAGTACAGCGCAAATTTAAAACTGTGTGAACTAAAATTTAATCAACCTACCACGTAATAAAGACGGCCCAAATGTCCCGGTTTACAGTATTGTATATTTTATATCTTTAAATTTATGTAGCAAAAATGTAGAATGCAGTATAGGTTAAAAATAAGGGACATTATTTCAGCCAAAAGAACAGAATAAAACACTTGATCTGAAACCACAAAAGAGCAGATCAAGACATTTTGCTACATTATTTTCTATTTTGCTACATGTAAGAAAGGGCTCTTTGCCTGACCAAAGAAAGATCCTAGCATTGTTACTTATATTGTAAATTTGAATCCTAATACTACTGATGAGAGGTTACTCATTGAAATATTGATATATAGCATATCGAAATTAACCGTTTATACCCGCCTTTTGGTATTTGCAATTGTCATGTTGCAATGATATCTTATATAATGAACCTAATAATTAACCTATAATTAATATATTTTTTGTTCATCAGAGGGCCCATTCTCTTTGATGCAGAAATGCTACATGTACCATCATTTTCTGGTATCTTTAATGTGTTTAAGCTTACAACTGACATCTACAATGTACAAACAGTTTTGTGTGAGCTGCTATGTTTGGTCTATGAAGATTTTATTAAATGTCAAACTACAGATGGCAGGTCAGAGGTTTGAAGTTGCCCTTACAGACCTGCTTTGTATGGTCAAATGGGTGTTACTCCCACAAAATATAAATTAAAGTCTATTTTAAGTCCAAGCTTTTTATAATATAAATGTACATGTATTTGAGAATTGTAGGTGTGGGAGCTCAAGAATAATCCCTGACATGACACTGGTTGACCAACAGATGTAAGGACTTTAAGCATTTCTGTGTCCCTGCTTCAAAGGAATCAAGAATTCAAGAATTCAAATATGACCAGAACTATTCACTGTCATCCCTTTGTAATTGTTGAGATTATGCTCATGGCATCATTTTTGGGATGATATCAAATAATTTATTCCATATGATTTACAGTTATCTTATTATCAAATCGACTAGGATTCTTGAAGTCATGTGGAAGATAATTTAAAAGCTAGGAAGAAGAAATCTAGGAATCAAGGGATTTCTGAAAATGGATATAAAGAGGGTAACATGTGTCAGCAAATGGACCAAATAAATTCCAACACCAAAACTATATGAACATATTAAAAATGTATCTGATTTTCAAGTTATTTGGTGATTATAATGGTTTGTTTTTTCCAGTCCCTCTATCAATAGTGTAGTTACAACAAATTACATTAGCACATAACAATCTACCGCAAATACAGATACAAACATTTGTTTAACATGTACAATATGTACACTAGCCACATAAATGAAACTACTTGACTACTAGTACACACTTAGATATCAACCACCAAATTTGAAATTGCACATACATGTTGGAGTTTCACATTATTTAAGTATAGGTACATGTTAAAATCAAATTCATCTTTACTTAATTGCTTCTTATCTTTTTAATAACATTTTTTAATGAAGATAAGAAACAGAAAGAGTTGTAAATGTATTATTTAAAGATAAAAAGAAAAGATTCAGCATTACATATCTAAGTAATTCAAAATCTACAATATATATTATCAATCATTTGATGGTTAACTTTTATATTCATGTATATTCAGCTTAAAAGGCAAATATGTCAGTATATAAAGTATATAATAAAAAAATACTCTTCATAAAATTATTTTTGGATATACATGTAGAGAAATATAAAAGTTTTACTACAAAGTAGTTAGCCAGTTTGAGGATTTTTTAATTTCAGACTTATTACTTCTATTCCCAAAAAGCTCAAACACAATTAACAATATCTATACACCATGATGATGTTACAAATCTTACCCCATCTTTTTCATCCTGAAAAATTCATTACCAAGAAAGATAACTCCAGATGTCCAATTTTAATAATTACATGTTTTTTCTTGTTTCATGCAATTAAAAACAGTTTACTTATTGTGTGTGTTATTACGTAACCTAAGTATATTAAAATTTGAGAATACATTTACATGAACCTTTTTCTTTTTAATTTTAGCTTTCATACTTTTTTTAAATATTATAATTTTACAATAAACAAACCTAACTAGATATGTAATTTTGTAACAAATCCATCAGAAAATATCAAAATGAAATATCCAACTCTCTAATACACATGTACAAATGTACACATACTATATGTAACTAAAATAATGATTTAAAAATACAATAACAACATTAATACATGAAATAGTTTGTATGGTTTCATAAAACATCTTAATTTGAGAATTTCCTCATTCTTAAATCTTTTGAGGAATTTCTCATGTGTTTAATGAAAATTTTCAAAGAATTTGAAGACAACCTCAACATGGTAGAAAATTTGAGATTTTTTTCTGTAATTGTGACACCCCTTGAGCAGGAAGACCCAAAAAATAATTGGAAAGGTTATATAGGACCCATCTATGCATCGTAAGGAAACACAGGAGTGCTACATTATTAGACATTATGACAAAAGTTAAAAATCTGGGCAAACAAGAATATAAGAATCTAACACCGGTGTTAGGGCAAGATAAGGAAATCTCCGACACCCCGAGGGTAAGATTTCAAGTCTGCAACGAGGCTCTGCTGAGTTGCAGATGTAAAGAAATCTTACCCAAGGGTGTCGGAGATTTCCTTATCTTGCCCTAATCATCGGTGTTTGATTATTTTTCTCACTAAACCCGTAAATTGTACAACGTGGATTTGTTTACAAAACATAGCGTGACGTAAACAATAGAGTTACGTCCCTTGGAAACTGCACGAGGCTATCTCACATGGGGTGGTGTGAGACAGAAAAATCTCACACCGCTAAAAATAGGAACTGTCCTGTCCAAAAAGTGAGAATGTTTGAATCTGCCCGAGACAAAGACAATTTCCATTGGTCCCAAAAATCATGAAAAGCGGCTACATTATTGCAGGACAAAACGTCACTAGAACATGCACGAAAATTTGTCAAGCATTAGTTTTAGTGACCAGACTGAAATTGAAATTTGGAATGACAGATGAGTGCATGTTTGGAGAATATGTGATGAACATTTTAACCCCTGACTGTGTAAGGGGCGTTTCCAATGCTGACTGCACTCTGATTTCTTGTTATGATATGGAATTGTATTTCATTCTTTTTTGTCTGTACCTTGACTCAAATTGATGGAAATATAAACTCCTGGCCAAGGCATATAAGTGTTTTAGTAAAAAATTATGGCCTCAGTTGTAGCCAAAAACTATCCTCATTACAATGGATATTGCTAGATGACAATATGTCTTGTCATGTCTCAAAACACAAAACAGACTTCAGATAGCAAAACAGAAACCAAATTCTGATTTTGCTCAATGCTGTACATGTGGCCATCTAAAAATCCTGATCTCAACAATCTATCACCAGAGGGAGTGTCTATCTGACCTCTATACTATCATGTAAGTAAAGAATTGTGGGTAATTTTCCCAAATTTGCAAATTTGGGGATTGAATTACATTGACACATTTCCCATAATGCATAGCCTGATAGTAAAGAGGTCAAAGTTGATAGACTTTGGTGATAGATTGCTGATCTCAATGCAATAGGATGAAAATGTCTGAAAAGTCATAAAATAATGTGCTTCTTGATGCTTATCTAAGATTAACAAGTGTGGCCACTAAAAGTATGTCTCGCCTGCCGGCACCATCGCTAAAATCAACTACCTAAGCTTTCATTTCTTGATATAAACACAAAAAGTGTCAGTATACCTTATAACAGATGCCTAATTATTATACTATTCAAGCAATCCATTGTCCACACAAGTATTACAAAAAGTTTTCTGTCTGAAAAAAAGACCCAAGTTCACAGAGTCACTGGAGCGTAAAAGTGGGGTCATGGTCACACGGCATGGTGACAGTTGCGTTGTTCATAACCGCAACTGTCTGTTTACCCAATATCAGATGCCTAGCTATCATAACTTTCCAGCAATTCATCGTCCATAAAAGTCTTACAAAAAAGTTTTTCGGCCTGAAAAATACCTAAGTTCACAGATTCACTGGAGCGTGAAAATGAGGTCAGGGTCACACGGCATGGTGACAGTTGCATAGACCATAACCTGAACTGTCTGTATACCAAATATCAGATGCCTAGCTATTATACTTTTCAAGCAATTCATCGTCCACAAAAGTCTTACAAAAAAGTTTACAGCCTGAAAAAAGACCTAAGTTCACAGAGTCACTGGAGCGTGAAATGAGGTCAGGGTCACATGGCATGGTGACAGTTGCGTAGACCATAACCTGAACTGTCTGTATACCAAATATCAGATGCCTAGCTATTATACTTTTCAAGCAATTCATCGTCCACAAAAGTCTTACAAAAAAGTTTACGGCCTGAAAAAAGACCTAAGTTCACAGAGTCACTGGAGCGTGAAAATGGGGTCAGGGTCAAACGGCATGGTGACAGTTGCGTAGACCATAACCTGAACTATCTGTATACCAAATATCAGATGCCTAGCTATTATACTTTTCAAGCAATTCATTGTCCACAAAAGTCTTACAAAAAAGTTTACGCCGCCGCCGTCGCCGCCGTCGCCGGAAAGTAATACCTATGTCTCGCCTTCCGCGACTATTCGTCGCAGGCGAGACAAAAATTGACTATGATTTTATCCATGTACATGTAGTGAAAGAAATCTAAATTGGAGTTCAAGGACATTATATTCAGGGTTTATATATCAGTTCACCTCAAGAATTAGAACTGCAGTAAAAGCAAGAAATCAAATAACAAAATACTAGCTTTACAATGTAAGTTTTAATTAATAATATATTAGAACAATGTTGTTTCCATACATGATGTTGATGAAAAACAATATAAATTCAACATTTCAATGAATATCCATTTTGTGCAAACACTTTTGGCAAGGTACTGTATTGGTTGAGAAATCATAAGTTCATCTATATTTATAGTTATCTTTAAAAATTGAGCTATTATTAATTACTTTTAATGATCATAACATTAACATAACCTTTGTTAACATGGTTAATTAAGAATTGAATGTTTTTATTTTGATGTTTCATCGGCGTGTAAAACCGTTGACCGTAGCACATTTTGAATGAAGCATGCTAGCTTTTCATGTTAAAAATGTGCGACCGGTCAACAGTTTTACATGTACAACCCTATGAAACAGATTTGAATACAAACATTCAAATCTTATAATTACATTTTAATGTTTTTTTTAATTTGGTTCTGATTTTTCATTTTGTTTTGTGGTGTATGTTCGTGCATTTTGTTTTTGCGCATTAATATCCAAATGGGAATTCAAGTTGTGAGAATTTACCTGGATAAGAACAAACTTTAGTTGTGCGTATAGTAAGGTCATAACCTGGCTACAGCCACGTGATTTAAGTGACATTTCATCGAGGTATGAAAGATGATTCAAGGTGTCAATTAACCAATAGAATTATTGTATTTTAATTATATGCACTGTAAATGTAATTATAATCATGTAAAGTAAAAATTAAAGTTTTCATCAAATGTTTGAAAACTTGAAATTCCACTTATTTTTATGATTAAATGAATTAGTGTGATTTTTTTTCAAATGTTATACAGTACCTGTGCAGTCTGTTGCCTTTTACGCTTTGACTGTGATTCAGTATTGGATTTCTCTTTAGTGCTTATAGGGCGCTGTCCATAACCTGATGATTTTGGCTTTTCTGTAACTTCAGACTTGGTGGCTGATTGGTCATCCTTGGGAGTCTTAGGTTTTCTATTCAAATATATTGTCACACACATTGTTGTAAAAAAAAAACCAATTCTTTAAGATGTATATTTTATGTATTACAAACTAAGATTATTTTTTGTAGAAGCAACAAAAATAATTGAAAAAAAAACCACAAAATACAAGTAAAACACCTGTTCTTACTGTAAATAATTTATAACAAATGTGTTTCGAAATGACAATAATTTTTCCCTCTAATTCTAAATTCATGTAAATTTGGAGTGGATTTGATAACTAAAGTTCCATGTATCAAATTGGCATGTAACTATCATTTGTCATGCATTACTACAAAATTACAAACTGTAAATGCATACATGTATTTGATACAGAGGAAGGACAGCTACTAGCAGGTTGCAAATTGAGTCTCAGCATAAAGTGCTCTGAGCAGGGGGTCCTGATCACGAATCACAAAGACTGAAAAATGGACAGGGGTTCAAATTAGCACTGGTCCGAGGTCAGAGACCTTCCAATTTTGATTCAGGACCTTTTATATTTTATTTTCAAAAGTCCTGGACCTGTCTTTATTTAGAATAACTCCTATTGGGGACTTTTTAAGGTCATCAGGTGGACCTTTAGCTTTTTACTCCAAAAAGTCCTGGACCTTTATTTCACAAATGCTAATTTGAACCCCTGATGGAAATAACAAAACACAGAAATATGGCTAAATTTTTGTTCATGGATAAAAGTTTAACTGTGTATTACTTTAAAGCATGCATAAAACGAATCACGGACAAAATACTTTGCTGAGAACGGTTCACATGCAATATCCTATCACGATGCACAGAAAAATATTTCAACAAATCACAATTCACAGAAGAGAAATAAATTGCCAATAACGTAGAAGGAAATAAACCCATCAGCCCCCTCTGAGCATTGAGTTTTATACATGTACCATGGGCATGGTTTTAACATAGATGAGGGGGGTAGGACCTTTTTCGGGACACCGGGATGGGCCATATTTAAGCTCGGGATTCCGGGATTTGGACAATTTAAGTCCGGGATTCCAGGATAAAATTATATCAACTTTACCGGGTTTCGGGATTTTCTCATTTTAAAGTCGGGATGACGGGATTTTGTAAAAATTAGTTCGGGATTCCGGGATCAGACCCCCTCCTACCCCCCCTCATAGATATATTTATCTTTATCATGTGTTGATCATTTTTTTTTGTGTGTGTGTAGTACTCGTATGTAAATGCCAGGGGTACATGTATGCGTGTGCAATTGAACTGATTGATTTTATTGGTAATTGTAAACAGATTTATACAGAATTTACACATTATCGACCTTCATTACCAATGGCAATTTGTAAACAACTTACATCGAAAAATTGGGGTCATATTCTGGATCATACTCTTGGAGGACCGGTGGAAGAGTGGTCGACCGGCATTCTGTCCTCTTCATCATGTTCAGAATCCCATAGTCATCGCTACTTTCTCTTTTCCTACCTGTAGGGCACCTTGCCAAGGTCCCACGTTTGTCAATATTTTGTTTGTCATGTGATTGGCGGCAGAACGGCCATGGAAACTTCCTATCACGTGATATGAAAAAGTTTTTTGCGGGAAACTTTTCAATAAAATATAATAAAAAGAGCGAAAACAAAGAAATTAAGGAAGGGATAACTTTTAACCTATGCCAAAAAAGTTGGACTAAATATAAACATAAATAAGACTCAAGTTATGATGGTCAACACAAATGAGTCAAGAAACATAGATATAGAAAATGTCCCAATTCAAAATGCAGAAGATTTACTTACCTGGGCAGCATAATAAGTAATGACATTGGCACTGGAAAAGACATCAAGGCCAGGCTATCCAAAGCAAGATCAACCTTTGCAAGACTGAACCCAATCTTGAAATCAAACCAGCTTATTAAGAAAACAAAACTGAAAATTTACAGCAGCAATGCACGGTCAAATCAGTCCTGCTGTATGGATCTGAATGTTGGAGAGTTCTTGTTAGTGATATGCATAGGCTAGAAGTATTCCACAACAAATGTCTAAGAAAACTACTTAAAAAGAGCAACTGCAAACCAATCAACACAGAGATAAAACAAAGAAGATTCAGATGGTTAGGACATGTTTTGAGAATGCCACAACAACGCATACCAAAACAAGCACTATTTTGGACACCCCATGGGAAAAGAAAGCCAGGAAGACCAAAACAGACCTGGAGAAGAACAATACAGGCAGAACTAAAAGACCTTGGACTATCGTGGGGACAGGCACAAAGAACGGCAAAGGACAGGGTGAAGTGGAGGCAAATGGTTGTGGCCTTATGTCCCACCAGGGACGAAGAGGATAGGTAGGTAGGTAACTTTAGAAGAAAGACATGAATTTGCGTGAACTAAATATTGATGTAGTAACTTTAATTCTGGTAACTGCGATCCTAGCACAAGCTAATGCCTTTGGATATATAAACGGTCCGGGGAAACGGATCCTTTTTAATATCGGAACTTGTCATACAGTCTTTATTAATCTGCACTTGTAAATAGAAAAAAGTTTTTAATTTGTGTCACTGTTACCAGTTCGACAATAATATTTGCATAAGATACAACGGCTTTCACAGTTGAGTTCTAGTTCAAAGGCCGACTTGTTTCAGGCTATCAATAATCATGATGTCGACTATATATATAAAATAAAGAGCTGACCCGACCCCCTATTGATAGAAACAAGCTGAATGTGTTCTAGTTCCCGTGTACTTACCGTAAGTGCTATATAAATAGGGGCTCTGATATGATCTGGTCTAACTAAGGACTCGACCATGTACCTTGAAAAGGGGCTTGGTTTTTAGTTATGGCCAGAATCGACTGGACCATAGACCTGTATATAAATATTCTAATATACAGGTCTATGACTGAAAACAGAAAACTTAGTTTTCAAAGGCGTCACTCCAAAAAAAATGATTTCAAGATTATTGTTTAATTCATCGCTTGTAGGTCTGTGATGTATCGTAATTGTTTTATAATATATATATATATATAAATATATATTCGTATAATTTTAAAGCTGTACCCAGCATAGTTGTCATTTGCCCAAAGTAGGTCCTGATGTAGTCTAGTCACGGCTAGTCTTGTTAGTCTAGTCTAATTCTGACTCGAGTCTAGTCTATAGTCTAGTCTGTATAAAATTAACATTATTATATATGTAGCAGAAATCATTTTTCAGACGATTTTCCATAACCTTTGCTACCACATTACATGTATCATTTTTTTTTTCGATCGAAAATAAAATAAAGGAAAAAACCTAGCCCCCTGCACCTTCAGGTAATATATGGTCGGTTCCTTAGAATAGCAATGAAGTAGTTTACGTCGTCTAAGATATTGGTCTTTTGTTTGTTACTAATTAATGAGTGTATAAATTACTAAAGAAGAGGTAAATTTGGTCATAGACATATATATTCTCACGGGGTATAATGTTAACGAAAAAAGTTCCGGTATGGCAGTGTAAGACAGGAATGACACAATTATTTTTGTGAAGATTTCCCGAAGATTCTGATTAGGACTAGACTACCCTGAGCACTAGATAAAATTCACGGCAATGTCCATGCTCAACATGCACAAAGGTTTGTTACGAATTTTTAGTCTAAACAGCTTTAAAAAACTACAAATAGTTTAAGTGTGAAACTGGTTCAAACACCGCCCGCGTGTTAAAATTGCTACACATCAAAACGTTTCTTGAGCGACTTTTAAAAAAGTTTGTCATTGTGTGTTGTTTTTAGATGTTACATGTGTTACATATTAAATGTTTGTGTAGGCATAGTTTCTTTTAGCAGTATAACTGCATGGTGCTTTATGCGAATAATGCAATTTACAATGCTCAGAATATATTGCACGGCTCACACAGGCTCAAACCAGGTTTTATGGCGCCAAACCTCCCTCTTCCATTGCGATCTTAGGATCCGGTAATGACCATAGAACACAACATAGTTGTGAGACACAATAGGGATATTGAGGTGATCATCTCAGTACAGCAGACCAGTCAAACACTAATTAAAACAATTAACTATCATATCTTTTAACTCAATTTTGAACTTTTCGACTAGTGGCTGATAACGAAGAAAGCATTTTTTTAGTGATCGTATGAGACGTATTTTCTTATAGCCCTGCTTCAAAAGTCGGTCACGAAGAAACCGGTGTCTGATCAAAAAATCTGTGAAATGTGTGCAAGCTCTGCATATCGAATAAGTTGAGAAATATAAACACCGTATGCAGGAGAAGTACCGGTAGGTATATTGCTCTGTAGATTAGGAAAATTAATAATTTGAAAATTAAAATCGTCTCGTTTATCGTAAATTTTTGTACTGAGATGACCACCTGGGTCAAATAAGAGGTGCAAATCCAAGAAAGACGTGAAGCAATTAGATTCGGTGGTCTCTTTAATCTCCAATTCCGGAGGATATATTGAAGGAATCCAACTACCAAATGAAGTGTTATTGACAGAAAGGACATCATCAATATATCTGAATGTAAGATTAAATGACCTTGCCTCTTTCATCTTCTTGTTCTTTACGAGTCCCTGAAGAAATTCAGTCTCGTAAGAGTATAAAAACAAAACGGCGAGGAGAGGAGCACAGTTTGTGCCCATTGGAATGCCGATTTGTTGTTGAAAAATCTCTCCTCCGAAGGTGACAAATATGTTGTCAATGAGGAAATCAAGCATACTGCAAACTTGTTCCAGTGTGTAACAAATTTTATCTTTGAAAGATGTTTTGGAAAAGAATGTAGAATTATAACCCAAAACAACAAAATTCCTTGAGTTTGAAAAGGCTTTTTCGAGAAGTTTTTTCAGGCGACATTTTAGTTTTTCGTGTGGCAAGGTATTGTATAAAGTTGAAAAATCGAACGTTTTCAAAGAGTGAACCTCAGAAAATGATCTAGATTTAAAATGATCTAACAAATCTTTTGAGTTTTTCAAAATCCACATATGGTTAATTCCACTACGATTATAAATAGTGTCGCAGTATGCTTGTTGACCTTCTTTGACAGCAGACAAGATTTTAGTTAAATGAACGGACAGCTCTGTAGTTGAACATGATGAAGATCCAGCTATATACCTTTCTTTGTACGGATTTTTGTGAAGTTTAGGTATCCAGTACAAATATGGTAACTCTTTATGTTCCTCTTTCATTGGAATATTGAAAGAGGACATAAAAGAGCTATGGTTGGCTATGATTTCATCTTTGTTAAATGTAGTCCGTGTGTATGTAGCACTAGCAGAAGTATTACCATCAATGCCTAGTTCTGTTATTAGACAATTGTAATAATGTGCTTTACATACAAAAACTATATTATTGGAAGCCTTGTCTGCTGGCGTGACAACATACCTGTCATGTAAGGAAGAGAGACAATTGAGAGCTTCACGATCTCTAAATACAGAAGAAGGCCGGGGTTTCACACATTTGCGAAGTTTGTCTATTCGGCTTCGTACAAGAGATCGGATAGTCCTTACCCAGTCCGACAGTGATTCAAGCTCTGGTTCTTGGTCCTTTTCCCTCTTTATCCAGGCTCTAGCATAGTCCTCCACAGCGTCCATGATGATCTTAAAGTTATGATTCCAATTTATACGTTGCGGTTCCCTGAATTTAGGTCCATGGGAAACCACATTACGTAATAAATCATTTTCAATTATCTTAAGATCACCCGTGATGACATGACCAGATGGACCATAGACAAAGGGAGAAGCATAGCAATCACATGTCAGAGGGGACTTTAGATATTCTTCAATGTTTAGGTCCTGCAATGCCTTTTTGTGGTTGAAAATTTTTGTACTTATGGTTTTAGTGTAGCGGTAGGAAACAATTGGTGTTGACTGATTTTTGAAATATTGAGGAATTTGAGATGTAACTTCCTTACGATTTAAAATATTGCTAATGTTTATAGCATCTATCCCTTTGTTCTTAAATGGAATATGGAGAAATTTCCTATCCTCAGTAGTAAGAGGCTCACTTCTTACAGGCTTAAAAAGACGGAAAAGAGCAACGTCGCAAATAATGCTAGTAAGCCTGTAAGAAGGAGTAAATGGATCAGTACCTGCTTTTTCTAACCCAAGATCACGTAGGTCTTTAAGTTTCGTGACTCGTAGTGAATAGAGAATGGTACGAACATGATGGACTCCCAATGGTTGTTGTAGACTTGTAACCAGATCATCAAACGTGTCTGAAAGAGATCTGTTGTCAGTTTGACTGGCACCAGATCTTGGTTTGTATCGTTTGTGACCATGGCTACGTTTGTGTCTACCATTAGGGTCAAACAGTTTCATAACATTCACCTCACTACATTGAGGGCTAGAAAGATTTCCTACTCCTTTGATGTTATCATTACATCCATAAGGCATTGCAGTACCTAAAGTTTTTATCCAGTGAAGCTCTCGTTTTTTACGGTGAGGTGTACTAAGATTTGGACTGTTGGTGTCGTGGTAAATCTTTTCGATAAACCGGACTTTCATGTTCAAACATTGGTCATGGTTAGGTTGATTAAAGTGGTTATACAAAACCCGATAATCAGAATTTTTGGTGTCATACCTATGACCATTCATGCGAGAACGCAATGAATTTTTGGTTTCACCGACATACAACAGTCCACATAAAGTACACTCAATTCCGTAAATGACATTTCCGGTAGAACAGTCCAGAGGGTCGTGAGAAAGGGTTTGGTAAACTTTACCGTTTAAGTTACTGGTAAATTCAGGAGAAATAATTAGCATATCACAGGTCTTGCAAGTTGATTTTTTGCCGGTTTTAGATCTGCATGTCGAAATAGTAGGAATAGGGGATGATTTTAGAACGTCATTGAGTTTAATAGAACATGGTTTGATAATTTGAAATGAATCTGATGTTTTGAAATAATAGTTACCCTCTGGCTGAACAAAAGTCAAATTGGTGGTATCCTTAAGGATATTCATAGGAACAACAACTTCATTTGCTACCTTGTTCCTAGAGGTAGCAAAGGAGGACCTTGGTAATCCGGGAGACGTCCTAGCCGGCATCGAGTTCTGAATTTTGTAATTTTTCATGATTGCTAAAAAAAGCTACCAAGTTGCAATGCCCTCGGGGAATTTTCACTCCACCGGCAGCGACATTGGCTTGGTTGTAGTAGACAAAAACATAGCAATGGAGTTATGTCATAAAGCAATTTTTGTGTCAGTCGTGACGCTTTTCTAACAAAATCGATGTAAGACCCATAAGCCATGGAAAAACGAGTCACTGTTCAAAAGAAATCATATGTAAATGAAAGAAAAAATGTTATGAAAGGTCAAAATTAAAGTGAAACATATATGACTCAATGTTTTGGCTTCATTGGGCCACATATCCGGGGACACCAGCAGCGCTTGGCTTGTCCATAAAAGTAAAGAGCACCCTGGAACGGACGTCGCTTCAGGCTGCGTTGCACAAAGAGCGAGTGGAGTGTTTTCAGTCGGTGTTTAAATGGAAGAGTCTTGTCATAATGAATGCTGCGGTTGTCAAGCATTCACCCCGCAACAGATTTATAAAACCAGAAAAAACGTAAAGTTCAATTTCTAGGCATATTTCATAAAGCCGGATTATATTCATTTTTTGATTCAATCTAGGTCGAGATGGGGTGGAGTTGATAGGGGTTGGCGTTGTTTCTGAACCCACGGAGAAACTTGAAAGGTCAATCCCCAGAACCCTCGCTCTTTTTGCCTCATCGTTTATGAAGGACAAGCTATGCCCTTGACGTTCAATTTTTTACACAAAAACCGAACTGTCACTGTTTATTCTATTTCTCTGAAGCAAACATTATTTCCAAATTCACCGATTTCAACCATTAATACCATTACTCTAGTTTACATTTGCTTTGGGAAATATACGTTTACTCGTTTCATTTTAATTTCAATTCTCTGTGTTATTTTGTACATTCATGGCACTTAATGACTTATAAATATGATTTTAACGTTAAAAAAAATATGTCACTCGAAATGATATTGCTAACCACAAATCAATATCCCTGCAGGGGAAAAATAAAAAGCTTTTATTCACAACAAACTCGAAATAGTTCTGATTTGCAATGACACTTTTACTTGGGTTCAACACAAACAATAACCAAATCATTAAGAATCCACAAATATGTACTGTGGTTTGTACAGATGTATGAAAAACGAAATTCCGAATTCCATAATTTCGGGCGGAAGTGAACAAGGCCCAGAAGGCAAACTAGTGACACAACAATGATGTCAAAACATCTGAAAACGTCATATTTACTACATATTTTTGTAGAAAGAAATATATCCATGAAAATATTGTGAGATCTTCATTAAAAAAGAATTGAGCAATGGGGATACATTTATCATTTATACCTGTAAGTAAATTTATGTTATACTTAAGATAAATCGATTTATCACGTTGGAAATCGATGTTTTACATCCATATGCAACTTTGAATGAATTGTATTTTTTTTCTACAATTCCATATATTATATTACCACTTTGAAAACTTATATGTACACTAACAGAGATAAAAATATTCACTATCATAATACGAAATGTCTTGACTACATCATAGTTTAGATTTGTATCAATTAACTTTGCTATTATATAACTTTGAAATTTTAGAAACACAAATTACACGAAGCAATATATCATAGTTTCATTTCTTATGGCCCACCAACGAAATTTCACTTTGTTTGTATCTGTCTGTCCATACGACAAACCTCAAGTTAACCATGTTACCGTTGCTTTAAGCTGACTCTAAAATCGAATAGCCGGATCTTCATGAAAATTTGTAAACTTATTTATCGTGCCAAGGACAACAAAAATCCCTAGCAACTTCAAAACATATGTGTCAAGCAGGACCACTAGGTTCCCATGAGACACTTGCTTCGCATCTTTTTTTTTTGTAAAGTCAAAAGTGAAATTGCAGAGTTCAGGGTGATATTAAATAAACATAATTACCGTATATTTCAGTATTTGATTGTCGGAAACTTGGTGGTAGGCTGGGTAGCTGGAATGGACCTGGATAGCCCCATCACAGGAACGTTTCTAGATGTCCTAACTAAGACGATACATTTGAATGATAAGACAGGATGTGAGGGTGCGTATACATAAAGACAACCTATTGTGTTATCATGGTTATGTTCACTGCAAAATCACATAAATACAACAACAACAAAATAACAATATTTTACCCGAAGCGAACGTTTTGTTTGAGCTCAATACATGAATTTCATCTTTAACACGATGTTGCTGAAGGTGAATATGACTCGTATGATCCATCTTTAATATCTCTGATAAAAAATCTTTTTTTTTCAGGACAAACGAGGCTAAATACTGAAAACTATTCCACAGGACAAAAACATCTGTATGTATACATATGTCCTTGACAAAAACAAAATGTAAAAATAATATCAGTCAGAGATATGATTTTTGTTCAGGTTTGGGGGCTAATATTGAAATTGTTTTGGTGACATTTTAATCGTCAGCTTCCTCTTTTCTTATTTCAGTTCAAACAGCTAACCAGACAAAACCTTACTTCTTTGGAATAACGGACTTAAAATGTTTGAACGTAGAGGTTCGTCTACGCAAAAATGGCTACGATGTAAATGAACTTCGAAAAAAATTTCCCACGTTAATTGGAAAACGTTCCGTTTCAATGACAAAACACCAGCGAGAGAAGCGAAGTTCCCCGTCCCGGAACGCCCTACGTCCTGTCCATAGATGGATATACTATGATGGATATTTCATAGAATTCGGAGCAGGTAGTGGTAACATTGGAAACTATCAAGAGCAAAAGGCAACGAATCTCACTATTTACTCGGCTCTAAATTCTGGAATAAATGAAAGTGTTGAAGCAACCAATGACGAGGAAAGTTTGTCAAACGCAAATATGCAAACATTTTATCCTAAAAATGGAGATCTATGCGATGCTAAGATGGAGAGCGAGGTTGCAGGTTACAGTTCAGTTTCTTTAGACTGTATATACAAATGTGCTAGGAGCTATGTATCTAAATATGGAAAATATCACCTGATTAAAAACAATTGCCATCTATTTGCCAATAGAGTATCTGAAATTCTGTGCACAGGGGTATGCCCTGAATGGTGCAAGTGATATTGCTTGAGACAATGATAATGACTTCGTTTTGGATTTCGTTTGTTGAAACCAACATTTTTGAAGCTTGCAGACATTGTATGGTTTGACGTTCAAAAGTTTAAAATGTTCAGTAGATACTGTATCGAAAGACATTAAATGTTTTGATGTTGCAAAGTAAACTTCTTTTGCCTGGAAGTAAGCTTTGTAGGAAAACCACAAAGTAAATGCATGATCGTTGCAAATTCACATACATTGTTATTAATTCTATGAATTACTGCTCTTCGTTCATAATATTGATACAGAATATAGTGGATAAATAAATTTCTTATTGCTCTCTTTAATTCTTCGTTCTTTTCTTAGGGTTCAACGATATTTTGAAGAAAAAAAAACAGTACTAGTAAGAGTTAAAAAAAATATTCTGTATATGGCCATTGACAAGCAGATTCTTAACTAAACTTATCACACTTAAGAATGGATTTAAAAGTTATACCATGTGCATGATATTGAGTAAACGAATGCTTTTCTTTTTTATAGATTTAATCTGTAAGATAAAAACAATCATCATAACAGGTAGGGGTCATATCTCTTTTATGGGATCATCTGACAACTTCTGTCTTTGTAAAGCTTAATGCACTGAAGGTTGAAGCAAGCAACAGCTTTTTTCTTAAATAGTTTTTATTCTATTGGCCTAAAAAAATTCACTAGTTTCACCTTTAAAGGACCATACCTTCTATAAGGGGTCATGTCAAAACTTTAACCCGCATTATTCTTTTGTAGAGCTCAACAAGCCAAAGATTAAAGCTTTTCTCATTCTGTAATAATTTTCATTCTTTCTATAGGTGAAACACCTGAAAAACGCTAATTTTTCTCTTTAAATGGTCATAATTATAACCTCTATAAACAACATTAACCAAAAGGAAACTTTTGTAAAGGTGAATGAGCTGAACTTAAGCAGGCAACAACTTTTCTTTATAATTATCTACATTAGTTTTCATTTTATAGGCCAAAAACACAGAAATAGCTATTTTTCATTTTTAAATAACCATTACACATTACACACATGGTCATCGGACAACCTTCAACGTTAATGAATCGAGACTTTTGTAAAGCTGAATGAGCTGAGGGTTTAGGCAAACAACAACCTTTCTCTTTCTGCAATAGTTTATATTGACAAAAAACACACACAAAAATGTTTTTTTTTTCACCTTCCAAATAAGGGGTCATCTGACAACTTCAACTCAAAAAAAAAATTTTGTAGAGCTTCTGATGCTGGAAAAGTACATCTTGCCTACAGCCACCATCAAAATATAATGTGTATGTTCAAGCTTGATAAAGTTACATTAGAAACGGCAAAAGCGATAATGCAACTCATTACTGCAATAAACAAGAAATGAAGTAAAACAATACAATGCACTTATTCCTTGGAATTATGATTCCACAAGTGGTCATAAAAGAGGATGGGTTGCAAATTGACAAAGTCACCCAACTAGAGATTCAATATCAAGGTTACAAGATCAGGGTGCAGTACTAAGCTTTTACTTGGACATTTTAAAAGGTTTCATTGAACCTAACGTATCCTAGGCATTAAGATGCTCATAAAACTTGAACGTTGAAGAACTGCTTAAATCACTCAGCATCACAATTAGTCATAGTCACAAGATGGTGATGTACTTCTACTAGGCATATGTATAGTAAGTTTCAGCAATATTTACTTTTAATATCTAAGATATGAAGGTGCTAATAAATCAAAAAGGTACTCATAAAACTTAGTTGTCTATTTTGTAATGTTTTGCAAATGGTCACTGGATCAATTAAAAATCAACACTTATTAAACATTTTGACTAAATGTATAGAAACTCATCGAAGCTTAACCAACTCATAAAAAAATCCATGTCAAAGGCTGAAATAGCAAAACATCTGGATCCATCATGACACAGACATGTTGTGCAATCCTGGTAGATGGTATTATGTTTAAATCAACCAAAGAAAATCTATCGAAGTAAAAACAAGAGGCTCTCGGGAGCCTGAATCACTCACCTGACTTCAATGACTGATGAAATGAAAAGATTTGTGGACACCTCAGGCAGAAATCTCAATACAGAATAATCATACAACTTCCACTTTGAGAGTTAAACCATAACTTTTATAAGGGGTCTTCTAACAGCTTCAGCCTAATTAATATTTTTGAACCAAATGGAGACTTTTGTTGAGCTTAATGAGCTGAAGGTCTAAGCACACAACATCTTTTCTCTATCTGCAATAGTTTTCATTCTATAGGCCAAAAACATACAAAAAAATCACTCTTTTTCACCTTTGAGGTCCATAACCCCTATAAGGATTCATCTGGAAACTTTGAATCAGGTAGACTTTTGTAATTCTCAATGAGCTGAAGGTCTATTAAGCAAGCAACAGCTTTTCTCTAACTGACCCAAATGGAGACTTTTGTAAAGCTCAATGAGCTGAAGGTTTATGCAAGCAACAGCTTTTCTCTTATTGCAATCTAAAGGCCAAAAACACAAAAAACACACCATTTTTCACCTTTAAAGGGCCTAACCACTCTAAGGGGTCATCTGACAACATTGACACAATGGAGACTTTTGTAGAGCTCAATGAACTGAAGGTTTAAGCAAGCAAAAGCTTTTCTCTAACTGCAATAGATCAATCTATAGGGCAACTAGAGGCTCCCAGGAGCCTGAATCGCTCACCTGATCTCTTGTGCCAAAGTTTGAATCAATTTTACAAACTTTCAAGTATACAAAGTTGCAAAACAATCCTTTCAGTAGTTTCAGAGAAGATTTTTGGAAATCAGCTTAAATTAATAGAAAAACAAGGAAATGTGTCAAGATGACACTGATGCCCCGCTGGCAAATAAAATAAAACTGTTATTTTTACCAAATTTGCTAAGTCCAAGGGCCCTAATTTGGGTCAAAATCAGTGGACCGGAACGAAACTCGAACTTGACCTGTAACTCATCATGGTAGACTCACATACCAAAAATCTTTTGAATATATGCAAGGATGTGGAAAAAAAGAGCGGAAAACTTATTTTTACAAAGTTTGCTAAGTTCAAGGGCCGTAATTTAGGTCAAAATCAGTGGACCGGAACGTAACTCAAACTTGATCTGTAACTCATCATGGTAGACTCACATACCAAAAATCTTTTGAATATATGCAAGGATGTGGAAAAAAAGTGCGGAAAACTAAAGTGTGACAGACGGACAGACGGACAGACGGAAGGACGGAAGGACGGATGGACGAACGGACCGAAAAACTATATGCCCCCCAACAAAGTTGGCGGGGCATAAAAACAGTTAAAGGGCAATAACTCCTTTAGATACTTTTTGATGCTGAACAAGAAAAGTTGCTTCGGATTTCTCTATCTCTTATACTTTTCGAGTTATAAGCCAAAAACAATGGTCTGACCCCCCTGTTCTATTTTTAGCAACAGCGGCCAAACTTGGTAGAGGACATCCTAAAGATCAAGTATACGAAGTATCAATGCAATCCCTTCAGTGGTTTCAGAGAAGAAGATCTTTGAAGAAAAGTTAACGGACGACGGACGGACGACGGACGCCTAACGATGACAATAGCTCACATGACCCTTCGGGTCAGGTGAGCTAAAAACACCACAAATCACTATTTTTCACCTTTAAAGGGCCATAACCCCTATAAGAGGTCATCTGACAACATTAACCCAATGGAGACTTTCGTAGAGCTCAATGAGCTGAAGGTTTAAGCAAGCAACAGCTTTTCTCTAACTACAATAGTTTTCAATCAATAGACCAAAACACAAAACAATCACTATTTTCCACCTTTAAAAGGCCATAATCCGTATAAGGGGTCATCTGACAACTTGGACTCAAATGAGACTTTTGTCGAGCTTTTGATTCTGATGAGCCTAAAATCATTAGAATTTTTTCTATCTGTTGTAGTTTTCAAGTTATAAGCCTTTGAATGTGATTTTACCCCATATTTTATTTTTAGTAACAGGGGCCATGTTTGTTGACAAATCATGAAGCCGAACACAATGTTTAAAGACATAGAACCTATCACTTTGGCAATTTTTAAAATAAAAAGCTTCGCCGAGCGCAGCATGATACGACCGCAACATGTTGAACCCTGTACATTTTAGGCCCAATATGGATAGTCTATTGCTCTGGACACATGCAGCCCATGGTGGACTGACAAAGGTTTTTGACACATGCTTCTCTGGTGGACTTTTGACCCAGGGGGTAAAAATATAAATTTTCAATTTTGTATTCTACTCTTGCAAAAAAATTGTCAAAATCGGACAAGAATTAAAAAAAATCAATTTTGGCCCCTTTTGGCCCCTTATTATGTAACAGGTGAAAAAGGGGTGGGGTTGCAAAAATAATTTCTCAAATTTGGATTCACTACTTGACAAAAATAAACTTGCAAAAAAAAATTTCAAAAACAAACCAGAAATAAAAAAGCTTTGATTACGGCCCCTTTTGGCCCCTAATTACAAAACAAGTGAAAAAGGGGATGGTCACAAAAATTAATTCTCAAATTTGGATTCACTACCTGACAAGAATAAACTTGCAAAAATTTTTTTTTAAATCGGACCACAAATAAAAAAGTTTTGATTTTGGCCCCATTTGGCCCCTAATTACAAAATAGGGGAAAAAGGGGGGGGTCGCAAAAATTAATTCTTAATTGTGTAAATGAGCTGAACATTTAAGCAAGCAACAGCTTCTCTCTACCTGCTATAATTTTCATTTCATAGGCCAAAAACATGAAAAAACATTATTTTAGGGGCTGTAACCCCTATAAGGGGTCGTCTGACAACTTCGACCCTATGGAGTTTTTTGTAGAGCTAAATGAGCTGAACAATTAAGCAAGCAACAGCTTTTTGCTATCTGCAATACTTTTCATACTATAGGGCAAAAACATGAAAAAATGCTATTTTTCACCTTTAAGGGGCCGTAACCCCTATAAGGGGTCCTCTGACAACTTCGACCAAATGGAGACTTTTGTAGAAATTTTGATCCTGAAGCAGTAGTGTGGCATCAGATTTCATCTATCCCTTATACTTTTTGAATTACAAGCCAAAAACAGTAGTCTGACCCCCCTGGTCTATTTTTAGCCATGGCGGCCATGTTTTTTGAGGAATCAGAAATTGAAACATTACTATAGTGCAGGACACCCTAATGATCAATCATACCAAGTTTCATTGAATTCTGTTCAGTAGGAGAAGATTTTGAAAAAGTTATTGTAAGAACAAACAAAAAAGTTACAATTTTGGCCCCTTTTGGCCCTTAATTTTCAAACGAAAAAAGGGGGGACTCCCAAAATCAATCCCATCCATCCTTTAATGGTAAGAAATGTCATTGTCAAATTTCATTGCATTTGGATAACTAGAACTAAAGTTATCGTGTATACACTAAAGTTAACAGACGACGACGACAACGACAACGACAACGACGACGACGACGACAGCATCATACCATTATATGTCTGCAAATTTTTTGCGGTCGTATAAAAATAATGGAACTCACACTATTTGAAGAATACATTGTAAAACCTTTAAAGAAACTGTTGAATTTTCAAAAAACCTACCAGAAAGTATTCTTTTCGACAGAAAACTGAAGAAAAAAAGCAGTGTCAAAAAAGAGGACAAACTAATTACAGAATGTAAACACTTGCGGGTGCCGGTAAACTGAGAAACGAAAAGTAACCAAACGAAATGGAGCGGAACAAAAACGATATCAGTAAAGATTGAAATGTAAACAGTAAAATAAGGAACCGAAATCTGTAAAGAAAGGAAACGAAATCGAGCGAAACTGGTAAATAAGAAAACTGAATCAATTTTAGACGACACCAGTCGTTTTTTCTTAATTTACCGATTTCTCTTTGCCTCGTTTGGTTACATTTCGTTTCTCAGTTTAACAGTACCCAGTTTACAAAAAGTAAATATTTATGCTGGACAATACTTAATCAACGCGAATAATTAAAATAAGATTATTTTTTAGAAAACTGCAAAACATTGAGTTTTTATGTTGGGAAAGGTAAGTTTTAGATAGTATATTTTTAATATATGTACTTTTTATTCAATGTAAAAAATTGCGAAATTGATAGGTTCTATGTCTTTAAACATCATGCCTGATAAATACTTTGACACAGTTTTGAAAAATTCCCTTCAGTAGTTTCAGAGAAAAGGATTTTTGAAAAAGTAACAGACGGACGACAGACGACGGACCCATGGCGATGACAATAGCTCACTTGACCCTTCAGGTCAGGTGAGCTAAAAAGGCTGGATTTTGTTAAACAGTTAGTAGTTGAGCAACAGACCTGAAATCTGGCCCCAGCGCCACAAAACCAAAAAATATTCTTAAGTCTGAGAATATTCTCAACTCCCATAGTAAATACATTGAGTTGAGAATATTCTCAGACTTAAGTAATTTTTTAAGTTTTGTGGCACCTGGGCCGGATACCACCTAAAGGACCTCATGCTCATGCTGTATACCAAATATCAAGGGATGAAGGAACGTTGATCAAGTGGTTGATAGGAAAACTGTTGTGAAAATTTTCCCCCATTGCCTGCACCTGCCTAACATTCCCCATTTTATAACCAGGATTGTTTACTCCCTGAAATCCCACCAAAGAATCCAAATGGAGTAGATGAGAGATTTAAATTCTAACCCCACAATATGGAACCCCAGCTGAAGCTGCATATGAAAGGTCTAGGGCTGTGATAAGTAGATGCTGAGAAAACTGTCATTCAATGTTTTTCTCTGCCCTCCATTCCACATTTCACTTCCTAAAATCTGACCAAAAATTAATGATTTCAGAACTGGATGAATGGATATGGAATCACTTTGAAAGTTTTATTTGGTAGATCAGGCAAAAATATAAATATTATGTACTGAATATATTTTTATTCAAAATAACAGTTTTATAAAACCAATAAATCGTATAAATCATTAACGAGTCAAAAGATATATAATCATTTGATTTTTTTCACAGATTATAAATACTGTAAATTTATGAAATCAACAATCATTCTTAATATTACATGCATTATAACAATATTTCACTTTCTTAAAACATTCCCAATTTATAAAAGATGTATACATATATCATGTATATAAGCAATGCATAATTGTGCATTATGCTATGCTTAATTAACTTTTCACAGAAAAATATTCTCTCTCAACAAAAAAGAAATTCAACTTTTTCTTTATCCTGAATTCTCCTTTAAACCAATAACTGAGACTCTTTAAGTTTAATAAATATCCTATTCCCAAAAAGAATCATTATGACAAAAGTATTTTGAGCATAAACTTGGAGAATTGGATAACATTTCCTCCATGTTATAAACATTTTTTTAATAAAATGACTGATTACCATTTCAGTTTGATTATCAAATAACATAGATATGTTAGATGGCATTCATGTACGAGTTTATAATTTAATTATTATGAAATGGATCTTACACATCAAATAGGCTTTTCAAAAATAATACTACATGTATTTCAATCCAAGGGGGAAATCATTAAGTAAATTTCATAAAACTCTGAAAGTACATGTAGCAGAGCATACATATGACAAATCCATCATGACAAAGCTGGAGATTTTTATCTTTTTTTAGCTGGAGATCGGACAAGTAAGAGAGGGATTTTCAAAACTAAATCAAGTTCATCCAGAGCACTAGTTTGTACCTAATATACCAGGCTTCACTGTTTAATGCCCAACTGTTAATACAATCATCAGGTCAATTACCGCAATAAACCTTCAATTAACACTTTTACCTGTGAAATTAACATCTGACTTCTTGACAAATCCCTAGAAACATCGGAAACGTTTTATGACTGAACAATTAAAATGTCTACACAATCAAAAACTTTTCAAGTCTTTAAAAAGCGAGCCATCAGGAGAAGGGAAAAAAAAAGGGAAATTTTTTACTCCCATAGGGAGTATCACATGTATGGCACACTCTGAGATGGCACAATTGAAGAAACAATTATCTGATTAAACCAATGTAATTTAAAAATATCATCACTATACACCACCCATACAAACATATTTCTTTACTAAATATTCATCTATTCCATATTTGCTTCCTTCCAATCCAAGTCCTGATTCTTTCCAGCCCCCAAAGGGAGCCTCTACTGTTGAGAAAAGTGATTCATTGACCCCCACGAGACCATATTCTAACTTTTCTGCTACTCTCCATACTTGGCTTAAATTCTGAGTGTAAAAGTAACCTGAAAGTGAAAAAAAAAAGATTATTTTTCAATAACTTAAACAGGTGGACATGCAATCAAAAAATTATACTATTTTGGTTACAAGTTTACACATATTCATTTTTTTAATAAAAGTGATGTAACAAATCCTTTTGAAGATGTCACTTTAGGTATGTCTTATTCAGATTCAGAGTCGTTTTTAATGTCATGAATGTGAATGTACAATTTTTGGTGTTTCCATAATATGGCAGGCAGCCACAAAATAAAAGATTTCAATAATGTGTTAACTTCATATCAAATCCTTAAAGCAACACGTTCAAACCACAAAATTAAAAACCTAACAACATGTTTCTTAATAAAACCATGTTAGTTTATCTCCAAGTAAATATTTGAATCCACAGCATCTTAGTTTTATAAATAACAAACATTAAAGAAAGTGTGCTTGCAATTTTCATGACTTAATGTGTATTTATTAGAACTTTTCTGTTGAAATATACCCCGTTCACACTAGATTTGACTCGGGTTAATTAACCCAGATAAAACTCAGGTTAATTAACCAGGATTAGATTTTCACAATGTGAACCCTTTCATCCGGGTCGAACCCATGTTAAAATTACCCCCTATTTAAGGTGGAGTTAATGTGAGGCGAACCGGGGTTAGTTGCCTCGGAATGTAATGTGAACACAAAAGTGGAGTAGATCCGAGGTTGTTACCATCGCAACGTGTTACGTTTTATGACATCAACAATGAACAAGAGGCTCCCAGGAGCCTGAATCGCTCACCTGGTCTGAGTCAAACCTAAACATGTAAACACTTTTCTAGAGCTAAATGAGCTGAACACTTAAGCAAGCAACAGCTTTTTTCTATCTACTATAGTTTCATTCTATAAGCCAAAAACATGAAAAAACGTTATTTTAGGGGCCGTAACCACTATAAGGGGTCATCTGACAACTTTGACCCAATGAAAAATTTTGTAGAGCTAAATGAACTGAACATTTAAGCAAGCAACAGCTTTTCTCTATCTGCTATAGTTTTCATTCACTAAGCCAAAAACATGAAAAAACGTTATTTTAGGGGCTGTAACCCCTATAAGGGTTCATCTGACAACTCCGACCCTATGGAGACTTTTGTAGAGCTAAATGAGCTGAATATTTAAGCAAGCAACAACTTTTCTCTATCTGTAATAGTTTTCATTCTATAGGCCAAAAACATGAAAAAATGCTATTTTTCACCTTTAAGGGGCCGTAACTCCTATAAGGGGTCATCTGACAACTTCGACTCAATGGAAACTTTTGTAGAGCTTTTGATGCTGAAGCAGTAGCGTGGCATCAGATTTCATCTATCTCTTATACTTTTTGATTTACAAGCCAAAAACAGTAGTCTGACCCCCGTAGTCTATTTTTAGTAACGGCGGCCATGTTGTTTGGACGGCGGTCACCATTTGTGCAATCTTGGTAGAGGACATCCCATAGATGAAGTGTGCAAAGTTTCAAAGTAATCCCTTCAGTCGTTTCGGAGAAGAAGATTTTCAAAGAAAAGTTAACGACGACGACGGACGACGACGACGACGGACGCCAAGTGATGGCAATAGCTCACATGGACCTTTGGTCCAGGTGAGCTAAAAAACAGTTAAAGGGGAATTACTCTTAAATGGCTGATCTGACAATTTTGACCCTGAAATCATTTTTGTAGATCTGAATGAGCTTAACAATTCTGCAATGCTAACTTTTCCTCTAGCTTTTACGGTTTTCAAGATATTGTTCAAAAACTGCAAAAATGGTCAATTTTGACGATTAAAGGGCAATTACTCCTATAAGGAGTTGTTTCACAATTTTGACTCAATGGAGAGATTTGTAGAGCTTTTGATTCTGAACATGGAAGGTTGCTTCGGATTTTCTCTATCTCTTATACTTTTCGAGTTATAAGCCAAAAACAATGGTCTGACCCCCCTGTTCTATTTTTAGCAACGGCGGCCATGTTGGTTGGTCAACGTAAATATAATTCACAAACTTGGTAGAGGACATCCTAAAGATCAAGTATACCAAGTATCAATGCAATCCCTTCAGTGGTTTCAGAGAAGAAGATTTTTGAAAATCAGTGTAAATTAATGGAAAAAAACAGTTAAAGGGGAATAACTCTTAAACGGTTGATCTGACAATTTTTACCCTGAAATCATTTTCGTAGATCTCAATGAGCTTAACAATTCTGCAATGCTAACTTTTCCTCTAGCTCTAACGGTTTTCAAGATATAGTCCAAAAACTGAAAAAATGGTCAATTTTGACGATTAAAGGGCAATAACTCCTATAAGGAGTCGTTTCACAACTTCGACTATATGAAGAGATTTGTAGAGCTTTTGATGCTGAACAAGGAAGGTTGCTTCGGATTTTCTCTATCTCTTATACTTTTCGAGTTATAAGCCAAAAACAATGGTCTGACCCCCCTGTTTTATTTTTAGCAACGGCGGCCATGTTGGTTTGTCGACATGTATATAATTCACAAACTTGGTAGAGGACATCCTAAAGATCAAGTATACCACGTTTCAATGCAATCCCTTCAGTGGTTTCAGAGAAGAAGATCTTTGAAGAAAAGTTAACGGACGGACGGACGACGGACGACGGACGCTTAACGATGACAATAGCTCACATGACCCTTCGGGTCAGGTGAGCTAAAAATTATAAACACAAACTTGAAACAGCTTTCTTAATTATTTCTGTCTGGCTACATCATGTCTTATTCGAATTTTGTTTACTTTTTGTTGACATTTCTTTAGAAAATCGAGAAAGAACATGTCAAAGCTAATGGATGTGAAATCTGTTCCATTTTTAGCAACGCAACACTATTTTTGAAATGGGAAAAAAGTGGACTAAATTATTTGTAGTGTGAACCGAGGTAACTAATCCAGATTAATCAATCCGGGTTCGCCTCAGTTAAGTTTTAGAAGTATGAACAGGGTAATAGATACCTGCTAAGCCTGAGGTGGTGTTATTTGCTAATTTGATGGCATCTTCCTCTGTTTTAAATCTGTGAAATAAGAAATGAATGAGCAACAAATAATTGTCTAAAAAGCTTAAGCATGATTACTATTGCTTTTGTAGCCTGATGCAGGAATTATTTGATACACATAAATGGAGATTAAAAAAGATTCAGCAGTAAGTTAAAAGAAATGTGCCTGCTTATATCCTTTAGAGTTTAAACTTGCAGCTGTACAGGTTTTCATAGATACATTGTAAAAAAGGTCTACGTTTGAAGGTGTACAATGTTAATAAATTGTTTATCGTAATGGCAATATCATCAAAAGCAGGTGAAAGCTATGTAATCTTTATAGGATAATTAATTGGGTCGAGTGAATAACCAAAATATGATCACAAGTCGGTGAACGCACACAGATTTAACGAGTGCCCAGAACAAGTTCCGCGCACAAGTTAAATCTTGGTGCGTTCCCGCACGAGTGATCATATTTTGGTTATTCATGAGACCTAATTGATTATCATATTTATTACATAGATAAAATGCTGCTATTTAATAGTTTTTAATCAATTCATTTGAATGGCGTATGAATTTAGACTGCAGGAGTCATGCCGACAACGCAATACAATGCACGACGCATAATTGAGTTTGACCGGAAAGGACGCAAGAGTAAAATTATTTTTGATATTTCACAGTGTGAATTTACCAGATTTTATTTCACTGGGAAAAATCGGTATTTCATATGCATCTATGTAATAACTTTCTTTAAATTACAACAATTTAATAAAGAGATGTGGAATAAGTGTACGCGACACAACCAACATTAGAGAAACGGCAATTTAAAAAATCACAATGGAAAACAGCCAGCAAAAAAACCCATTTTATTTCAATGTCTGAGACTACAAATATTACCTATGCACAGCAGCTATGGGACCAAATATCTCTTCCTTGGCACATTTCATATCTAGGGTAATATCTTTTAATAATGTAGGTGCATAGAAGTTTCCTCCCTTCCTCTGACCACCAACAACAACCTTAGCACCAAGCTTAACAGCATCTTGTACATGTTCATCTACCTAAAATTTACAGAATGAAAATTAATAGCAGAATTATTTGACATAAGTCTGTCAGTAATGGCCTAGGTTCAATAGGCCACCACCATTTCACTTTTGTTTAAAATTATCTAAAAAAAAAAGGCCAGATTTTATTAAACAGGAAGTTGGTGGGCAACTGACCTAAAACACTCATGACATAAGTAAAAAGTTAAAAAGTGTAAAATCTCAAAGTCAGTAGACTGTGACTGCAGGATCATACATAAAATACTTTTGAAATTGATCTGTACTGATGCTAATGCAAGTGCATACCCAATATCAATGATGTACCATAACTGCTTCATGTTAAACAGACGTAAGAAAAAAGGTTAACCTCGGCCAAATCGATGTAAAATTTCAAAGTCAGTAGACCGTGACTGCAGAAGCATACAGATGAAATGCTTTTGAAATTGATCTGTACTAATGCTTAATGCAAGTGCATACCCAATATCAATGGTGATCCATAACTGCTTCATGTTAAACAGACTTAAGAAAAAAGGTTAACCTCGGCCAAATCAGTTTAAAATTTCAAAGTCAGTAGACCGTGACTGCAGGAGCATACAGGTGAAATCCTTTTAAAACTGATCTGTACTGATGCTGATGCAACTGCATACCAAATATCAATGGTGTAACATAACTAGTGCACACAAAACAGACTTAAGCAAAAACTTTAACCAATTGTGAACGCTGCCGCCGCCATCGCCGCCGCTGCCGCCCCTGCTGCTGCCCCTGCTGCCGCTGCCGGAATCACCATACCTAAGTCTTGCCTTTTGCGACATTCGTCACAGGTGAGACAAAAACTGTTATCAAAATTTCTCCTTTGCCCGCCCACTATTCACCATTTTATAACCGGGATTTTTACTCCATGAAATTCGGCCACAATAGATAATTGTGTTTGTAAACACTTAAGTACCAGTCTTTCTAAAAATCATGCAGAGGGTGATTCATGGTAAAAAATAACACATGGTTTTGAACATGGTTTCTAATACAGAATGGTCACCTATTAACAAAAACAACAGCCATTTGTTTCTATGATGTTGGTCATAAGAGATAAAATTTACCTAGATTGCATTAAAAATATTGTAAACAAGGGAGATAACTCTTTTCTTGCTATGCATTTCATTACAATTCAAAACACTTATTTCTCCAATGACCAAGACCTTTGTGGAAAACAGACTCGATTTTCACAAAATAACACCATATCTTGAGTCAGAAAATGTAAAGAAACCCATGTGTTATTTTTTACCATAAATCACCATTATTATAAACCCTGCATGATTCTTAGAAAGACAGATACTTAAGAATTTCCAACAGATCAAAAGTTAGGTTTCATAATCTAAGATTGCTCAATGAATATACTCCTATTTCATGAATGATGAATAGACTGGTTGACCGAATGACCTGAAGTCAGTTTCACAAAAAATATAAAATTAATAAAAAGCTTCGCCGAGCGCAGCATGATACGACCGCAACATGTTGAGCCCTGTACCTTTTAGACCCAATATGGATAGTCAATTGCTCTGGACACATGCAGCCCATTCCAGCCCATGGTGGACTGACAAAGGTTTTTGACACATGCCTTCTTTGGTGGACTTTCCACCCACATTTTACAAGGAATTCATTAGATTTTAGCTATTTTAAAAGCAAATGGGAAAAAATTATACTTGCAATATCATATTTATAACATTTCAATATCCCCGCTCAATTTTATATGAAGAAATATACCCTATTCTTGGTTAATCTATTATCATTGATGTTTTTTATCGCAATAAAAAAGTTTCGATTTCAGCCCCTATTGGCCCTAATTACGTAACAGGGGGAAAAAGGGGGGGCGCAAAGATTAATTTTAAATTTGGTATCCGCTATTCGACAAGAACAAACATGCAAAATTTTTTTTTCAAAATTGTACCACAAATAAAATAGTTTCGATTTTGGCCCCTTTTACGAAATAGGGGGAAAAGGGTAGGGGTCGCAAAATTTCATTCTTAATTTTGTATCCCCTATTTGACGAGAACAAACATGCAAAATTTTTTTTCAAAATCAGACCACAAATAAAAGTTTCAATTTTGGCCCCTTTTGGCCCCTTAGTACATAACAGGGGAAAAAGGGGCACCAAAATTCATCAGGTTCATTCTTTTATTGTAAGAAACATTCTTGACAAATTTCACAGCAATAGGCCAACTAGGACCAAAGTTATGGTGGAAACGAATAAAATATATGATTTTTTGGGCCCTTTAATTTCGAAACAAATAAAAGGGGGACCCCCAAAATCAATCCTATTCATTCTTTAATGGTAAGGAACATCACTGTCAAATTCAATAGCAATCAGATAACTAGAACTAAAGTTATTGTGGAAACAAACAACAAAGTAGTATTTTTGGCCCCTAATTTCTAAACGAAAAAAGGGGGACCCCAAAATCAATCCCATTCATCCTTTTATGGTAAGGAACATCATTGTAAAATTTCAAAGCAATCGGATAACTAAAACTAAAGTTATTGTGGGAACACTAAAGTTAACAGACAACGCAGACAACGACGACGATGACGACGATGCAGACGCAGACGACGACAGCATCATACCATTATACTACGTATAATAAAAATTTAAGTGTAAAATTTAAAGGTTTATTTGGCTGAAATCTATACTTACGATAAATTTTAGACTTAAAATTTTTGGTGAAATGAGCTGCTGGTTCTTAAACAAGCAGTCAGGTTACAGGCTGCAGATGGTTTTTGAGAATGTGACAGCCCCACTATTTTGTAAACCAAAGACCGTGAAAATTTTAAGCAACTAACAGCAGCTTATCCAAATATCTACTGGTAGTGGCAAATGCATAAAGTTGCAAAGAAAACTGTGACATAATTTTTGTATTTGATAGCTATGATTAAATCATCTAAGTCTGGTAAACAGGAAGTAGATAAGCCAAGACAATTTAAACACTATTCACTAACAATACAATAAGATAAATTAAGCTGTCAGCCAAATATCAATAGCCCAGTTGCTAGTTGCTGAGAAAACTGAAATATAATGACAACACATACTCCAGAATCTGGAAACTTCGACAAGGCAACATTTAAATGACAATTATACCTTATCAACTGCTCTCTGGTTAATCAATGGGCCCTGTGTAATACCATTTTCTAATCCATCTCCAACTTTTAGGTCTCTGGTCATAACTTCCGCTAACTTCTCAACATATTGGGAATAAACTCCTTCCTGAACTAATATTCTGTTGGCACAAACACATGTCTGTAATTGAAGATGACCAATTCAATTTTCATA
Organism: Arcuatula senhousia; assembly: GCA_963971305.1. Taxonomy (NCBI): domain Eukaryota; kingdom Metazoa; phylum Mollusca; class Bivalvia; order Mytilida; family Mytilidae; genus Arcuatula; species Arcuatula senhousia. The sequence goes on along the minus strand of OZ020303.1, from coordinate 37,308,285 downwards.
GTTATATTATTGTTGTATTGAAGCATCACGAAAAACACAAATTGCTACATGTAGCCAATCTCCCTGCCACCACATCAAATTTGAAAATTTACTTTGACAAGATGGTTTCAGTATTTTATAAATAATATCAATAAACATACAACTACAAACTAAAATGAATAAAACTTAAGGAAAATCTGTTCAGCAACCTGAGAGGATCTATGATTTACAATACACTAAGTGGATAAAGTCCCATAACTCCTATATTTAAAAAAAAACAAAACAATATGATGTTGCAATATGATGACAAACAATTCTACAATATTTGAGCAAAATCCATTGAGCGGTCTCAAAGGAGTTGCACCCACAAAGGTTCCTATGACCTAAAATGAATAAAGTCAATATAGTCCCCCAACTCCTATAGAGTTTGATGAATCAAAATAGCATTGCAATTTGATCAACTACAAACAATCCTGCCCACAAAATGCTCCTATGACCTAAAATTACTCCCGAGCATAGTTGATAAATCCCATCATTCCTTTAAAATAAGATCAATCTTAATGAAGTTGTGATATAATCAATTACATATCAAGGTTAACAATCCTACATAATTTCATCAAAATCGATAGATGGGTCTCAAAGGAATTGTGCCCACAAATTGTTCCTATGATCTAAAATGAACAAAGTAGATAAAGTCCAATAACTCCTATAGAACTTGTCAAATCAAAATGGGGTTGCCATATCATGATTAACAATCCTATAAAATTTAATCAGGAGGAGTTGTGTCAACAAAAGTGTGAAGGACAGAAAGATGGACGAGGTCCCTCCTTGGTGTTGCAGTGGGGGAAATAATATACAGTTATTTAATGCCTAGTCATGGGTCAGTCAAAACTATTATCCCGAGGTGCTGAAGATGATTTAGGAACTGTTGCCTGAGGCCGCAGGCCGAAGGCAACAGTTCTTAAATCATCTCCTGCGCACCGAGTGCATAATAGTTTTGACTGACCCATGACCAGGCATTAAATAACTGTTTTATTAACTTATAGAATACATAGAGAGAGTGTGCGCTCGTTCAACAGTGCGACGTCAAAAGAATTTTGGGCTTTATGTTTTTCCTACGTTTCCATAATTTTCATGTGTGTTCTACCGCATAAAAATGCATCAAGAGGTTCTTTTTCGGATTTCCAAATAAACAAACTACAGATAATTATGCATGAAAATCTGTTGAGAAATGGCATGGGAATATTTTTTATAATTTTAATTGATATGAAATATATAGAAAAATAGTAATTTAAAAGCGTAATAAAATACCCTTGACGTCGCTCTGTACTGCGCATCGCTATCGCGCATGGAACAGTTCGTTTCAGGAGTGAAACAGTTAACTGTTACACGCTGACGTCATTTCCAAGAAAAATTAATGAAAACATTAAAAATTACTTCATATGAAAAATATTCACTATAAGTTAATAAATAGCTCTGACAGTATATTAAATAAGTTGGTTTACAGTATACTTCTGGACCTGTTTTACCTACTTTAAATTTTTCACTGAGAGTGGCCCTTTTTAACATACAAATTTTATAGAAAATTATTTTACAGTAGAAAGCACACATTATATTTTATGTAGAGTATACATCCCCTTTGCAAAGTTTGAAAGCTTCAGTGTTTAATGCCCTTGAAAAGCCATATAGGTTATTTAAACATGAAACGGGTGATAAAATAAACATGAAATATGGGATGGAGTGGGAAAAAGGAGCAGTAAATTTTAAGGACCACAGGACAAGGGGTGAGGTGGGAAGGGGCGGAATATTTAGTCTTTGTGTTGCACTGCTTGGTACTCCATAAAGGGATCTTTTACATGCATGAAGGGTGGCCCTCTCCACCAGCTGCTCTCCACACACCTTGGGCCACTCTGGTTAGCAATCAGGTTTCTTGATTTTAGCCTGACCACCCTGGCATTCATTACAACAGGGGTGCCCCATTCAACCACCTGGGGCACACATCCCAGTCGCTTTATGGGCTAAACGGCCTGCGAAACGTCATATTTCTGAGTACTCTTAAGTGGACTTTTACCAACAAGCTTAGTGCTGCTGCAGGCTTATTCAGCACCTGGACCCTGCACAGGTTTTCCAGTAAATAGGAAGTAAATGAATTACTGGTATAAAATCTGGTTATCCAGTAAACGTTTACACCATATAATCCTAATATAGGAGGAAGCTACATATTGTGACATTTAGTTGCCCAGAACACTGCCACAGCAATTTTTGTGACCCTCTAGGACACCACAGGACAATGGATAGTGTCAAAATGACTCCTATATATCACTTTGCAAACTATTGTAGGCATTTGATCTCAAGTACAATAAAGAAAATGACAACAATAGAAGTCTTTGAAAGCAATGCAAATGCATGTAATAACACATTAAACTAAACATTAAATCTTTAAGACAAACTTTAATACATCAATATTAAAATGTTCTTTACATGCTCTGAACTTTGTTTTATGAAAAAGTTAGAAAAACCAACCTGTCCTGAACATCTAAATTTACAGGCCATAGTTCCAGCCACGGCCTGGTCAACATCTGCGCTGTCAAAGATGATAAACGGAGCATTTCCACCAAGTTCTAAGGAAACCTTCTTTACTGTGGAAGCCGATTGCTGAAGCAAAATCTAAACAAGAAAGAAAAAAGTCTTCATTAATGGTGCATTCTCAACGAAGAATGAAGTTCAATGAAAACTTTTTTTAAATAAGAGTATTGTTACTTGTAACATAAATATTTTTTTCTGAAACATTCTTACCATAGTTCATGGTAAATTCCTAACTCGGTAAGCAGACTTATATTGTAACAAAATCAAAATAAGATGGAAAATCACTTTAATATTGCAAATGGGTTTTACCATGAAGATGAAGAGATTCAAATGACCATTAACTCAAAATCATTCAACTTGTGTTAATAAAAATACCTTCATCGCATTTCGGGTTATTTGTCTAAATGGCAATAAATATTTTGAGATTGATTATCCTTGTTAAGGGAGTACCCAACACTTTGGCTAAAATAAAATTGTGTTGTTCAATTTTCCCAAAAAATTGCAAAAATATATACTTTAGTCAAATTAATTGAATTGCAAAATCTTAAAGAAAATTGAACCAGAGGATTCTTGGGTAAATTTTCATTGAACATAAATAATAGAGTTTCAACATTTCATATTTTGATCATTGAGAAGCTTGATTTCTTTCAATAAATGTGCCTGACTAAAACTTTTAGGTGGTTTTTAAAAGAGTTATTCCCTTAGGTGTTCTGTACTAATTTAAACTGTATCAATTTTTTGAGAATTTTACCGTACCTTTCCTACACCAGTTGAACCTGTAAATGAGATCTTTTTGACGATAGGATTTGTACATAGTTCTTTTCCTACTTCTGCAGCATTATCTCTGGAACTTGTTATTATATTTAGAACACCTGGCGGCAGTCCTGCTTTCTCAGCAAACTAAAGTAAAATATGCGTAAAGAATAAGTCAATTTAAAAACAAATTAAATAATGAAAAATATATTTGTTTCAGGCTATTCAAACTATTCAAATCTAAAATTGGTAAAGTCTTGTTTTAGTTTTTGAAGTATATTGAAAGATAATGAGATGTAAAATTATTGTACATTGTTGAAGACAACCTGCATAAATTTGCAGCAATTTAAAAATCCACAAAGGAAACAGTAAGCCATCTTCAATCTGATGACTGCTTGCCAATTTGCATTTGGTCTAGGATAAAAAAATATTATTGATTTGATTCAAAAATGGGTATACCTGGCTGGTACATGTATGATTAAGACCTAGCTCTTTTTGGTTTCATCAAAAGTGCTATTTATGTAAGCTTTGCCAAACTAGTTCTAATATTTTGAAAATCTTAAGAATTTTTAAACAAAATTCAGATAAAAAAAAAGGGTGAGTATAAAACTGAGATTTGTGTATTTCTTTTCTATTGTCACATGGTTTTAACAAGGGAATTCGACTTGGACTGTTTTGGGTTCATGAAAAGTACTGTTTACGAGTATGTAAGCTAAACTATTCTTTCGGTTTTAATATGCCAAACTGATTCTATCTAATGCAAAATAGGATGTTTGCAATATTATTATTTTGAGAGGATGCATATGTATTTTTGTATTTTTTTTTCTACTTTTGGTACAGCTAACCTCACACAGTGCTAAAGCTGAAAAAGGTGTGTCTTCTGCTGGCTTTAAAACTACAGTACAACCTGCAGCAATGGCAGCACAAGCTTTTCTGGTGATCATAGCATTGGGAAAATTCCACTGAAAGCAATGCATAGTTTTAATAATGTGTGAAGGAAAAATTTCAGATTGTGTCCATTTTTTAAATATAGAATTTATATAGGAATGAGAAATTAGAACTTATCGGTAAAATAATTCTACCAAAAATAAATATCTTTTTTACAAGACTTTTCAAAAAGTTATTCACTTCAATTGCAAGAGAGTGAGGTTCGAAAAATATTTCAAATTGAATGTATAATTTTTTTTCATATAAGAAAATGATTTTTTGCAGTTATAATTTAAAAAAAAAATGAAGACATCTTACTGGAGTTATCATTCCTGCCACTCCAATAGGTTGTTTCAAAACCAATAGTCTCTTGGATTTAAATGTTGATGGTATAATATCTCCATACACTCTTCTTCCCTCTTCAGCAAACCAGTCTATAAAACCTGTTCCATACATAATTTCACCCATTGCTTCTGCTAAAGGTTTCCCCTACAATAAAGAACAACAACCTTAGGAAAAATCAAACAAATCTATTTTTTTACATATTCCTTTTTCCTTAATATGCTTCAAAATGATGCTAATTGAATGTTATTACTTAATGTCCAATCAAAAATATTTCAGCCATAATTGGGACATATCCAAATGATGTAAGAACATGCTGGTATTTGTCTTATGGCGATAAAAAATCAATAAACAATTAATAATTTGTAAATTTTCTCAAAGAAATTTTAACATATTCATGTAATTAACCTGTACATAAAATTTCTATACTGCACAGTGAGTTTGTGTTGTTTTTTATTGGGGGGCAAGTGAGAGATTTCCTAACTTTTTCGTATTTTGACAAAGTCAGTATTTTTGATATGAAGTCATTAACTACATGTACATTTTCTGAAATGAACCAAACTTTTTTCCCTCTTAAAATAATCTGCTATATGGTACATGCCGTCTTTCCTTACATTTTCAAGTGTCAACAGTTTTGCAAGCTCATCTTTATTCTGCAAGCAAAGATCACTCCATTTTCTAAGAATAGCACATCTTTCCTGCAACAACCATAGAAAAATAAAAAATCATACATAAAAATGTATTAAGATATAAATAAAAGCCTTAGTTACAAACCAATAATAAAAAGCTACGCCGAGCGCAGCATGATAGGACCGCAACAAGTTGAACCCTGTTCGTTGGAGGCCCAATATGGATAGTCTATTGCTTTTGTCACATGAAGCCCATGGTGGACTTACAAAACTTTTTGACACATGCATCCTGTGTTGGACTTTAAAATGCATAGTTGACACATATGTACTTACTTTAACATCTATGATCTAATACAAAAATAAGCCTTATTTATATACAATGTACATGTATTTTAAAATTAACATTTTTGGCCCTTTGACCCCTAATTTCTCAAAAATTGTAAGAAAAATATTGCAAATTAAGACAGAGATTTTCATAAGGAATCCAATGAAAAAAGATTTTGAAAATTGGACCAAAATTTTTTTAAAAAATTTAATGAATAATAAACATTGTACATCAGTTTTGTCAATACACCTGTTTTAGCCCCTTTTGACCCTTTTTTATAAAACAACAGGTGCCACAAAACCCAAATTCAATACCAATATTTATTTAGTGTATTAAAACTTCATAACAATTGGCTGGCCCACTTCAACTTAATTTTTGGTATAAGACTATTTACCTTGACAAACTTTAAAAAATGGTGTTTTTTGCCCCTTTGACCCTTAATATCTCATAAATGGTTAAAGATATTGCAAATCTGATTGAAAAACACAGGCAGGGATTTTTGCAAGGATTCAAAAGAAAAAAAGATTTTGAAAATCAGACCACAAATAAACTAGAGGCTCCCAGGAGCCTGAATCGCTCACCTGATCTCTTATGCCAAAGTTTGAATAAATTTCACAAACTTTCAAGTATACAAAGTTGCAAAACAATCCTTTCAGTGGTTTCAGAGAAGATTTTTGGAAATCAGTTTAAATTAATAGAAAAAACAGTTAAAGGGCAATAACTACTGTAAGGACGTTTTGATGCTGAACAAAATAATTTGCTTCTGATTTTCTTTATTTCTTATACTTTTTGAGTTATTAGCCAAAAACAATGGTTTGACCCCCCTGTTCTATTTAGCAATGGCGGCCATGTTGGTTAGTTGACATGTATATAATTCACAAACTTGGTAGAGGACATCCTAAAGATCATGTATACCAAGTATCAATGCAATCCCTTCAGTGGTTTAAGAGAAGAAGATTTTTGAAAATCAGTGTAAATTAATGGAAAAAAACAGTTAAAGGGGAATAACTCTTAAACGGCTGATCTGACAATTTAGACCCTGAAATCATTTGTGTAGATCTCAATGAGCTAAACAATTCTGCAATGCTAACTTTTCCTCTAGCTCTAACGGTTTTCAAGATATTGTCCAAAAACTGCAAAAATGGTCAAATTTGATGATTAAAGGGCAATAACTCCTATAAGGAGTCGTTTCACAACTTCGACTCGATGGAGAGATTCGTAGAGCTTTTGATGCTGAACAAGGTAAGTTGCTTCGGATTTTCTCTATCTCTTAAACTTTTTGAGTTATAAGCCAAAAACAATGGTCTGACACCCCTGTTCTATTTTTAGCAACGGCGGCCATGTTGGTTGGTCGACATGTATATTATTCACAAACTTAATAGAGGACATCCTAAAGATCATGTATACCAAGTATCAATGCAATCCCTTCAGTAGTTTTAGAAAAGAAGATTTTTGGAAATCAGTGTTAATTCATGAAAAAAACAGTTAAAGGGGAATAACTCTTAAACGGCTGATCTGACAATTTAGACCCTGAAATAATTTTTGTAAATCTCAATGAGCTTAACAATTCTGCAATGCTAACTTTTCCTCTAGCTCTAACGGTTTTTAAGATATAGTCCAAAAACTGCAAAAATGGTCAATTTTGATGATTAAAGGGCATTAACTCCTATAAGGAGTCGTTTCACAACTTCTACTCAATGGAGAGATTCGTAGAGCTTTTGATGCTGAACAAGAGGGTTGCTTCGGATGTTCTCTATCTTTTATACTTTTTGAGTTATAAGCCAAAAACAATGGTCTGACCCCCCTATTCTATTTTTAGCAAAGGCGGCCATGTTGGTTGGTCGACATGTATATAATTCACAAACTTGGTAGAGGACATCCTAAAGATCATGTATACCAAGTATCAATGCAATCCCTTCAGTGGTTTCAGAGAAGAAGATCTTTGAAGAAAAGTTAACGGACGGACGACGGACGCTTAACAATGACAATAGCTCACATGACCCTTTGGGTCAGGTGAGCTAAAAAGTCGATTTTTGGGGTGTGGCTCCTTTTTTGACCCCCTATAGCAATGTAACGGTGCAATTGTTATCAAAACCAGTAACACATTTAGTTGACAGAATTTAATGATGAACTCAATAAAAAAAGAATTTTTAAAATTGAATTAATAATAAACATTCTATAACAGTTTTGTCAATATACCCATTTTAGCCCCTTTTGACCCTTTTTTCTAAAACAGCAGGGGCCACAAACCCCAAATTCAATACCAAAATTCCTTTACTGGATATAATCATCATATTAAAACTTCATAACATTTGGCTGGCCCGCTACAACTTTATTTTTAGTATACAACTATATGCCTAAACAGACTTTGAAAAATGGCGTTTTTGGCCCCTTCAACCCCTAATTTCTCAAAAACGGTAAGAGATATTTCAAATCTGATTGAAAAACGCAGGCAGGGATTTTTATAAAGATTCTAATGAAAAAAAGATTTTGAAAATCGGACCACAAATAAAAAAGTCAATTTTTGGGGTGTGGCCCCTTTTTGACCCCCCTATAGCAATATAACAGTGCAATATATATTGAAACCGTTGACACATTTAATTGACAGAATATAATGATGAATTCAATAAAAAAAAGAATTTTCAAAATTGAATGAATAATAAACATTCTACAACAGTTTTGTCAATTTACCCAATTTAGCCCCTTTTGGCCCTTTTTGCTAAAACAGTAGGGGCCACAAACCCCAAATACAATACCAACCTTCCTTTAGTGGTTACAAACATCATTTCTAAATTTCATATCAATCTGTCAATATTTACTCAAGTTATCACACGGAAACCAAATGTCCACAGACGACGACGACGACTACGACATCGCCATAACATTATACGATCGCAAAAATTTTGCGGTCGTATAAAAAGTATGTTTCTGATACATGTATGTTTGATGTTATTGACTGAGTTTAAAATAACCCTATAAAATAACACAAAGTTTACAAATGTGTAACATCGTACTATGAAAGTGCTGGATTCTCAACAACTGTTGTCATGGATTTAAAGAAAACATGACATCTTGAGTTCATTTTTCATGATCTGAATATTTCAATTTTTCAATCAATGAGACATGTCTTTTTGAATAAGATTTTATATTTCTCAATTGTAAAAACCAAAAGTCACCTTTATAAAAAGTTTGTCAAAGATAGAAGTAGCCAGATTTTGTTAAACAGGAAGTAGGTAACAGACAAACCTAAATTCAAATCCCACAATAAGGAACATCATGAATATGCTGCATACAAAATAACAAAAGTACCCTGCAATCATTTATTTGTTATCAAATAACAGATTTTACCTTAGCTGTTGTTTCTCGCCAGGATTCAAAGGCACTCTGGGCATACTGTATGGCCTTGGCAGTATCTGATGCTCCCATGTCAGGAACCACACCCAGTTTGTTACCATTTGCAGGATTAAGCACTAAGGTATAAAAATATAATGATATTATTTCAAATACAGGTACTTCAATCAAGAAATCCTGTCATTTCAGTAGAGCAAAAGACATGAAATCAAATCTGAAGATACATACAGATGCAGTATAACAAATATCAAGAAAGGATAATATGTAGCTGCTTAAAAACCACTTATGAAAATCTTTCCCTGTCTACTGCTGAATACATAGTACTAGCACTATTCTACAAATAAGATTTATAATTTTTGAAATCCGACACAAAAAAAGTTTAGAAGAAGAAGAAGAACATTTCATTGTCCAAAAGAGTGGGCCCATGAGGGGCATGTTACAGTACATATGATAAACACAAAAAAGAAATAAAGTATCAATGAATAACAATTTTAAGGTTTGAACAAAATCTAAAGTTAAGATACATTTCCACCATTTTCCACATATTATATATATATATGTATCAATAGTAAGTTTAACGTACATGTATATGGGCTCAGGTACAGCTAGGGGGAGAAGATGCATGTTTGTGATGTTAGGTTTGTTTGTTTTGTCTTTATTTTTTATGCCTACCTTAGCACATTTCAAACACTTATATCAAACTTTAAATATTTAACATTCAAGCTGGGAAGTCTTCAGAATTTTAGTTATAATAAACTTATCTCTACCACTACAGTTATACCATCTTTTATCTATAACAAGGTATTAAATAAAACTGGAATTCAATATTAAAATAAGAAAACTTTTAAAAAAATGCCAATGTTTATAATAAGATGTTAGCACTGTATTTTCAACTAGATGTATTAACTCAACTAGCTCAACTAACCCCATGCATGCATGGGGTTACTGGAGCTTAGTCCATGCATGCATGGGGTTACTGGAGCTTAGTCCATGCATGCATGGGGTTAGTGCAGCTTAGTCCATGCATGCATGGGGTTAGTGCAGCTTAGTCCATGCATGCATGGGGTAAGTGGAACTAAGTCTACACACATTTGAGCTAGTTTACTAAGCAGTATATATTAGGGAAGGGAATTTTGACTAACAATATCTTGAAAAATATTTTGAAAGTCAGAAACTGAATTATTCAAAAGAGACTATAGAAAATATGTACACATGAAGAATTTATGAAAATACAGTGCTAACGTCTGATTATAAAAAACGGGCAAAGTCTAAAGTTTTTCTTATTTTCATATTGAATTCCAGCTTTATTTAATACCTTGTTCTATATCATAAACTTAAAGAATTCAAATGTAATTTATTTTTCTTGCTGTTTCTCATTTCACAAAAATGTTCAGGAAGAATAAAACAATGTCATGATAGACCATTATGCTTTATAAAAACTTATGTGTAGATGTGTAGGATGTTCAAATACACTAATTCTACAATTAATAAAGCTACGAATATGAACTATTTTAATCAAACATTTAATAAGCATACCTTCAAAAGTTTTACCGCTTTCTGCATCTACCCATTTTCCATTTACAAATGCTTTCTGATGGAGGAAGCGGACACCAGATGGTGTTGACATGATGGTGTTGATTGGGAACGGGATGGTCCTAACACTGTGTAGTCGTAGTCTCAGTTTACTAAATTGACAAGTGACAGTTGTTGCCTAAAAATAAAAAAAACAAGGGGTTGCACTTAGTCGTGCTAAGCATACCCCCACTTGGCCATTCAGAAAACAGGAAGTAGAAGACCGACTGACCTGGAAAGGGGAGGCACGGTACCACTCATCATGCTAAAGCTGTATACCAAATTTGAAATCAATCCCTTCTCTAGAAGCCGAGAAATCTGTTACGAAAAATTGTCTATTTTTGACCCATAAAAAGTCTAAGTCAGCTCGGAAAACAGGAAGTAGATGATGGACTGACCTGGAAAGGGGAGGCACGGTATAACTAATCATGCTGAAGCTGTGTACCAAATTTGAAACCAATCCATCCAGTAGAAGCCGAGAAATCTGTTACGAAAAATTTCACTTTTCAAATTTTTTACCCTTAAAAGTCTAAGTCGGCTCGAAAAACAGGAAGTAGATGATGGACTGACCTGGAAAGGGGAGGCACTGTATAACTCATCATGCTGAAGCTGTGTACCAAATTTGAAACCAATCCATCCAGTAGAAGCCGAGAAATCTGTTACGAAAAATTTCACATTTCAATTTTTTTTCCCTAAAAAAGTCTAAGTCGGCTTGGAAAACAGGAAGTAGATGATGGACTGACCTGGAAAGGGTAGGCATAGTATAACTCATCATGCTGAAGCTGTGTACCAAATTTGAAACCAATCCATCCAGTAGAAGCAGAGAAATTGAACCGGACGGACAGACGGACGGACAAGGTGATTGCAATATAGCCCCCTCTCTTACGAGTGGGGGTATAATAAAAATACACCCTTTTTATTTATAAGTGATGACACTTACAAAAACAAACTTTTAAAACTTGTCTTTGAAATCGTTGTGTATCTACATGATCTTAATATCATGGAATTACATTTTGCAATTTTTATATTTAGACAGATTTAATTTCTGTCCTGACTTTTTACTGTGAAAATTAAGATTTTTTCTTCTGTAGTTGAATCCTGACATTTGTTTTCTATGCAATGGGTATCCTTTTTTTCAACATATGACACCACCCTGCCTTTTCATATCAAGTTTCACTATGCCCCCCTACCCCCCACCTAAGCTCCCTTAGATACTTCTTTATAACTGCTTTACGGGGTAAACATTGACTATTTTTAAAAATTGGTATGAATGACTTTAATAACATTGAAAAATCTGATCCAGTTTATCTTACAAGCATGTTTAATTTTTCTGATAACCCATTCCTTTATCGAAATAATGACTCAAGAAAAAATTGATTATATTCTGGTTCAATTTTATGGAATGATTTACCCACGACCTTTCATAATGTATCAAACAAAAATCTGTTCAAAACAAAAATAAGGAAATTTCTACAATCACATATTTAGATGCTTAGGGAAAAAACAAATAACTTTTGTATTGCATTGAATGATAAAGCTGATTGATTGTATTGTTCTTATCATTATGAATATTGTAATGTTCACTTTTATATTATAAATGTACTTTTGCAATTTGTATTGAGGGCCTCAGGGAAGATTGGTTGTAAAATTACTGTGTAACCTTCTTGAAATAAAGAATTTACTTACTTACTTAACTGCTTTACGAGGAAAACATTGACTATCTTTATCTGCTTTGCGAGGAAAACTTGACTATTTTTAAAAATTGGTATGAATGACTTTAAAAACATTTAAAAATTGGTACGAATGACTTTAATAACATTGAAAAATCTGATCCAACGAAGTACTAAGAAGTGGTGGTGCCTAAAATGTGTAACCCGTACCCGTACCATTTTTGGCTTATTTACCCGTACCCGCACCTGTTTTCAAATTTGACTCGTTAAGAGCGAAAACGCAATGAAACTTTCTGAAATTGCACATGGAGATTTCTAATAAGTTATTCAATGAACTGGTACCATTTGTTTTTCAAATCGTTATTCTTATTTTCCAAAATCAATGATCATGATGATGTTATAAAATTTTGGTGCCTAAAATGTGTAACCGGAAGTTTACACCATGACGAATGTGCTAAAGAAATGATAACTTTAAACTTCTTTAAAATTATACTTGTTCATCGTAAATTGGATACGTTGTAATTGTTTAATGTTGTATTTAATGTTTGTAACGATTGTTTTGTAAATTGACTCTTAAATGATTCTGTTTTAACTTATTTTGTACGCTAAAAAATTATCCAAACTTTGACCCGGATTTTCACCGGGTACGGGTAATTTGTAAACATTGGATAAAATCGCGATAGGTCCCTCGGTATAAAGCGAAATTGTGAAAAAGATGGTAATTGATTTTAAATAAATCGTTCATCCACTCACTGCTGATATATTTTTGTAACTTTTAATTCATTTTTAAAACAAATCTGTTTCTCATTTGATTAGAAAAGGCCCTGTGTGTCATCGGGTACGGGTAAATTTTCAATGTCGGTAGCGAATAAAACATGATATACATCAAAATATGAATGTTAATTTTAAAGTTTTGAGATATGAAATCATTCAATGTCATATTTAAACGGCATATATCAAATATTACAATGATTGACTTAGTTTTCGTTACAATCAAAGCGAATATGTAAAATTTTGAACAACCTGGGTGCGTGTACGGGTACGGGTACGGGTTACACATTTTAGGCACCACCCTAAGAAGTCTAAGTCGTACCATAGACCTGTATATAAATATATAATTTAATATACAGGTCTATGGTGGTACTCAAAGCATAATGTTAGACCTGCTTATTCAAGCCTTAGGATAAACAAACTGTCTGTGTCAATGTTTTTTTCAACAAACAAACGAGTTTTTGTATTTTTACCATAATTCACAGGTTGCAAAATACTTAAACACACATAAGTATGACCGATTTAAGAACTGTCATTATCTTCTAGAAGCTAAATTTCATCTTTATTGAACTTGACTGTGTTGTGTGTTGTAGTTGATGGCAAGGGGATATAAAACCAAGGGGAGGGAAAAGGGTAGAATGACTGAAATGTGTGCTAGCACCCGTACCCGACCCAATTTAATCTGAACATCCGGCGATCCGCAAACAGTAGAAGTTCGGTTGGTATTAAGAGGGCTTTTGAATGGTTGATTATTTGTGGATATAAATTACAAAATTAAATATATACTTGGAAATAAAAATATCAATACAAAATAATAAGATGTGGAATAAGTGTGTTACGCGACACAGCCCACAATCAAGCGGCAATTCAGAAAAAATAAAATTGACAACCGCCAGCAGCCTTCAACGAGGCGGTTCTGCAATTGGCCAATGGTCTAAATTAAATGCATTTAATTAAAATCCAGTCCTGAAATAGTCACATATAGACCCCTTCTTAAACAAGGAACAGAAAACTTCAAAAAGACAAGTACAAACGAAAGCTTTGCCTTTATACCTGTCGCATTGCACAACATGAACATTGTAAACAACATCCTTACAACAGTTTTCATAGCGAATGTCCTTGCAAGATCGTTGAATATAGACAAATCAGTTCACTGCAAACATGTGTTAGGTATAAATAGTAACATCAATGTAAACAAGGAATCACCAGACAGAACATCATGGTCAGTAACATTGTCAGATCAAGTTACAAGTAAGTCAACCTTACATACATGTTTGATATTACATTACAAACCAAAGACATCATTGATAAAGTATGATAAATTAGTGCTCACATACCTATGTAGTTTACTAATATCAAACTCATATGCACCAGAACCAAATCCTGGCCCTACAAACAAAATAAAATACCCATGTGGCACATGTGAACAAGAGGTCACATGGAATGATAAAGGAGTATGTTGTGACAACCTAGAATGTGGAAAATGGTATCACATAAACTGCCAGGGCATAAACGATCAAATGTACAACATACTATCAGAAAACAGCAACCTTTATTGGGAGTGCTTATGGTGTGGTATGCCAAACTTTTCGACCACATTTTTCAACACCACAATAGAAACATCAAATCAATACTCAGAGCTCGATGACTCAAAAAATGACTGTGAAAACATTGGACTACCATCATACACATCATCACCAATACCAAAATACCAACAGAAGAATAAAAACACCAGATCCAAAACAAAGCATAAAGAACAAACCCCACTCAGAGTTCTCACTATAAATTTCCAGTCTATGAAAAACAAAAAACCAGAAATACAACAAATAATACAGTCCTGCACTCCAGACTTAATATTTGGTACTGAAACTTGGCTCAATAAAGACATCTCACCATATGAGTACATCTCACCATCAGAATTCACCATATACGACAAATGCAGAGAAGACGGTTATGGAGGCGTTCTCATTGCGATCTCAAACAAAATCACATCCTCCAAAGTACAAATTGAAACAACTAACTGCGAAATTGTTTGGGCAAAAATAACATCATCAGATAACAAAACCACATATGTAGGCACTTACTACCGTCCACCATCAGATAAAGGCGAATCCCTAAAACAACTAAATGACTCACTCCAAAATGTGTGCAAAAATACAAATGCCAACATCTGGCTAAGTGGAGACTTCAATTTAGGTCACATTAACTGGAGTATCCCATCGGTAACACCAGGCAAACCAGATCATGACCTACACAACCAATTATTAGACATCCTAAATGACAACAATCTAACACAAGTTGTAGACAAAAAGACCAGAAATGATCGTACCTTAGATTTACTCTGCATGTCAAATCCATCTCATGTCAACAGAATCGAAACCCTTCCACCGGTCGGTCATAGTGACCATGACATTATCTTCAGTGAAATAAACTTTAAAATGCCAAACTCAAACCAGACACCACACAAGGTTTTTATATACAAAAAGGCAAACTGGAAAGAAATTGAAAAAGACCTGAACAACACTTACAAACATCTAAAAGAAAATCAAACAAACATGACAATCGATGAATTGTGGACAAAATTCAAAAATGACACACTAGAAACAATTGACAAAAACATCCCTAAAAAGATGCTTGGGAAAAAACCTAAACTACCATGGCTTAATAGAGATCTAAAAAAACTCATTAAAAAGAAAAACAAGCTCTACAATAAGAAGAAACAAAACCCTACATATACAGCTGAATACAAAAAGGTAAAAACTAAATTACAAAAAGAAATGAGAAATGCCTATTGGACATATGTAGAAAATGTCATATTTGATACAGAAATAAAAGAACCTGACAACATCAACTACAAGAAACAACCAAAAAACCTGTTCACTTTTATTAAAAGTCAGAAAAATGAAAACACCGGCATTGCATCATTAAGAAGTGAAGGAGTTCTCCATACAAACCCTGAAGACAAAGCAAATATACTGAACAAGCAATTTCAATCTGCTTTCACATCAGAATCTGACACGACCATACCTTATAAAGGGCACAGTACACACCCCAAAATGAACGCTTTTAAGATCTACCGAGAAGGAGTTCATAAACTATTAAAAAATATAAACCCTAAGAAAGCCACTGGACCTGACAACATCGCAGGCATGATACTAAAGGAAAACATTGACATCTGTACAGACATCCTCACCATTATTTACAATAAATCACTAGAACAAGAAAAAGTACCATCAGACTGGAACCATGCAAACGTGACACCAGTGTTTAAAAAAGGAGACAAACATCACCCAGGAAACTATAGACCGATTTCCTTAACTTGTATTGCATGCAAGATCATGGAACACATTCTTGCCAGCAACATGATGCACCACCTCGAAACTAACAAAATACTATACGATCTTCAACACGGCTTCAGGGCAAACAGATCTTGCGAATCCCAAGTTCTATCTCTGGTTCACGAACTCACAGAAAACAACAACAAAAATATTCAAACTGACCTTATAATAATGGATTTCGCAAAAGCCTTTGACAAAGTTCCACACAAACGTCTAATATACAAACTTAAATATTTTGGCATAAATGAACAAACAACAAACTGGATTAAATCTTTCTTATCAAACAGAACTCAAACTGTACTTTTAGAAAATTCAACATCTTCAAAAATTCCGGTTACATCTGGCGTACCTCAGGGCACTGTACTAGGTCCAATACTTTTCCTAATTTACATAAACGATCTCCCAGAATACCTTAAACACAGCAAAATCAGACTTTTCGCAGACGACAGCATCATCTATAGAAAAATAACATCTCAAAATGATTGCTTAAGACTACAAGAGGACCTTGAAGCCGCTATTAAATGGGAACACGACTGGCTTATGCAATTCCACCCAGACAAATGTAACATCATGCGAATAACAACAAAGAAAAATCCAACTCACTTCTACTACAACATGTCCGGCCATATTCTTGAAACTGTACAAACTGCAAAATATCTTGGCATAACACTATCATCAGATCTAAAATGGAATACACACATACAGCAAACCGCAGCAAAAGCCAACAAAACATTAGCATTTGTAAGACGCAACCTCAAAGTCAAATCAACAACTATCAAAGAACGTGCTTATCAATCACTAGTCCGACCAAAACTTGAATACTGCTGCACTGTCTGGGACCCACATACTACTGAAAACATAAACACACTTGAACGTATACAACGAAGAGCAGCTAGATATGTCTGTCACAGATACCATAATACCAGTAGTGTGACAGACATGATGACACAACTAAATTGGCCAACCTTACAAGAACGAAGAATCAAAACTAGACTGCAAATGTTTCATAAAATCATACACCATCAGATTGAAATCCCAGCAGATAACATCTTAATAAAAAGCCAGGCTAAAACCAGATCCACCCATGAACAAACATATAGACAACTATCATGCAATAAAGACAGCTACAAATTTTCATTTTTTTGCCAAACAATAAAAGATTGGAACAAACTACCATCAAGAATTGCAAACATAAATTCCACTGACAGCTTCAAGGAAGCACTCACTCACCAAGTGCTCCTTGATACATTTACTCACCTCAAATAGTAAATACATGTTTTTATCTTATAGCAAACTTGAAAAAAAAAAAATGTAAAACTTAGATAATATAAATTAAAAAAATTGTAAATACTAAAATCAATTTCAAAAAATGAAACGTAACTCTTTCAGCATGCGCCGGAACGTAATCCTCAACTAGTTGACGGTGTTTCCGTAATAGAGAAGAAGAGAAGAAAGATTCCTGGCTTAGGACAGGCACATATAATTGGCAGTGTCTGCGCGTCCACGCCGCATGGACGAATAGACTACAGGCTGTGCGTCCACGCTTCCGGAAAAATATCTAAAGCGGAGTTTTTCCGTATGTTTTTCTGTAATTTCGTGATTGTAAATAATAAACTTTACTATATTTAAAAATGCCCGGGGAAACATAATCTTTTACATGTGTGTATATATATAAGTAAGTGTCTCAGTATTGTCGAAAACTGCTCAGTTTTTGTAAAGATGGTATATATCGACGGTATTATGATAGAATATCATGGAATTGCAGTGTAAAGAGATTGATACATTTGAAACTTTGGGAAAAAAATAAGAATTATAAAAACAAAAACTGTATACAACTGTATAAAAGAAACTGCCAGACTGTTAAAAATGCTTTAAAAGGAAATCCAAATAGGAATGTCAAATGAAATCGGATCTTAAATATGTTCGGATTCAGTATTCATGTATACATGGTGGGAAAAAGTTCCGCACTAATTCAAATTTTTACTTCATTGAACAATTAATTTTAAATTAAAAATAACACTAACTGCAAATACCATGACCCCCTCCAAGTACAAATTTCACTGTTGAAAATCTAAAATAAATAAATTTGAACATGATTTGAAATATTCGTGCACGTAAAATAAGTATACTTTATATAATTAGCATTCGAATTTTATTTTAATTCAAAACATTTGGATTTATGTAAACAATATTTCTATTATCAAAAATTTGTCAAAGTCAAAATGTTCGGATTTGTAATATTTAAGTTTTTGTAATACAATCACTTAAAGACTTTCATTGAATAAACTACTGCATATTTAATTAACTCGTATACGATTACAGTTGTATCCAGGAAAACTCCGTTTTCATGTGTTTTCCCGGAAGCGTGGACGCGCAGCCTGTAGTCTATTCGTCCACGCGGCGTGGACGCGCAGACACTGCCCATATAATAATAGGTGGGGTCAGACAATTTTACCAGCTTCGTAGCTGTCCACTCAAATTATGACATTATTTCTATTTTTCTTTTTATTTCTTTTTTTTGCTGGTGAAGAAATGGAGGTACACCGAGGTAGAAGCTGATCCTCTACTGCGTACAATCTTTTCCTGAATCCTTTCCTAGATGATCTGGAGCAGCACAATTTAGGCCTCCATATAACGTGTATATATACATCATCCTTGTACCGTGTACCAGGAGTGATTGCAGTAGCTGATGATATATAGTGTTTTTAACCAATGACCACCAAGAAAGTACCATCTTAAGACAGAAAGATATTGAAAGAGCTACCCTGCGACAACTTCAACATCTTCCACCACGAACCACCTTGTGTGCTGTATACCGCCTCATTGGACAGCTATCCATAGAAGAAGAACTGGACAAAAGAAAGCCTACATTCTTTGCCAACGTAATACGTCATCCTTCCATTGAAAGAGATCTAGCCATACATCAGTTTGCTGGAAAGAATGATAACTCCCATAGTTTTTTCATCAATGTTAAGAGACTGTTGTACAAATACAACCTGTCCAATCGACATCTCCCTGGATAAGAAGAACTGAAGTAACAAAGTGAAGTCTCATGTCAACACATTCTGGGTTGATACGCTCCAGGTTGACGCTAGCACCAAATCGACTTTGCGTAAGTATCGGGACTTTTACTCCATCAAACCAGCAGTAGAGGACATTACTTAATGCTTATGACTCATTTTTGATAACAGAAAAATCAAAGAACTGACCAAGGACACCAGTGTTAAAATCGTCAGCTATACCTCCAGGAGTATATTAGGAAATAATATCATAAAAGAAAAACTGTCTTGCAGAATTCTGATCGACCAATACCTCCCCGTGAAGCAAGAAGGGCACTGCAGCGAAAACGAAGATCTAAGTACCATGTTTTCTATAGCAGCTAAACACGGGTGGTGCTGTGTCAGTGTCTGGATGACCCATGGCACATGGCGATTCTTAAATGGTATCTGCGGAGGGGTATTCACGACTATAGTCACGACTATAAAAACCCATCAGTCAGAAAGATAACTTTTAGGACGAAAAAATACATGTAGTTGTCCAGTGTATTAAAACTAGAGAAATACCTCGTGCACCTTATCATGCATTAAGATAAATGTATTGACTATGTGGGCAGCTTCCTAGGCCTGGCAACCCCGCAAGATAGAGAGGAATTCACGTTAATTGACATATTTTTTAAACCAGTAAAATTAATGATTTCCACGTAAAACGAGGGCTTTCAACTGTTATTAGCCTGTTTAATTTGTTCACGTAAATTGCTAAGTTCATCCTCGCAAATGGTGCCAGTAAAAGTTTTCATCTGCACACCATCTAAGTGTTAGAAGTCCAGTTTGCAACTTCGGCTCGATATAACAAAATGTTATCCTCATTGAATTTACGACCGTAACCACAGGGACTTGCTCCTCTCTATTAATATTTTGTTAAAGGCAATGCGCTGATCTATACGAAAAATGCAAAAAAGACACACAAAAAAACCAAAAAAAAAAAAAAAAACAAAAACAAAAAAACAAACAAACAAAAAAACGAACAAACATTAACAAAACAAAATTTTGATAGAGGGAAGCTTGTCCCAGTGCCGTGTACGGTTTTCTTCTATATGACTTTGCAATTTCTGCATAGCTTTACTTATAATACAGACTTACCTTAAGACACGACAACGTGTAATGTAAAATTTCTGCTGATAACATAATTTAGTGTCCTATTAAATCATTCCATTTATTTATTTACATTTAGAACTTACTTAGATTAGAGATACACTATGGTTCTTGGTTGATTCAGGAACGCGAGCCTCTCCCTATATATAGCAGTATGATAATATTTGTAACCTCTGATGGTCTGTCGGTAAACATAACGTGATTGCGCATAATATATATACTATCTTTTAAGCTAAAATTAAATCGCTCTACAAAAGTGTTGCATTGTATTGAGATGCAGTCACCATTTTTTATGCTCGCTGGGACATTTAGTGTTCCGATATTTTTTGTCTGTTCGTTCGTTAACCATTCTCAAATTACGTTTAATATCAGGCTTAGTATTAAGTTTTTAAAAAATGCTATAACCACGTAATTTTATTCACGTGGATATGTATTAGGTTACTTATTTTCTTCGAAACTGGAGGCCAATAAGACTTTAACCTGAGATCGATCTCCATTTAACCCGGTCCTTGGCATTTTTTTCCAATTCGCCCAAGATATATATTAAAATCTCTCGAACTTGCAAGTGACAATGCTACTTGATAGGCAAGGAACCATAAAAAATCTTCACAAAACTTTATCCTTCACATCAGCTTCATGCTTCTTAGGTTGCATGGAAATAGAAGCATGTGGAGCTCCTTAGCATCGTGTCTTTGTCAGGGGTCTTTGTGGTCATATTTTGGAGTCTTGTATTTTTCGACTGCTTTCTAACTACAAGTACAAGCACTTTTACACAAATATAAAGTTATAAGAAAAAAGTAATACGTTGTTATACATTTACGTAATTATAGCGACATTAGCAGTGAGTGTTACATTAAAGCAATGGTGTAAAAGGTGGACTCAGGGATCATGCAATACAGCCGATGGTGCAGTGGTTTACGCGTCTGACACTTACACCGAGGTTGTTGGTTCGTAGATCTCAATAGGGATTCAGGAATCAATTTTACGACTCTTAATACAATTTTCGAGGATAGTCTCAAGGAACGATGCTAGTCCTACAGAAGTGAAGGAAAAAGGTTGTCTCGTGTAGGGGGAGGGCAATATACCATGCACTTTAAAGACCACTTTGTAGAATTCGATAAGAGTAGGCTCAATGACCGCCACAAAAACTCTTAAACTGCAAACTGGAGAGGGATGCACATTAGCATTAAGCTTGATTCCCAATCCAGGATAAATTAATTTGTTTTAACTGAAACAGTCATGCGAATTTATATATATTGCTGCTAAGATTTACACAGTATTCTAGATAACAAAATATTACCTAAAATGAATAATACTTTGGCTTTGAAATCATAAAATCACAGTCCTTTGATTAACTATCAGGTGAATTTAGAGTTTGACAATCTTATATAGACTTTTTTAAAAACAGTATATAACCATTATTTAACTGAGAGTCTTTATAAATTTTTATCGCAAGCTAAAACATGCATTGTTTATCACTTGTAGCACATAAAAAGTCATTTTTTATAAACATAACATGACATGGCAAAAAGGCTGGATTTTCTGCATAAACATGGTCTTCGAAAAGTAGGATCAACTGAAGCTCCAAACTGTTTTTAAATTGTCAAATCGCATTTAAAAATCATAATCAATAGATTGACACTCTATCGTCATAGAGTCAATATCGGGTATGTCCACCTTAAGGACGTTTGATTGGTAGAATTATTTGTCTCATACCAATACTGAATTTCCCGAGGGTAATCACAAGCCTGGTAGTCAGACTTGTCTGACACGAATTACCATAAAATTTCTAATATATTGTCGCTGAAATTTCCGATAGTTAAATTCAAAATTGATGAAAACACCAGGTTTCTTTCCTTGTAATGCACATGGTCGATATCTATGGCACGCCGTTCTCGTCAAAAGTATGGTTCAAATATAAGTTATTTCACACATTCAAAATTCTGCAATACACACTCAAAATTCTGAAATACACACTCAAAATTTTGAAATACACACTCAAAATTAAAATTCACACTCAAACTTGTACAAACTACACACTAAAAAAATAAAATACACTCAAAAATAATAAAAATTACACTCAAAATGTTGCTCTTAGTTAACACTCAAATTTGACTGTGTTTGCACTCAAATCTGACTGTGTCTGCATTCAAAATTGTACGCATTGTTTTTGCGCAGAGCTCATAAATATTCATATATCATGGTTTCCTCGATGTTTGAATTGCTATCGGAAAGGATTTTATTGTTAAAATCCTAAAACACCCAGATGATATGAATATTCATGTGCTCTGCGCGAAAACAATGCGCACAATTTTGAGTGCAAACACAGTCAGATTTGAGTGCAAACACAGTCAAATTTGAGTGTTAACTAAGAGCAACATTTTGAGTGTAATTTTTATTATTTTTGAGTGTGTTTTATTTTTTTTTTAGTGTGTAGTTTGTACAAGTTTGAGTGTGAATTTTAATTTTGAGTGTGTATTTCAAAATTTTGAGTGTGTATTGCAGAATTTTGAATGTGTGAAATAACTTATATTTGAATCATACTTTTGACGAGAACGGCGTGCCATAGATATCCTCGGTGCTGGATTTGGCTTCCTTGTTCGAACGTTTTGGTTTTGAGTACTTTTCGTTTTCAACTGTTTGGGATTTTGACCTTCCAATGTTTTGGTTTAAATGCTACTGATGAGAGGTTACTCCTTGAAATATCGATATATAGCATATCCAAATTAACCGTTTATACCCACGTTTTGGTATTTGTAATTTTGAAACCACTGGGCGATAACCGCTGCTGGTGGACCAGAGGTCCCCGAGGGTAATCACAAGCCTGGTAGTCAGACTTGTCTGACACGAATTACCATAAAATTTCTAATATATTGTCGCTGAAATTTCCGATAGTTAAATTCAAAATTGATGAAAACACCAGGTTTCTTTCCTTGTAATGCACATGGTCGATATCCTCGGTGCTGGATTTGGCTTCCTTGTTCGAACGTTTTGGTTTTGAGTACTTTTCGTTTTCAACTGTTTGGGATTTTGACCTTCCAATGTTTTGGTTTAAATGCTACTGATGAGAGGTTACTCCTTGAAATATCGATATATAGCATATCCAAATTAACCGTTTATACCCACGTTTTGGTATTTGTAATTTTGAAACCACTGGGCGATAACCGCTGCTGGTGGACCAGAGGTCCCCGAGGGTAATCACAAGCCTGGTAGTCAGACTTGTCTGACACGAATTACCATAAAATTTCTAATATATTGTCGCTGAAATTTCCGATAGTTAAATTCAAAATTGATGAAAACACCAGGTTTCTTTCCTTGTAATGCACATGGTCGATATCCTCGGTGCTGGATTTGGCTTCCTTGTTCGAACGTTTTGGTTTTGAGTACTTTTCGTTTTCAACTGTTTGGGATTTTGACCTTCCAATGTTTTGGTTTAAATGCTACTGATGAGAGGTTACTCCTTGAAATATCGATATATAGCATATCCAAATTAACCGTTTATACCCACGTTTTGGTATTTGTAATTCTAGTTTGGCGTCTAATTTCTTGAAGAGTTATCTGCCACTTTTCAAACCCTTTAGAATTAAAACTGACCAGAATCATGAAAATTAAAAATTATTTCAAATTATCAAAGAACACAAAAAGTCTAGGGGTGCTTAACTTTTTACCAGGTGTAGATATTCAATAAGAGGTTTACGATCTGCCGGCATCCTCTATTCTTCAGTAAAAAGCATTAGAAAAAAGAATCATGAAAATTAAAAATTATTTCAAATTATCAAAGAACACAAAAAGTCTAGGGGTGCTTAACTTTTTACCAGGTGTAGATATTCAATAAGAGGTTTACGATCTGCCGGCATCCTCTATTCTTCAGTAAAAAGCATTAGAAAAAATATTAAAAATAAAGTCGAAAAAGTCCCATAACTCTTATCAAAGTATAAAAATATAGAATCCATTGAGAGGTCTCAGAGGAGTTGAGCTCACATTTAAGTGTTCCCTTGACCTAAATGAACAAAGTTGATCAAGTCTCAAAACTCCTATAAAATTTGTTGAATCTAAATAGCGGTGCGATATGATCAACTACATATCATGACAAAAAATCCTACAAAATTTCATCAAAATCCGTTGATCGGTCTCAGAGGAGTTGCGCTCACAAAGTGTTCTTATGACCTAAAATGAACGAAGTCGAAAAAGGTTCCATAACTTCTTTAAAATTGTCAAATCAAAATGGTGGTGCGATATGATAAACTTCATATCATGATAAACAATCCTACAAAATTTCATCAAAATCCGTTCACCGGTCTCAGAGGAGTTGCGCTAACAAAAGTGTGACGGTTGGACGAAGACCATTACTAGGTCCTTCCGTCGCGTTGCAGCGGGGAACAAAAAGGTTTTGATAACCAGAAACAAAAACTGTTAGGTTTATTTAAACTTCTTATAGATTAGACTATATGGAGAACCAAACCTACGAATTACAAAAACAGTTTGATGTGGTATAAAACACAGGGGCTTGAATTCTGGTCGACTTAAAAAAAAGACCCCTTTAACTCTATATTACCGTCGATTTCTTTTTAAGTCGATAATATGATTAACACCGTATGGACTCGTGAGCGGAGGAAAAGGTTATTCACGTACATGGAAATGGTTAATAACACACTTTGAAAAGGGGTAAACGGATTTAAAATAAAAGATGGTATGTTTGATTATCATTTTTCTTTACCCATTTCAATTAAATATTAAATGCCATGGCTCACGGAACACTTGAAACCATTCTCTTTCTAAAGATGCAAGATATTTTTCGATAGAGTGTTTCAGTTTTCTTCCAACTTAATGACAAAATGATGTTACAAAAAAAATAACAATATAACACATTTTTCTTTAATGAAATTACCCTTTTAAAGAATATAATGTGCATACGCGTGCTTTTAAGAATATAAGATATACCAACACATCGTTTTTTGAAAGGCACGAATCTTATGATTAAAGTTATGCCCAAAAATTAAAGTAACGCAGTCTGAAAAGGTTATCAACCAGTAACGCATATAAAAATGGTCAAGAAACAACAAATGATTAATGCAGGAGGAGATGGTTAAATGGCTGTTTTTCATTGTGAGTGTTTAAATTGCCGTTTCTTAAATGTTGGTTGTGTCGCGTAAACTTATTCCACATCTCTTTATCGTCTATATAACGGTAAATCTTTCTCCTTCCGAAAGAATCAACAGCCTGTATAACTCAATTTGTAAATCTACTAGTCAGTGTCCATGTAACAAATGAGGAATCACCGGAATATTCGTTGCTAAGCAACTAATAAATCACGTGCAAGCAAAATGATTTAGCATGAAGTGGAACTTGTCTTCAATAATACGTCTGAGTTTGAAAACCGATGTACCTTTATTTATTTTTGAGACCTCTCATAAATTGCACCGACGTCCATTGGACATCACAAAATCGGAGGTAATGCCTAACATGGTGAATTGTTTTTATCTTTACTTTGGGCTAAAGAAACGTTTTCTTTGCTAAAATATGTTATAACTATTATTTTTTTTTCAAAGTATTACAATAAAAAGTTATTCTATGGAAACGGTACCATACTGGTAGGTCTTAGAAGACAAAGACGACATTTTAACGTTATTGTACATTCAAATACAGAAGAAAGGACGTTTAAAGACTGGCGGGCAAAAAAGGGTACAAATCAAATTGAATCGTTATTTTAAAAAATGCTGCTTTGAAATAATAAGTTTATTTATGAACACTTTTTATCATCTTTGAAATCATGTATAGCGTCTTCGGCTATTCCGTCAACTATTTCAATGCGATATTAAGCATATTGAAATATGACAACCATTTATTTCAAAGACACGTTTTAGAATAGAAATTTTTATCAAATTCATTTTACACACGTAAACCCCGAAACACAAAACGTGTCCATTTTAAAACTCTGTCTCTGTGACCCTTATAAATCGAAGAAAAATTCCTTGGCAAAAGTTAGTTTCAACTGTCTGACATTCAACTCCATTTCTCACTTTAAAACAATCCACGTAAAATTTTGTCAACACTATGCATCAATATCAGTTTATTTCCTTCATTTAAGAATTAAGAAGTACACCCTTTTCAGGTAAAATGCCAATAAGAAAGAAAACAAGACTATGGCTCTACCGACCAAAACAAAAATATGGCACTAAAAGACAATCATTAGCAAAAACCACCAGTGACCCTACGTGTATACCAACAAAAATATCGCTTAGAATTAGAGTCTGGAAATAAAGATACAGCGATAGAATATTCAAGTGTTGCTTTTTTAAAATCCCAAAAAGATGAAAGTGATGCCAGCAACATCAACGAAACCAGTCAGTCTTACAATTATATCGAGAGCATCCCTTGATACTGTTTTAATTTGTAAATAAATATTATAGTTTAACTTATAAGGCACATAATATTAGGAATTGCGATGTAAGCTTCTTCAAAGCTGCACATTTTATGTCCTATTAGAAGTGGCGCAATCAAAATTGTGCTGATTAAATCGGTCACTGAATCGCCCCGTATTACAAAAGAGATACATTACTTAATCAATAATAATATACAATTAATGACTTTTGGTGAGGTTGACATGCCATGATGATTTATCTACCCAAAAGTCGTGAAATATTCACTGAGGCCAACGGCCGAGGTGAATATAACCACTTGGGGTTGAAAAATCTCATGTCAACTTTGAAAACACCATATATCTTCCAGAGGTATTTCTAGGGTCAATTTTTGGTGCTGTTTTTAGTTGTTTGGGTTAATTGGTAGTTCTTAAGCCAAAGTTTGACATATGCAAAGACCAACACTTGAATCTGCATAAAAGGGGTGATTTGCTAGGCATACGCGGGGTCAAAATTTAGATCTTCATTTTTGTTGACATTAAAAATTTTGGTCTCTTGACCATAAAATGCATTGAAAGTTTTAAAATCGGTAAAATCTTCTTAAATTTACATATTATTTATGTCTTGTGTTGTTATGGAGCTGGGAGAAATTTTAGGAAAATCAAATGGTAATTTTTTTTTTTTATTCATCAAAACGCTATATTGAAAATGCATTAAAAAGGGGGTCCTCGGGCCAGTTTACTGAATTCCAGCATAAAATCATTGTGATTGGTCGTTACAAATATTTTTATCCAATGAAAATAAGCCTTTAATTTTCCATTTTGTGGGCGGTGCTTAATCTATTTTGGGTACACGCTAACACGACATAATATTTATTCCCCTCGCGTGCATAATTGCGCGGTGGACATAATGTTCTATTTCAGAAAGTTTGATATACTCTAAACCAATGAAAATAAAGACATTTTCTAGTCATTAAATAAAAGCATTAATTCTATAATTCAAAATCATCAATAAGAAGTTACAGTTTTGTTTTGGATTAACTGATAGTTTGTAGAAATTAAGCTATGTAGTTTTATTAACTCTTTCAAAAAAATTTTATGCTGGAATTCAGTAAACTAATTTAAGAAACTCCTGTCCCTGATTGTTGGTAATTAAGTTTAAAGCCAAAAGTTTACATCAAGTTTGATAGAAAATAAAGGTAATAACAAAACTACCGAACTTGAATGATCAATCTCATAGTCCAGAGAAAATGACAAGAACGAATCAGTCATACCGGAGAATTGGTGGATCGCAATGGTCCTGACTTGGTACAGGCATTTCAAACGAAATGGTGGGTTAAACCAGGTTTTATGGCGCCAAACCTCCCTCTTCCATTGCGATCTTAGGATCCGGTAATGACCATAGAACACAACATAGTTGTGAGACACAATAGGGATATTGAGATTAAATATACTTGCAGATGAAATTAACCTTATTTCTGAATGTCAAACCGGATTCAGAAAGGGATATTCTACTTTAGATAACATTTTTTCGTTACATTCTTTGATTTCTCTATATTTTTCTTTTGGCAAGAAGCTTTTTTGCTCATTTATAGATTTTCGAAAAGCTTTCGATACGGTTTGGAGATATGGATTATGGCAAAAATTACAAAATTATGGTATAAAAGGTAAATGTTTTAATGTTATTCATAACATGTATAAGAATATCAAATCTTGTGTAAGAGACAAGAGACAACACTCAGATTTTTTTCCATGTTTTTCAGGTGTTCGTCAGGGAGAGAATTTATCTCCATTTCTTTTTGCTCTTTTTCTAAATGATTTAGAAGATTTTTTCAAGAGTCTAGGTGGAATTTCGTTAGATGATTTAAAATCAAAATTACAGGAGCATACAATTTCAATGTATTTTGAATTATTTATTTTATTGTATGCTGATGATACTGTATTATTTGCAGAAACAAGTGAAGCTTTACAATACAACTTAGATATTTTTAGTATGTATTGTGATATATGGAAACTGTCTATTAATTGTTCAAAGTCTAAGATTATTATATTTAGCAAGAGGAAATATAGAAATCCTCCCGAGTTTAAGATTAATAACGAAACAATTGATATAGTAGATTCTTATACATATCTTGGGTTAGATTTTAATTATAATGGTTCATTTGTAAAAGCCAGGAAAAAGCTCATCTCTCAAGCTAGACGTGCTTTATTCTCTGTTTATAAAAGAATTAAAAATCAACCTATTCCTATAGATCTCCAGTTAAAGTTATTTGATAGTTTAGTCGAGCCTATTTTGATTTATGGCTCTGAAATTTGGGGTTTCGAAAACATATCAGAACTGGAGAGGATACATCTACAATTCTTAAAAAAGATATTGCATGTAAGAGTATCTACTCCAAACTATATGGTTTATGGGGAACTAGGTTGTTTCCCCCTTTCAGTCAGAATTAAGACAAGAATGATATCTTTCTGGAATAGGTTGATAAGTTGTGAAAACAAACTTAGTTCCACTTTATACAATTTGATGTTCAAATTACAAAATGAAGGATTCTGTAATTTTAAATGGGTTAGCTATGTACAATCAATCTTTAATGAAGTAGGTTTACCTTATGTATTTAATTCTCAACTTTTTATTCATGGTACATATCTAAAGGATATTATCAGACAAAAATTGCAAGATTTGTTTATTCAAAAGTGGTTTTCTGATATTGAAAATTCTTCTAGAGACTTTTATAAAATTATTAAAACTGAGTTTAAACTAGAAGAATACCTGTTGAGGCTATCTTCTCAAGAGAGATTATTTATTTCTAAATTTCGTACATCAAATATTAAGTTACCTATTGAAACAGGTCGATGGAATAAGATTCCAAAAGAACACAGATTATGTAATTTTTGCAACGAAACAGTTGGTGATGAATATCATATTTTATTTATATGTAAAAACGACACTATCTCTAACTTAAGGGAAAAATTTATTTCAAAATACTATTGGAACCCACCAAATAAGCATAAAATGTCAGGATTATTTTCGTTATGTAACATTAAGATATTGTCAAAACTGTCAAGTTTTATCAGAAAAATGTCAAAATTACTGTAACCATTTATGTATTGTACTTTGAATGCGATTCATAGTGTGTATTGCTCAATTCGCCATTTATGTATATATGTTTTGTTTACTTTTGTACCTCATGTTACACTGTATGGTGTCTGAGCGTTGAAATAAAGTTCTGAAGTTCTGAAGTTCTGAGGTGATCATCTCAGTACAGCAGACCAGTCAAACACTAATTAAAACAATTAACTATCATATCTTTTAAGTCAATTTTGAACTTTTCTACTAGTGGCTGATAACGAAGAAAGAATTTTTTTAGGGATCGTATGAGACGTATTTTCTTATAACCCTGCTCCAAAAGTCGGTCACGAAGAAATCGGTGTCTGATCAAAAAATCTGTGAAATGTGTGCAAGCTCTGGCATATCGAATAAGTTGTGAAATATAAACACCGTATGCAGGGGAAGTAGGTATATTGCTCTGTAGATTAGGAAAATTAATAATTTTAAAATTAAAATCGTCTCGTCTATCGTAAATTTTTGTACTGAGATGACCACCTGGGTCAAATTCGAGGTGCAAATCCAAGAAAGACGTGAAGCAATTTGATTCGGTGGTCTTTTTAATCTCCAATTCTGGAGGATACAGGTTAATTCAAGAAAAGCAAATACATCAAATTTCTACGCGTGCTATCTTAATTTGACAACCTCTTTTCGCTTGCCTGATGATTAAAGACGCAAAGGTGTACCAAAGGGGTAATCAGTATCATAAAACCGTAAAGACAAAGACAAAACCGGCAGACAAAAACTCATCACAACAAAACAAACCACATAACAACATAAAACACACACACACATAACAACAAAACCGCATTCAGCAACGTGAACTCAAGTCGAAATGAGAGTGAACTCAGGTGCTCCGGAAGAGTAAGCAGTTCCTGCTTGCTATAGCACACCCGTCACGTTGCCAAAGATCGATTAAGTGTTGGTCAAATCCGGAAAGGATGACCTTACAAAACTCTATGTGAAACCAACATCTGTGCTCATCTGAGAGATAGAAATCCCGTATTTGTAAACAAACACATGATGTTGTCCGTAAGATTTCTTGAGTGATGACAACAACCTGGGAGCAACGTACCCCTGTGTTAACAATTTGCTTGTCAGCCGTGTAGCTCTATCAAGGAAGTCGTTGTACTCCCCACATGCTCTGGAATAACAAATCAATTGTGATACGTAAACTCCATATGCTGGAGCGGACGGAATGTTGCTACACAGAAATTTATGTTCAAAACAGTAATTAACACATATTTGTGTAAAAATGTATGTATATTTATGCAATTAAAGATTGGTTATTCTTGTGTTTGGTTTTTTTTCGCCTCATGTATATGCAACATTTGATTAAAAATAATGTTATATGAGAATCAAAAAACTACTTTTTAACAAATTGCGCTTTATTTGCATTATTATGTTGTAATATATTACGCATTGACCCTTTTTAGCTTTCTCACGTATTTTCTAACCTTTTCGTCCTGAGTTATCGGTGCATCGGCATTTACAAGCGACATATAAGATAAATGAACTCATTTATCATGTTAACATATTCCATATGATAATGATTGTTCTAAAAATATTGACCCGTATGAGCAGAAATGTGTGTAAAAACTTTTTTGTAAATAAATTCATATTTCAAATGAAGTATTGATTTTGTAAAGAAGTTGTGAAATAAATCGTTCAATAATGAATTATGATGCCAACAAAATTAAACACCTAAAAATATGAGGTGTTCCGTGCAATAGCATTTGTTTCTATATAAGAATGGCCGCAGGGCTTATTATGGGCTTTTTTGATGACATATTGCTATTTTGGAAAATTTTGCCTTTTCAAAGTGTGTTATTTACCATTTCCATGTGCGTGAATAACCTTTTCCTCCGCTCACGAGTCCATACGGTGATTAAGGCCCTGCCTTTTTAGCGAGCATCGAAAATCTTTATACCTTTTAAAAATAAATCCATGTGCTCGACCGGCTAAGTTAAACGTAAAGAGGGAACTTTTAAAAAAGGAATTAAATAGAAGCAAAGTCTGACCCCACCCAACCCAAATCATATGCACGTGAGAAAATTGTTGTTAAAACATCCGGGATCAATAAGTACTTATCAAAAATTCAATTATTTGTGCAAATAATAAATCATGTAACATTCTGGGACGACATTAAGCGTGGACGAAATTATCCATTTTATGGATTACGTGACGTCTCCTTGTCAGAGTATTTCGCGCTTCTTCAGCAGACCAAAACAACATTCAGATTCTGCCAGGTTTTGTGAGATTTGCTGAGTAACAATGCATTGGCAACAGAAGGTACATTAAAAACCTGGCGAAAAAAAACGGTATGCAGGATTGAGGAAAGTGAGTGAAACCCCACAAGATGGGACTCTTCTTTCATTTTCAGGTATGAACCTTTTATTTATTATTATGAGTAGGTTTTATTCAGTAAATTTATGTATTTCTTTATCGTACTTAGAATTTAACAAAGCTTGGTCAGTATCATGCATTTGGTATTACTAGTCAATGGGACGATCATGTTGCCAAAAGCTAGCTCGGTAATTTCCGGAAAATCGTTTTTCAGCGGAAAAGACCGAATGGTGTTTAAATAAAAATCTGTGTGTAAAAATAAACAAGAGGATGAATGAGGGTTTTATCACTGTTTTTAAATTTTAATTTTTCTATTTTTGTATAACAGATTATGATGTATTTTTTATAAGCCCAGAGTACTTGCTCCGTGCCTATTATTTTATTCACACCGTAAAAGTAAACCTGTTCCGGTTTTATCGTCAGTATATTTCTGGCACATCTCAAAACATGCACAATGCCGTAGGGCTCGCATCTGCGATGCTCGCTATTACTGATGAAAAGAAAACAGACCAAATAGCAAGACAAACAAACACAATGATCTTAAATCGGACGTTAAAAAACTTTCAAGAAACGGATCAATATCCTAAACGAATCACCGGCTTCAAACACCGACTAAACATAAACCAAGAATCAAGGCTGAACACAAATCAAACCGAAGACACAAATTTAAAGCAAACCAAAACACAGATTAAAGACAGACTTAAAACCTAGACTGAACACAATCTTAAACCTAGACAAAAACAGACACAGAAATTAGACTAGCACAAACCAAAACTCAGGCTTGGGACAAAGACAAACACAGAACAAAAATTCAAGACCAAGCCCCAGACAAAACACAGAACTAAAACCTAAACTGAACTTAGACCTAAATCTATAAATAAAACAAACATTGAACAAATAAAACTATACACAAATCAAAAACCCAGACAAAGAACTCAGACAAAATGCAGACAAAAAACCTAAACAAAGTACAAACACTGAACTAAACGATCATAATAGCATTGCACACACAGACCACGTTTTTAAGAGAAGCCATTTACAAAGTTTGATTATGCAATAACGTAACCTGTGCATCTGCTTTAATTGTTTGCGTAAAAAATAAAAGCCTTTTG
The DNA here is from genome assembly GCA_963971305.1 of Arcuatula senhousia. NCBI lineage: Eukaryota > Metazoa > Mollusca > Bivalvia > Mytilida > Mytilidae > Arcuatula > Arcuatula senhousia. The sequence continues at coordinate 37,274,969 of OZ020303.1, read as the reverse complement.
AATCTTAAAGAAAAATAAAACGACATTTACGATCGGTTCGTGTATTTAAAACCGGGATAATGCAATAGATCGTGTATATGTTTAAATGCAGAAAAATATGGGGAAAATGAACTATTACATGTGTTACTTTTGCTTGTATCGACTTGAAGGCCACATTGAAAAAGCATGAGATAATATGTATATGGAGAACCGAACAGGAAATCTGGCAAATTTCTATTATTATATAAAATATCATTTGGCTGTTGTCATATCATATTTTATATCCTCCCGAGACACTCATTTTAAGCTCGAAGAAGTTATACCTGATTGATATAATTCAATGAAGATGAAATCAATGCATATAAATTTCGATGAATACGTAGTTGCAAAATTATATCCAACTTTAACATATTTTCTTCTGGTACTAATTAAACTTTAGATGGAAAACCAGATTCATATCTTAGTTTAGTATATGGGGTGCAATGAGTTTATAATAAGTGTGAATTTAGTGCTAATTTTTACCTTTTAATAAAATAAAAAAAGGTTCACAATTATAAAATATGGTCTTGCCAATGCTATTGTAAAAAGCACATATACAACTAATTTATATTTTCTTAGAAATTGAGCGTTTTTATCTTCTATATACCGGCATATTATATGGATTTTTAGGGTCTGTTGATGTGCCATATTGATCCATGCTTATAATAACTAAACTTGAAGAAAGACTTAAAACTCCATCAAATCACCACCTCTTAGAAGAACTATGCATCAATCAAGACAAGGTTTTATGTAATTAAAATTACAACAAAGTTCCAGACATTAAATTTTGCTACGCCTGACGCGCGTTTCGTCTATTCAAGACTCATCAGAGGCGCTCTACCAAAAATATTGAAACAGCCAAAAACTATATGATAATGAAGAGCATAGAACAACAAAACCAAAAATAAATAAATAAATAGAAATAAATCCAGACTGTCAAAATTAAACGCAGATTGAACACAAATAGAAGTAAGAGAAAAAAAAAACACAGAAAAAGATTATTTACATAAAAGCAGGCTCAACACAGAGCAAAACCAGGACTAAGCACAGTGCAAAAAAAAAAGACTAAACACAGAGCATAAAATCAGAATAGTAACATCTACTGAACACGCAGACAAATCACTAGTAACCAAGAACCAGACAAAACTCATACCCTGAAGTCTGGCTAAATACAGACAAAAACGTGATGATATCACAGACCATAATTTTATAGAGGAAGAGGAAATCGACAAATCTTAGACAAGGCATATATGTAGTTGTGTTACTTCTATTTACTATAGGATTTGATGCAACTGTTTTCATAAATTGCTTTTAGAATTAAAGCCGTTTAAATTTAAAAGCAAAATGGAATGGCTAGTATATTCAAAAGCGGGATAATGCAATTAACCATGATATTTGTTAAACACCACTGAAACTATTTCCATTAAGACATGGGGAAAATCAAAATAAATCAAAGTACCGTTGGTACTGACAACTCGGAAGTCAGAATGTTTTCTTTTATAATGGAACTTTATATCCAATGGATGAAGAATGTTTGTCACCATATAACATGGTTTAACCCACCATTTTTTCTTTAAATGACTCAACTAGGCAGCGTACCATATTTCATATCTTGAAAATATTTTAAGGATTTCTTGTTGCATGTCTTTAAGTTGCATAAATTTGTTTATTTCTGCTGGGTATTCTGTTGCAAATAAATGCGACACATTTTAGTTTCTATTGAATGCTGATTTCAAGGATGGAGATTTCGTTAATCTGGTGTTTGATAAAACAGTTCCTGTTTTGTGGGGCTTTGTCTTATGTTGCACATTTAATCTATATCTTTTTTTATACTTAATTTTGGAAAGCATTTCCTGTTTTGTGTATTTGGACAAGGCTGTATATTTATGATATAACCCTTGTGTGCAGTTCATATTATGGTATTGGAGTAAAAAATTAGCTTTATAATTATGTACTCTGGTAAATCAATGATTTGTTGCAACAGATACAACTATAAGTGTTATACTTCTTCAATTCCAAGGTCTATGGAATTCTGTTTTGTTGTTCTTGGTATTTTGGTAAAGTTAATTGTGTCCCAAATTTGTGGCTAATGAATACATGGTAATCTATGCACGATTTCATATGATGAACTTCTTGCATACCAAGTTTTGTTAAATTTTGTTCAGATGTTTAAGGGTTGTGTTGACTAACTTGACTAACAGATGGGGACAGCCTTATCACCATTTGTACATGTATATCAGGATTTCAGTTTAATGGGTGATTATTCACACTATAATTTGCAGATGGAATCCTGGTAGAAAGCACAACATATGATGTACTTTTTAGAAATATCCGTTTACTTGTTCATGAACTATTATCAGGGTTTTCAACATAAATATTGGGTCAACAGCCCGACAAAACTTTGCTTTTCTAGATTTCTTGGTAACATGCATATCTATATATGGTGTAGTTCTTGCAAACCATGTTTTGTTTGTGTTCAGTAGTATAAGTGGAGTTTCATTTATAGCTTTAAATTATATGTTTAATTTTCAATATTGTCTAAACCCCTAGATTCTTCTTACCCCAGACATTGTTAGATAAATTAAGTAATAATTTTCTTCCCGTTTGGTATTTTTGGTTTTATTGTTTTATGCTCATCATAATTATATTATGTTTGGCATTTTCAATTTTTTTGGTAGAGCGCCTCTGATGAGTCTTGGTGCGTCAGGCGGAGCAATATTTATTGTCTGGAACTTTGTCATTTTTATTATAACAAAGTGATGTGTACAAAATTAGGACTGATTGATGGACCAGAGACATAAAGCTCTGCAACTTTTTTGTGTGGGAAATAGATTGATATAACAAAACAAGTTATCTTTTATTATTACTTTTGTAGAACATGTAGAATAACTTACATTTTTACAGACATAATATTCTTATAGCAGCAATTATGTTTGAAAATATGCATTTTCTATTGAACACATACTTGGTATTTTGGACAATATTTTTAGACATTAATACCATTTCAATGGTAGCATGTTTATTATTGTTCAATAATCATGATAATTAGTTAAAGTAATCTTTATAACATTACATAGCAATCATCATATCAATATTACATATTGATTCACTAAAATGCATCAAAAATGTCACCAACATGTTATATGTACAAAGAAAATGGGTACAATGATAAAAATAACCCTATTGGACTTATATGTAAATATTATTTAACCCAATGTTTTGTTTTTAATAAACAATTACTAGTGATTTTTTTTAAATGATAGGGGGCATAACCTGCCTCTAAATAATCTTAATTGGTCAAATGTCATTTCATTGACAAGGTTACATTCATAATTGAAACTTATAACATGTAGACAATCTTTAACATGTCAAATAGTATAATCATTGCTTATGATATTTGTCAGTCAATCTATTTACATTGGATAACTTGTAATATATATCTATTGTAAACAGCTGAGGAATAAGATGCTTGTACTATGATGAATTGAAAGGATAATTTATAAAATACTTTAATTTGTTACAGTGAATTGAGTAAATATGCATGCCACAAAATCTTATTAAATACATGAAATAAAAAAAACTTATGGAGCATATACAGCTTTCAACTTTTGTTAGTCTTTTATCATTTGTTTATAGACTTCATTTGGCAAATAAATTGGAACTATGTGATTTTATTCTTTCTTGCACTTACACATGTTATGTTGCATTGACACTTGCATATGTTTTCTATTTCGTTGTGTGTCTAGTCAACTATTATACTTGTATGTCCAATATGGGTCCAGACAAAGCTTTCTTCATTAATGTATTGTTCTGCTCTGTATTTGCCTTGATGTTTATGAAGATATGATGTTGTGTGGATCCATCATCAATAGAAAATATATAGAGTAACAAACAAAAAAAGTTCTTATATCACATTTATTTTTTAATATTTCACTTGATATTAAATTCACCACTGAACTCATTCTTTTACACAACATATTAATTCATGATTTTTACTCAATCTTTTTCACATCATCCTAGGATGTATATATTTTTTGTAACTGCTCAAAACAAATTTTCATAATTTCTATAGACTTTTGGACTCCTTAGTTAGAAGAATAAAGCTCTCTGTAAAGGTAAACACTATTTTGATGCTAGATATATCCAGTTTCAGTGAGAATTATATATGCACAGTCAGCATTTATCCATATCTTGAAATTGCAGATGCTGATGACTTTTATCAACTTTTAGTGTTATATGGCTCTTTGTCTGAAAGAAAAAAAAACATTTAAACTTAACTTGCTAATACACACACATATTAAACATACAATGTAGGACACCATTCACATATAAATCCACATTTAAATTGATATTTTGCAAATAAATAATGTTATAAAAATAAACATCAGCTTACAATAATGTATTTTTTATCAACAATAATGATCAATAATAGTCTTGCAATTTCATATGTCCTAAAGTTGCAGCAATTCCACTATAATATTATCAATCAATCAATCAGTTTATTGGATAAAGCTCATGAATTAACAATGCAATGTAATCCCCAAAAGACATATATATATATATGTAAGACATAAGTATAAAATGTAAATAAGATGAAATAAAACATTTTCAAGTTATAATATTGCAACATTTAAGGGCTGCAAATTTAGAATACAAGGAAAACTGAAGTTTCTTTGCTTTTTTTGTAAGATCAAAGATATTTGATGATAGATTTCCATTGCTTCCAAGTTATTACAATTTCTAAACACAGTTTCCTATCAACCAGAAGGTTCATGCAATAAACATGAAACCAATCAAAACAAATATAAGGTGACATGTGACCAAATTGGCCATGCTGTTCTTTGAAGATATATCACATTAATAATTGTTAATATTTTTTTAATTGTTTTAAGTAATGAATACCTAACTATTTAGTAGGTCAGAAAATATTGTCAGATATTACTTTAATTTCTTTAAGTCATATACACATGTACATTGTCATTAAAAATCTAAAAGGTCTTCAGGAGGGGGGGTAGCTTTCCATAAAATGGTGAACAGGGATGTGCCAAAGAGTAGGCCATGCCCATAAAAATAACTTTTTTATAATTGGTCCGATTTCAAAATATTTTTTCATTGGATACCTTATGAAAATCCCTGCCCTTTTTTGCAATCTGATTAACAATATTTCTTACAGTTTTTTTTTTAAATTAGGGGTCAAAGGGCAAAAAATGTAAATTGATATAACCCGTACGAAAAGCTCCATATGGATTGGTTATGGATTCCATATGGATTTTTAAAAATTTCTGTTGAACAATCCATATGGAATGCTTATGGATCCATATGGAATGGTTATGGATTCCGTATGGAATTTTGGCCGAAATATTTAAATTAGTCCATAAGTTCTTATGAACTCATTTGCATAAATCATATGGATTCCATATAAATGGGTTATGGATTCCATATGAAAAGTTTATTGATTCCATATAAAAGGGTTATGGATTCCATATAAAAAGGTTATGGATTCCATATAAAAAGGTTATGGATTCCATATGAATTTTTGTTCTTATTCCATATGGATTTTTTCACTGTCCATATGGATTTTTTAGTAAGAAATCCATAAGGATTAGACATGGGATTCAATCAGGCATAATTGAAGGTTCTTCATGGAGATGCTGTTGATCTAAGATTTATTTCAAACTTCCTTAAGAAAAGAAGTTTCTTAAACTTTGTATTATCTTCTCCAACCTATGTGTCAACAGCAAAAAGTAAAGACCTAAGTTTTAATAAGGCATTATCAGCATACCACCACCTCTTCGCCATGCAGAAAAAAACAGGAAAGTGCATGAGGCATTTGGTACAACTGATATATGCCCTGAATTATATGATGGGGGAGATATAAAAGGGTTGTTGCTTTGGCATTATGACTGAACAATATTTTTTTGGGGGGGGGATGCATTACAAAGTCTGTCCAATCATGCTTTGCCAAATCAGCATTAGAACTGTTATTGAATTGCTAATTGTATTTATCCTGCATGATAACACATTGAATTATGAATAAAAAATATAAAAATCTTAATTGCAGCTCTGCAATAGCATGAAGATTAAGAGTTTGCAAAGAGATCAACTGGCATTTACTTGAACTTTTTAGTAAAAAAAGGCATTGAAATGAATTGAAAAACTAAAAAAATCATTAATTAATGTACTTACATATATAAATACATGAACAAACAAACACATTTCAATATAATCATCTTAAACTCCAGCAATAATCACACAGTTATCAGTGTTCCTGTTTGCAATTCAATGGACTCAAAAACTGATGATGTCAGAAATGACTTCATCAAGTGCACTTATGTCAGCAAGATTTAAAGAAAATATTGTCCATATGGATTTAGCTTTGTCCAGCTGGATTTTTTATTTGTCCATATGGACAACATTTTTGTCCATATGGACAATATTTTAATCCATATGGACAACAATTAAATCCATATGGACAATCATAAATCCATATGGACAATCATAAATCCATATGGATATCCTTGTCCATAACCTGTCCATATGGATTCCATAAGCATTCCATATGGATTCCATATAATTTTTTCGTACAGGTGTATATAAATAAGGCTTTTTGTATGAGATGTTGATGTCAATATACATGTATATGTGTCAAAATGCATTTGAAAGTCCACCACAGGATGTATCATGTCAAAAAGCTTTGTAAGTCCACCATGGGCTTCATGTGACCAAAGCAATAGACTATCCATATTGGGCCTCCAGCGTACAGGGTTCAACTTGTATCGGTCGTATCATGCTGCGCTCAGCGTAGCTTTTTATTCTATGAGGGCAAACATATCGAAATATTGTACATGATGACAGCTGTACAGAACCTCAGGACCTGTCCTGCAAAAATCTGTTCAGTCCTGCAAGATTTGGTGTGTCTGACCGAATAAATGGCTGATCAGACCGTAATTTTGTATGAACTATCCTGGTATCTCGTTATATCATGGTATGTAGCTACGTAGAAACAGTGACGTCACAGTTGAATATTTGGTTTTGAAATGAAAGTAAATACCACGATAACACAGAACCCATGATATAATGAGAACGGAGTATATTAGTAAATTGCAGACAAAAAAATGCTTCGGTCAGACACAATTTTCAGATTCACCGGACCGAATGTCCGCTTTTAAATTTTTTCGATATGTCTGCACTCTTGAGTGAAGACAACAACCGAGCAGCAACATAACCTTGTGTAAGCAATTTTTGATTTAAAATAAATTAGATTCATATTAGACTCTAATATATTTTTACTAAACAGGTGGCAGTGTTTTACATTCTATAAACATGTACACAGAGTTCAGCATTGACCTGTAGTAACATATCTATTATTTGTTGTACATGTAGAGGAAAAGAACATATTTGATTGAAGAAAAGAACATAATTGATCATGTTGATAGATTACACATAAAATACAATAGACAACATGGTGATACAATCAATATACATGTACAATGTACAAGATGTTAATGTATGTAATCGTAAATTAAACAAAACTCTTTAAAATAACATGTACATAAACGCAAGACTTACTTGTCACGTCAACTTTTACTTCCGCAAGCCTTGATATACATCACAGAACCATACAAGATCACTGGGAGCGAGTTTTTCAATGACAAAATCACTATTTCCCTCTGTCGAGACTCCTGGGCATGCAAACAAACCGAGATCGTCTGGTTTGAATTCAGTTTCTATAGTTGTTATGTCGATATTTTTTGGTATCAGGCTACAGACCCCATTTATTTTTTGCATTCATTTCAACCAAATTTTTACCAAAAATAGGGACAACTAAAAAAAATTGCACCATATGGATTTTAAAAATATTTTACACACCTCATCTATATGTTATTCTTGTTATAATTTCCAACTGCCAGGAATCTTATTCGCCTCAGCCACAAACATTGGCCAAATTGGCCGGTCGCATGGTTGATTCTTGGTGAAAGTGAAAGTAGAACTCCAAAATATGACCTCTGAACTTTGGTCAATTCACAACATCTATTTATAAAATCCTTAGTTTTGACTGAATCACAACTGATTCTAAGCTTGACTATTAGATATTTACTAAAAAAGCCCTAACATTTTCAACAAATGTAACTATAATACACTTTTACAATATACACCTACATTTTTATTAGGAACTATATTCGTAGACCACGAGCAAAGGGAATTAATTGGGGTCTGCAGCCTAATAGCCTCAGAAAAGCCTCAACCTTACCAATAAAAGTTGATTTTCACAAACCTTTGTCTTATTTTAGTCAAAATACCAAGTTTCATGCAGGAAAAATGATTAAAACTGAAAAAAGTGGCCACTTTCATGTGCTATAGTGCAAGTGAAATATAGGCCGCTAAAACCTCAAAAAATCCCATGAGCCCTAAATGGTCATTTTTTCCATATTTTATTGCTTTGAACCAAATCAGCCACTGAGATCAATAGAATAATGTGTACTGAGCATGAACAGCCTATGTTTTGGATAATTCAGTGCAAGGTTTTTCATTTAACATCTTTTTCATGTTTGCGGAGTGGAAAATAAGCCGTTTCTACATTTACAAGGGGTACATGTTTGTTCAAGAGATTTTTGCAGAACTGAATTGCAATATAGACTTCAAACTTGTGCAATAATGCTAAATACATGTTAAACTTACAAAATAAGATACAAAAACACAGTATTCATCCAAAAATAAAAAGAATTTAACTGTTTTTCTTCTTCCAACAGTGCTTCCTCAATGAAGTTTTTTCTCATATTTCAGTAAAATCATATGTTTTGACCAAAAATAAAGTTAAAAGATGAAAATCTTTTTTAACCAAGTGATATTTTAGTATCAGGGGATACCAAATAACAAACTTAATCACCAAAACATTGTGTAAGGGCAGTTTTATTGAAAAGAGTATATGAGTTTTACTGATTCTTAGAAATAACGGCCAAGTTTTTGTGCAGAAACTGCTGTTGTTCTAACATATTTTGAAGTCACAAAATAAAACTGTCAGCTTTTAAGATATGATTTGTGTTTCTAGTGTACAATTTAATGCATTTGTTTTGTTTTTAATCTTAATTGACATCTATATGTGTTTTTGGGGGACAAAACCACAACATGGAGAGGCAAGTTGCAAGTTGTGTTTTGCCGCAGTGGTGTTTTATTTAGGCAAGGCCCCAAAAAATTACATTTCATTGCAAATCTCATTTCTTAATGAATTTTTTCACTTCCCTGTAAAGATTCTGACTGAATAAGACACAAAAAAGGTATTGTTATACCATTTCTAGCCAATGACTGGCAGAAACATTAGTTAAATTATTATTTCTATGATTTTTGCATTGGAAACCCCATAGACACCAAATATTGTCTCATTTGGACAGAAAAAGCATCAAATAAATGAAATATCAACTGAAATTGTTCAAACATGTTCATTGCAATATATTATAACCATTTTTGACATTTATAAACATCCAGAAGTAATAGTTCTAGACTCCACATACCCTCTTTCCTAGGCTACAGACCCCATTTATTTTTTGCATTCATTTCAACCAAATTTTTACCAAAAATAGGGACAACTAAAAAAAATTGCACCATATGGATTTTAAAAATATTTTACACACCTCATCTATATGTTATTCTTGTTATAATTTCCAACTGCCAGGAATCTTATTCGCCTCAGCCACAAACATTGGCCAAATTGGCCGGTCGCATGGTTGATTCTTGGTGAAAGTGAAAGTAGAACTCCAAAATATGACCTCTGAACTTTGGTCAATTCACAACATCTATTTATAAAATCCTTAGTTTTGACTGAATCACAACTGATTCTAAGCTTGACTATTAGATATTTACTAAAAAAGCCCTAACATTTTCAACAAATGTAACTATAATACACTTTTACAATATACACCTACATTTTTATTAGGAACTATATTCGTAGACCACGAGCAAAGGGAATTAATTGGGGTCTGCAGCCTAATAGCCTCAGAAAAGCCTCAACCTTACCAATAAAAGTTGATTTTCACAAACCTTTGTCTTATTTTAGTCAAAATACCAAGTTTCATGCAGGAAAAATGATTAAAACTGAAAAAAGTGGCCACTTTCATGTGCTATAGTGCAAGTGAAATATAGGCCGCTAAAACCTCAAAAAATCCCATGAGCCCTAAATGGTCATTTTTTCCATATTTTATTGCTTTGAACCAAATCAGCCACTGAGATCAATAGAATAATGTGTACTGAGCATGAACAGCCTATGTTTTGGATAATTCAGTGCAAGGTTTTTCATTTAACATCTTTTTCATGTTTGCGGAGTGGAAAATAAGCCGTTTCTACATTTACAAGGGGTACATGTTTGTTCAAGAGATTTTTGCAGAACTGAATTGCAATATAGACTTCAAACTTGTGCAATAATGCTAAATACATGTTAAACTTACAAAATAAGATACAAAAACACAGTATTCATCCAAAAATAAAAAGAATTTAACTGTTTTTCTTCTTCCAACAGTGCTTCCTCAATGAAGTTTTTTCTCATATTTCAGTAAAATCATATGTTTTGACCAAAAATAAAGTTAAAAGATGAAAATCTTTTTTAACCAAGTGATATTTTAGTATCAGGGGATACCAAATAACAAACTTAATCACCAAAACATTGTGTAAGGGCAGTTTTATTGAAAAGAGTATATGAGTTTTACTGATTCTTAGAAATAACGGCCAAGTTTTTGTGCAGAAACTGCTGTTGTTCTAACATATTTTGAAGTCACAAAATAAAACTGTCAGCTTTTAAGATATGATTTGTGTTTCTAGTGTACAATTTAATGCATTTGTTTTGTTTTTAATCTTAATTGACATCTATATGTGTTTTTGGGGGACAAAACCACAACATGGAGAGGCAAGTTGCAAGTTGTGTTTTGCCGCAGTGGTGTTTTATTTAGGCAAGGCCCCAAAAAATTACATTTCATTGCAAATCTCATTTCTTAATGAATTTTTTCACTTCCCTGTAAAGATTCTGACTGAATAAGACACAAAAAAGGTATTGTTATACCATTTCTAGCCAATGACTGGCAGAAACATTAGTTAAATTATTATTTCTATGATTTTTGCATTGGAAACCCCATAGACACCAAATATTGTCTCATTTGGACAGAAAAAGCATCAAATAAATGAAATATCAACTGAAATTGTTCAAACATGTTCATTGCAATATATTATAACCATTTTTGACATTTATAAACATCCAGAAGTAATAGTTCTAGACTCCACATACCCTCTTTCCTAGGCTACAGACCCCATTTATTTTTTGCATTCATTTCAACCAAATTTTTACCAAAAATAGGGACAACTAAAAAAAATTGCACCATATGGATTTTAAAAATATTTTACACACCTCATCTATATGTTATTCTTGTTATAATTTCCAACTGCCAGGAATCTTATTCGCCTCAGCCACAAACATTGGCCAAATTGGCCGGTCGCATGGTTGATTCTTGGTGAAAGTGAAAGTAGAACTCCAAAATATGACCTCTGAACTTTGGTCAATTCACAACATCTATTTATAAAATCCTTAGTTTTGACTGAATCACAACTGATTCTAAGCTTGACTATTAGATATTTACTAAAAAAGCCCTAACATTTTCAACAAATGTAACTATAATACACTTTTACAATATACACCTACATTTTTATTAGGAACTATATTCGTAGACCACGAGCAAAGGGAATTAATTGGGGTCTGCAGCCTAATAGCCTCAGAAAAGCCTCAACCTTACCAATAAAAGTTGATTTTCACAAACCTTTGTCTTATTTTAGTCAAAATACCAAGTTTCATGCAGGAAAAATGATTAAAACTGAAAAAAGTGGCCACTTTCATGTGCTATAGTGCAAGTGAAATATAGGCCGCTAAAACCTCAAAAAATCCCATGAGCCCTAAATGGTCATTTTTTCCATATTTTATTGCTTTGAACCAAATCAGCCACTGAGATCAATAGAATAATGTGTACTGAGCATGAACAGCCTATGTTTTGGATAATTCAGTGCAAGGTTTTTCATTTAACATCTTTTTCATGTTTGCGGAGTGGAAAATAAGCCGTTTCTACATTTACAAGGGGTACATGTTTGTTCAAGAGATTTTTGCAGAACTGAATTGCAATATAGACTTCAAACTTGTGCAATAATGCTAAATACATGTTAAACTTACAAAATAAGATACAAAAACACAGTATTCATCCAAAAATAAAAAGAATTTAACTGTTTTTCTTCTTCCAACAGTGCTTCCTCAATGAAGTTTTTTCTCATATTTCAGTAAAATCATATGTTTTGACCAAAAATAAAGTTAAAAGATGAAAATCTTTTTTAACCAAGTGATATTTTAGTATCAGGGGATACCAAATAACAAACTTAATCACCAAAACATTGTGTAAGGGCAGTTTTATTGAAAAGAGTATATGAGTTTTACTGATTCTTAGAAATAACGGCCAAGTTTTTGTGCAGAAACTGCTGTTGTTCTAACATATTTTGAAGTCACAAAATAAAACTGTCAGCTTTTAAGATATGATTTGTGTTTCTAGTGTACAATTTAATGCATTTGTTTTGTTTTTAATCTTAATTGACATCTATATGTGTTTTTGGGGGACAAAACCACAACATGGAGAGGCAAGTTGCAAGTTGTGTTTTGCCGCAGTGGTGTTTTATTTAGGCAAGGCCCCAAAAAATTACATTTCATTGCAAATCTCATTTCTTAATGAATTTTTTCACTTCCCTGTAAAGATTCTGACTGAATAAGACACAAAAAAGGTATTGTTATACCATTTCTAGCCAATGACTGGCAGAAACATTAGTTAAATTATTATTTCTATGATTTTTGCATTGGAAACCCCATAGACACCAAATATTGTCTCATTTGGACAGAAAAAGCATCAAATAAATGAAATATCAACTGAAATTGTTCAAACATGTTCATTGCAATATATTATAACCATTTTTGACATTTATAAACATCCAGAAGTAATAGTTCTAGACTCCACATACCCTCTTTAATAGCCTCAGAAAAGCCTCAACCTTACCAATAAAAGTTGATTTTCACAAACCTTTGTCTTATTTTAGTCAAAATACCAAGTTTCATGCAGGAAAAATGATTAAAACTGAAAAAAGTGGCCACTTTCATGTGCTATAGTGCAAGTGAAATATAGGCCGCTAAAACCTCAAAAAATCCCATGAGCCCTAAATGGTCATTTTTTCCATATTTTATTGCTTTGAACCAAATCAGCCACTGAGATCAATAGAATAATGTGTACTGAGCATGAACAGCCTATGTTTTGGATAATTCAGTGCAAGGTTTTTCATTTAACATCTTTTTCATGTTTGCGGAGTGGAAAATAAGCCGTTTCTACATTTACAAGGGGTACATGTTTGTTCAAGAGATTTTTGCAGAACTGAATTGCAATATAGACTTCAAACTTGTGCAATAATGCTAAATACATGTTAAACTTACAAAATAAGATACAAAAACACAGTATTCATCCAAAAATAAAAAGAATTTAACTGTTTTTCTTCTTCCAACAGTGCTTCCTCAATGAAGTTTTTTCTCATATTTCAGTAAAATCATATGTTTTGACCAAAAATAAAGTTAAAAGATGAAAATCTTTTTTAACCAAGTGATATTTTAGTATCAGGGGATACCAAATAACAAACTTAATCACCAAAACATTGTGTAAGGGCAGTTTTATTGAAAAGAGTATATGAGTTTTACTGATTCTTAGAAATAACGGCCAAGTTTTTGTGCAGAAACTGCTGTTGTTCTAACATATTTTGAAGTCACAAAATAAAACTGTCAGCTTTTAAGATATGATTTGTGTTTCTAGTGTACAATTTAATGCATTTGTTTTGTTTTTAATCTTAATTGACATCTATATGTGTTTTTGGGGGACAAAACCACAACATGGAGAGGCAAGTTGCAAGTTGTGTTTTGCCGCAGTGGTGTTTTATTTAGGCAAGGCCCCAAAAAATTACATTTCATTGCAAATCTCATTTCTTAATGAATTTTTTCACTTCCCTGTAAAGATTCTGACTGAATAAGACACAAAAAAGGTATTGTTATACCATTTCTAGCCAATGACTGGCAGAAACATTAGTTAAATTATTATTTCTATGATTTTTGCATTGGAAACCCCATAGACACCAAATATTGTCTCATTTGGACAGAAAAAGCATCAAATAAATGAAATATCAACTGAAATTGTTCAAACATGTTCATTGCAATATATTATAACCATTTTTGACATTTATAAACATCCAGAAGTAATAGTTCTAGACTCCACATACCCTCTTTCCTAGGCTACAGACCCCATTTATTTTTTGCATTCATTTCAACCAAATTTTTACCAAAAATAGGGACAACTAAAAAAAATTGCACCATATGGATTTTAAAAATATTTTACACACCTCATCTATATGTTATTCTTGTTATAATTTCCAACTGCCAGGAATCTTATTCGCCTCAGCCACAAACATTGGCCAAATTGGCCGGTCGCATGGTTGATTCTTGGTGAAAGTGAAAGTAGAACTCCAAAATATGACCTCTGAACTTTGGTCAATTCACAACATCTATTTATAAAATCCTTAGTTTTGACTGAATCACAACTGATTCTAAGCTTGACTATTAGATATTTACTAAAAAAGCCCTAACATTTTCAACAAATGTAACTATAATACACTTTTACAATATACACCTACATTTTTATTAGGAACTATATTCGTAGACCACGAGCAAAGGGAATTAATTGGGGTCTGCAGCCTAATAGCCTCAGAAAAGCCTCAACCTTACCAATAAAAGTTGATTTTCACAAACCTTTGTCTTATTTTAGTCAAAATACCAAGTTTCATGCAGGAAAAATGATTAAAACTGAAAAAAGTGGCCACTTTCATGTGCTATAGTGCAAGTGAAATATAGGCCGCTAAAACCTCAAAAAATCCCATGAGCCCTAAATGGTCATTTTTTCCATATTTTATTGCTTTGAACCAAATCAGCCACTGAGATCAATAGAATAATGTGTACTGAGCATGAACAGCCTATGTTTTGGATAATTCAGTGCAAGGTTTTTCATTTAACATCTTTTTCATGTTTGCGGAGTGGAAAATAAGCCGTTTCTACATTTACAAGGGGTACATGTTTGTTCAAGAGATTTTTGCAGAACTGAATTGCAATATAGACTTCAAACTTGTGCAATAATGCTAAATACATGTTAAACTTACAAAATAAGATACAAAAACACAGTATTCATCCAAAAATAAAAAGAATTTAACTGTTTTTCTTCTTCCAACAGTGCTTCCTCAATGAAGTTTTTTCTCATATTTCAGTAAAATCATATGTTTTGACCAAAAATAAAGTTAAAAGATGAAAATCTTTTTTAACCAAGTGATATTTTAGTATCAGGGGATACCAAATAACAAACTTAATCACCAAAACATTGTGTAAGGGCAGTTTTATTGAAAAGAGTATATGAGTTTTACTGATTCTTAGAAATAACGGCCAAGTTTTTGTGCAGAAACTGCTGTTGTTCTAACATATTTTGAAGTCACAAAATAAAACTGTCAGCTTTTAAGATATGATTTGTGTTTCTAGTGTACAATTTAATGCATTTGTTTTGTTTTTAATCTTAATTGACATCTATATGTGTTTTTGGGGGACAAAACCACAACATGGAGAGGCAAGTTGCAAGTTGTGTTTTGCCGCAGTGGTGTTTTATTTAGGCAAGGCCCCAAAAAATTACATTTCATTGCAAATCTCATTTCTTAATGAATTTTTTCACTTCCCTGTAAAGATTCTGACTGAATAAGACACAAAAAAGGTATTGTTATACCATTTCTAGCCAATGACTGGCAGAAACATTAGTTAAATTATTATTTCTATGATTTTTGCATTGGAAACCCCATAGACACCAAATATTGTCTCATTTGGACAGAAAAAGCATCAAATAAATGAAATATCAACTGAAATTGTTCAAACATGTTCATTGCAATATATTATAACCATTTTTGACATTTATAAACATCCAGAAGTAATAGTTCTAGACTCCACATACCCTCTTTCCTAGGCTACAGACCCCATTTATTTTTTGCATTCATTTCAACCAAATTTTTACCAAAAATAGGGACAACTAAAAAAAATTGCACCATATGGATTTTAAAAATATTTTACACACCTCATCTATATGTTATTCTTGTTATAATTTCCAACTGCCAGGAATCTTATTCGCCTCAGCCACAAACATTGGCCAAATTGGCCGGTCGCATGGTTGATTCTTGGTGAAAGTGAAAGTAGAACTCCAAAATATGACCTCTGAACTTTGGTCAATTCACAACATCTATTTATAAAATCCTTAGTTTTGACTGAATCACAACTGATTCTAAGCTTGACTATTAGATATTTACTAAAAAAGCCCTAACATTTTCAACAAATGTAACTATAATACACTTTTACAATATACACCTACATTTTTATTAGGAACTATATTCGTAGACCACGAGCAAAGGGAATTAATTGGGGTCTGCAGCCTAATAGCCTCAGAAAAGCCTCAACCTTACCAATAAAAGTTGATTTTCACAAACCTTTGTCTTATTTTAGTCAAAATACCAAGTTTCATGCAGGAAAAATGATTAAAACTGAAAAAAGTGGCCACTTTCATGTGCTATAGTGCAAGTGAAATATAGGCCGCTAAAACCTCAAAAAATCCCATGAGCCCTAAATGGTCATTTTTTCCATATTTTATTGCTTTGAACCAAATCAGCCACTGAGATCAATAGAATAATGTGTACTGAGCATGAACAGCCTATGTTTTGGATAATTCAGTGCAAGGTTTTTCATTTAACATCTTTTTCATGTTTGCGGAGTGGAAAATAAGCCGTTTCTACATTTACAAGGGGTACATGTTTGTTCAAGAGATTTTTGCAGAACTGAATTGCAATATAGACTTCAAACTTGTGCAATAATGCTAAATACATGTTAAACTTACAAAATAAGATACAAAAACACAGTATTCATCCAAAAATAAAAAGAATTTAACTGTTTTTCTTCTTCCAACAGTGCTTCCTCAATGAAGTTTTTTCTCATATTTCAGTAAAATCATATGTTTTGACCAAAAATAAAGTTAAAAGATGAAAATCTTTTTTAACCAAGTGATATTTTAGTATCAGGGGATACCAAATAACAAACTTAATCACCAAAACATTGTGTAAGGGCAGTTTTATTGAAAAGAGTATATGAGTTTTACTGATTCTTAGAAATAACGGCCAAGTTTTTGTGCAGAAACTGCTGTTGTTCTAACATATTTTGAAGTCACAAAATAAAACTGTCAGCTTTTAAGATATGATTTGTGTTTCTAGTGTACAATTTAATGCATTTGTTTTGTTTTTAATCTTAATTGACATCTATATGTGTTTTTGGGGGACAAAACCACAACATGGAGAGGCAAGTTGCAAGTTGTGTTTTGCCGCAGTGGTGTTTTATTTAGGCAAGGCCCCAAAAAATTACATTTCATTGCAAATCTCATTTCTTAATGAATTTTTTCACTTCCCTGTAAAGATTCTGACTGAATAAGACACAAAAAAGGTATTGTTATACCATTTCTAGCCAATGACTGGCAGAAACATTAGTTAAATTATTATTTCTATGATTTTTGCATTGGAAACCCCATAGACACCAAATATTGTCTCATTTGGACAGAAAAAGCATCAAATAAATGAAATATCAACTGAAATTGTTCAAACATGTTCATTGCAATATATTATAACCATTTTTGACATTTATAAACATCCAGAAGTAATAGTTCTAGACTCCACATACCCTCTTTCCTAGGCTACAGACCCCATTTATTTTTTGCATTCATTTCAACCAAATTTTTACCAAAAATAGGGACAACTAAAAAAAATTGCACCATATGGATTTTAAAAATATTTTACACACCTCATCTATATGTTATTCTTGTTATAATTTCCAACTGCCAGGAATCTTATTCGCCTCAGCCACAAACATTGGCCAAATTGGCCGGTCGCATGGTTGATTCTTGGTGAAAGTGAAAGTAGAACTCCAAAATATGACCTCTGAACTTTGGTCAATTCACAACATCTATTTATAAAATCCTTAGTTTTGACTGAATCACAACTGATTCTAAGCTTGACTATTAGATATTTACTAAAAAAGCCCTAACATTTTCAACAAATGTAACTATAATACACTTTTACAATATACACCTACATTTTTATTAGGAACTATATTCGTAGACCACGAGCAAAGGGAATTAATTGGGGTCTGCAGCCTAATAGCCTCAGAAAAGCCTCAACCTTACCAATAAAAGTTGATTTTCACAAACCTTTGTCTTATTTTAGTCAAAATACCAAGTTTCATGCAGGAAAAATGATTAAAACTGAAAAAAGTGGCCACTTTCATGTGCTATAGTGCAAGTGAAATATAGGCCGCTAAAACCTCAAAAAATCCCATGAGCCCTAAATGGTCATTTTTTCCATATTTTATTGCTTTGAACCAAATCAGCCACTGAGATCAATAGAATAATGTGTACTGAGCATGAACAGCCTATGTTTTGGATAATTCAGTGCAAGGTTTTTCATTTAACATCTTTTTCATGTTTGCGGAGTGGAAAATAAGCCGTTTCTACATTTACAAGGGGTACATGTTTGTTCAAGAGATTTTTGCAGAACTGAATTGCAATATAGACTTCAAACTTGTGCAATAATGCTAAATACATGTTAAACTTACAAAATAAGATACAAAAACACAGTATTCATCCAAAAATAAAAAGAATTTAACTGTTTTTCTTCTTCCAACAGTGCTTCCTCAATGAAGTTTTTTCTCATATTTCAGTAAAATCATATGTTTTGACCAAAAATAAAGTTAAAAGATGAAAATCTTTTTTAACCAAGTGATATTTTAGTATCAGGGGATACCAAATAACAAACTTAATCACCAAAACATTGTGTAAGGGCAGTTTTATTGAAAAGAGTATATGAGTTTTACTGATTCTTAGAAATAACGGCCAAGTTTTTGTGCAGAAACTGCTGTTGTTCTAACATATTTTGAAGTCACAAAATAAAACTGTCAGCTTTTAAGATATGATTTGTGTTTCTAGTGTACAATTTAATGCATTTGTTTTGTTTTTAATCTTAATTGACATCTATATGTGTTTTTGGGGGACAAAACCACAACATGGAGAGGCAAGTTGCAAGTTGTGTTTTGCCGCAGTGGTGTTTTATTTAGGCAAGGCCCCAAAAAATTACATTTCATTGCAAATCTCATTTCTTAATGAATTTTTTCACTTCCCTGTAAAGATTCTGACTGAATAAGACACAAAAAAGGTATTGTTATACCATTTCTAGCCAATGACTGGCAGAAACATTAGTTAAATTATTATTTCTATGATTTTTGCATTGGAAACCCCATAGACACCAAATATTGTCTCATTTGGACAGAAAAAGCATCAAATAAATGAAATATCAACTGAAATTGTTCAAACATGTTCATTGCAATATATTATAACCATTTTTGACATTTATAAACATCCAGAAGTAATAGTTCTAGACTCCACATACCCTCTTTCCTAGCCTCAGAAAAGCCTCAACCTTACCAATAAAAGTTGATTTTCACAAACCTTTGTCTTATTTTAGTCAAAATACCAAGTTTCATGCAGGAAAAATGATTAAAACTGAAAAAAGTGGCCACTTTCATGTGCT